>JAYKAV010002821.1:2916852-2963796 GCA_035582835.1 Phoebastria nigripes | reverse complement strand
TTTTTTTTTTTTTTTTTAAATGAAACCATCCACAAGCAAAAAGCAGGGACTATTAACATGGAAAAGGGACAAGAACATGGAAAAGGGACAAGAATATTCTCCTTCCATTCCCAGGCAAGCAAAAGCTAAAGCCCCCACCAACCACGCTATTGCAAAGGCTACAAGGGATTAAAAAAAAAAAAAAAAAATCAATTTAAAATGCACTTTTCAGGTATATTATTGCAGGGAAGTTGTATGAAGGGATTAGACAACATGACCCCCATAGAAAAAAATCACACTGGCACCCGCTCTCAGATTTTGCTCGGTGGGCGTGCTGCTAGCACCGAACATATTTTTGGGGTGGTTGTCCATTTGGTGCCTTTTCTTGTCAGTGCAGCCTCCCCTGCATGATGCAGGGTATTTGTTTAGCATCCTCCGTGCTGCTGACGGGGAGCCAGCCTCTGTCCCAAACAATCAGGAATGCCTAAGAGTGGAAGTGCCGATTAACGTTGCAGGACTGGCGTTTTGCAATTAGCAGTGGGGGGACAGCTGCTGTCGTGCCAATTCTGTGTGGCACGCTGTCCTTTCTCTCCAGCGCGGTTCCCATCTCACTTTTAACGTGCGAAAGGAGAGATTATTCACCAGGGTGGTAGACACATTTCTGTTCTCAAGAACACTGCAATATCATTAATCTTCTGGCAAGTCGGCAAGGGCTGGTTATGCGGATGCAAGTATTTTGCAAGGCTATAAATAAAATTTAAAGAGAGAAAGAGACAGAAAGAGAAGATGCTTTCCTGGAGTTTCCGTTGCTACAATACAGACAATGTTAACACTGCAATAGCTTACTGGTAATAACACTTAAAAAAATCCCCTTTTTATGGTTTTTCAACATCTGTCCAGAAAAGTGGAACATAAAATGGGATCCTAAGACCGTAATATAAATTTTCTAATCCTGTCTATAAAACAGGTAGCTGATCAAACAAAGTGCAAAACGTAACTCATGTATGTGTAATTGTTGTACTGTGCTGTTCATCTGGCTATCGCTACAGGCATAAATATCTGAAAGGAAGGGAAAGAAAATGATAGCGGGTGCAATATGAAGGTTTGTCGGAAAGAAGCTGTGATAGATAGCCACATTAGTCACGTGTAGCAAAGATATAATTGACTTATGCAGGTTATCTTTACACATCCATACTATGTATTCTGCACAGGCCTCGTATGTTTTATGTCCTTCTTCCTGTTTCAGCTGAGGGTCTGGGACACAGAAGAAAACAGGAATGCTCCTCTTTGACAGGGATTTCTGCCTTGGAAACAGCACCTTAAGGTCTTTGCTGCCCTAAGAAACTCCAAACAAATAGCTCAAATAGAACAGAAAATATAATTTTGAGGTCTTGTCCCCTGGGTCCCTCAAAAGGTATAAGTCAAGACTGATTTATATGAGGACACCATGTTTCCATTCCCCAATGATGTAAAATACCTTTTTTAACTATGCAAAGTTCAGATAAATCAGATTTTAAAACAGGTAGTTTTTCAGTATGAGTTAATAATTATTGCCAGCTTTAGGGAAGAAAAATGGACATTTGAAAGGGGGAAAAATCTGTTTATGACTTGTGCATACAGTCAAAAAATGCTGTCTGTCTGAAGTTGCTCTGTGATCAGGAATGGTAGAAGTAATTCCAACAAAGCCAGGTGGTCAAATTGGCATGATAAGCCCCAAAATTATGTGATGCGTTTTTTTAATTACATGATTCTGCAATTTATCAGACAGATATCATCACAGCTTACATGAAGCATTAATACATTAATACTGATTTTGAGAGTTASAGCATAGCCACTGTTTATTTCATTTGTCCTAACAATGGTCAGTTGCTTTTACACAATCTGCTTATATTATCACCTTACCCAGACAAGGTAGAATTTTATGCTGCATGGTATTGAAAAGGCACACAGGAGAGTGATTGTTGATTTTATTTCAGTGCTGTAGATTTTTATTAAATTAATTCAACAAGGCACTTTTTTCTCCCCCATTTTGCCAGGGTCACATTTTTGTCCTGCCTTGAGTAGGCGTAGATAAGAAGGCGAGGGCTGGAATCTTACCATCACATTTAAGTGCAAGCACCAAAGAAATCTTAAATAAAGCACCCTTAAGTGAATTGAGGTAGTAATGTAGTAAGTGGGACTCAGGAAAAAAAAAAAAAACTTATCATCTCCCAGGAGGTTTTTTTGACTCAGTTAAAGTTGAATTGAACTGAGACCTTAGCTGTAATTCCAAATTATTGGGAAGTTCAATACACTTAGAATAGGGGGAATATGGCTGGAAAGTGGGAAGGGATTTGCTGGAGAAAGTAAACCAATATGTTGTCTTTACTTCCCTTACCAGCTAGGCTTGTAAGCTTCTTGGAGGGCAGCTTCAGCCTTGGCTGCCCAGTGAAACATAGCTGGATGCAACTTGATTTATGTCCGTATGCTCCCAGTATATGACTTGGCAAAGGTGTGAACCTCAGGTTTGTGATCACAGGAGGGGTGAGGGTTCAGTCACCCATTCACTGGATTACTGGATTTACCCCTGGAAAAGTACTTCCAGGACCATCAGGTCTAGGACCTGCTGTCCTAGACCTGATTATATGTTTAGGTCATGCAGTCACTTCAGGAAACAGGTAAAAATGTCTGTCTGGAAAGCAGTTCAGTTCTCAGGCTTCTCTACTTCTGAAAGAGTTTGCAGAATCCTCTAATGGTTGGGAATAGTCTGATTACAAGCATACACTTACTCATTGCAGTTTATACACATTTGTTCTTGTGCCAACACTGTCCTTCACTAGCAGTTGTTCTTTACTACTAATGTATTTATAGACTGCAGTCATATCCCTCCTCAGTCCTGGTTTTGCAAACTAAAAGAAGCCAGACCCTTTTCATTCTTGCTCACAAGCCAGGCTCTTGGTTTCCCTGTCTGTCTTAGCAGGCTGTCCCTGTTCATGTGCCAGTCCCCGTGAACCTTTTACTTGGCTGGTCATAGCTGTGCACAACAGTCCAAATGTAATTTCATGGGTGCTTTGCACGATGGAGCGAATACTTCTGCATTTCTACAGGTATACCTCACCCCAGCATTTTTTATGGCCGCAGTATTACTAACTCATAATCATACCGTGTGTGATTAGTATACCAAAGTCTTTCTCCTGCTGTATTATTTCCAACTGATGAACTCCAGCTGATAGCAGGAATTCCTGCTATTAGCCCCCAAGTTAATGCTGTTGCACTTTGTACTATTAAATTTCATCACATTTCTCTGTCTTCACTCTTCAAGGTCATCCAGTTCTTTCTCTGCAATGATGCATTGCAAAAGTACTGGCTTACTGCACTACTTACTGTTAAAACAGGCAGGGCTGTGTTTTTTTTCTCACAACAGGTTACAAGCTGAGCCTCCTGCCCAAATCATCTTCTTATCTCATAGCTCTCTGCAGCCTGGTAATATTCTGCCTCAGTCCATGCTCCACGAGCAGAATACTTCTGGGAACTGTACTACATTGTTTTCCCCAAGGAAACCCTTTTCATTTGCAGTTTTTGGTAGTTTGAGAACAAAAGGCGTCAGAGCGAGAGAGTGACTAGTAAATGGAGGACAATCATTTTCAGGTGTGAAGCCATCCTGGGATTTTTGTTTAAAGCCTCCTACCTTCCTACATGGATGTCAGTATCATACAATCCAGATGTTGTTGGCTTCTGTTCAACACGGCCCTCGTCTGAAATGGAAGGTGTTAAATTGAAGTCAGGCTGAAAAGAGAGGTGAACAGGACTCTGGCAACTGAGAACAGGAGGATCAGAGGCAGATCTAGCAGCAGTGCCAAGTTCCCATATTAACAGGGGTCATGGTTTCTTCCTCAAAGTTAACCCCTTCCCACCTCCCTTACAGAGGTGCTGAGGGGCACGTCCTCGCTTGAGCGAAGTCATGGATGTGCTGGTGTTAATGGAGCCGAGGCAGCTTGCTTTAGCTTGGGACCAGAAAACCAGGGCAATTGCTCCAGCTGCTTTTCCAGATCCTATTAGCTCTGGAGTGAGCTTGAAGAAAAAAGTCATGTGTGAAGGTAGACCACGTTTTAGTGTTTTTCTCTTGGTCTTACTATGGCGGCAAGTTAAGGTTGTTTGACTACCTTGGGTCTGTGTTTATCATATCTTAATGTACTAGGCTTTCTTTTCAGAATAACCACAAGACTGAATTTACTGCATCTGTAATTTCTGGCTTGTGGATAAGTATCATAACAGCTGTTTTCCTTTTAAATCACTGATATGTGCTTTACCTCTCAATCCACTTTAATGCTGTTCCCTGGGCCTGTCTGACTGAAACACCATTCCTCATTATGATATAGATTTATATGCATAATTTTTTAGTAGGGTGAGTACAGGAAAGAGGAGGGCTTGAACAAATTTCAAGAAGTTATTGTGAAAATGTATGTTCTAAGCTTAAATAAATTGAGCTCTGATGAAACTTTGTTGAATCAGAGCTGAATTTGTTCCAAGTTCCTAGCTTTGTAATTTGTATATGTGATTTCATATTTTCCTGTTACAAACTCAACATCTCTAAATGTCATGCCATGGAACCCATTTGGAAAATACCATGTGATCCCAGACAGGCATTTGTACTCTTTGATACTCTCTACCTTATTGTGCTTGCTCCCACTGTAATATTATTTGCTGTGCAGGAGCTGTGCCTTGGCTTCTGCAATAGTTTGCCATTAACAGGGTAAGCATGTCATAAATAACCCTCCAATATGTGCAATAATTAACTTTTAAGACTACCATTAAATCCTTTTAAAGTGGATTGATTAGGTTTCAATTTTGTACGTTGCTTCAGATTTTCATCTAAACTGCAGTGTTTCTTTAGGCTATTCTGCAGCTGTGCTTGCTTTCTAGCACTGACAGTCATTCAAATCCATCTTGTGCTATTGTAACCTGCTGTTAGCCCATTAGTTGCAATCTGTGGGAGGAGAAGGAGACAAATTGTGTCACTATTCCTTATCAAGGGACCACACAGTTGTTTGCCACTTTGACTCCGTGATGGATAGTTATCTTGAGATGTGACAGGTGTGAGACTGGAAATTTAGAAGGAAACAATGCAGGAGCCCAGTAGCATTTTGTTATTGACACTTGCTAGATAACAACACAGGGTTAATCAATCTCTTGTGTTGTTCTTAACCCCCTATTCTTTTTGTCTTCAAGATGCAGTTTTTCTCATCAGACTGACATGGCAGGAAAAAGGTTCAAGTAGATAGCAGACATTTTTCCTTTACCACGTACTGGACGTACAATGTCAAATTCCATGAAAAACACATCTTTGTTTCCTTTGACAATTTTTTAAAAACTCTTTGAAAGTAGGTCAGGGGCTGGAGAAAGTACAGTTTAAATATCTGAACGCATCTGCAAGTAGACATCCTTTCTTTGAAAGAGAAACAGTCTTTTTCCAGCTTGATTTTTATTGTCAACAGGTTTTTTATCATTATGTTTCCGCAGATTAACTTGCTGTAGCCCATCTCGTATTATTTCCTTCCCAGATAGGAGCTAAAGTAACTGTGATGAAAAAAACTAGTACCCTGAACATTATATGATCACATTTACTTAGCTCTGCTCAAAACACACAGTTCAAGGAAAATGCAGATCCAGGACAATTTATGCTGATATTTTAAATCAGGTTTGATTCTTTTATGACCTTCAGAAAATTGAATGCTGGTACAAAATTCACAGAGTCTTAAAAAATATTAAAAGTGGTATTCAATATGTTCAGGAAGCACTGAAAGAATGACAGGAGTTTACGTATGAGCTAAGGTTCACACTGAATAAGGTAAAAGCTAGAAAATGATAAAGCTATAGAAGTTCAAAGAAACATCAACGAACATTGGAGTCCTACTGTACTAGCATGAAATAAGAGGCATTGGGTCCAAAGAGTTCACAGTTGAACTAGCCAAGAGAAAAGATGAGGAGGGCATTATTGTCATTGCCATTTCACTAAAAGGAATAAAATCATATAAACAATGGAGACTTTCTTGAGGTCTCCAGGAAGCTGGCAGGAGCTGAAGACCAAAATCCAAGACCCTAGGCCCACGTCTAATCTACAAAGCATTGGTAGTTAATCTTAGTTTCGGACGTACTTGTTTGCTTTATTTCTTCGTTCTGTCTTATTCTCTTGTAAAACCAAGGTTTTTAGGCAAAGGTTCCTGCTGATGGTAAAGGGAAAATTTCAAGTGCACTAGCAATGCTCTCGAGTGGTTATGCAGTAAAGGACCAGCCTGCTTATACCCTGCATGTTATATTGACTATGTTAAAATGTTGTTATATGTTTGGTTAGAGAATTAAATAGTGTGTTGTGTGCCACAAAACAAGACAGAAAAGAGGCAATCGTTCGCTTTACTAAGTCTGAGGGATGAGTGTCCTGCTCACAGGTCATTTGAAAACCTGCAGTAGCATCCAGCCCAGCCTGCACATGTGGATGCCCCAGAACCCATCCTGAAAGGTTTTCAGGACTTCTGATGGGGCCGAGGGAGCTGGGTGGTAGCCAGGATGCTCTACGCTGCTCTTCAGCTCCTCTTGCACTGTGACACAACAGGTTGGTGAGTTGGTGTAAAGGTACATTTTGTTTCCTGATTCCCGTTTCCAAGGTCTAGCTGCAAGGAACAGGCTTTGGAGACATTTCACTCCTGCCTGCTCATTCCTCTTCAAAAATTTACATCTGTTTGGTCACGTACCTTCTGCATGGCCATGCTTTGCAGGGCAGAGTTATGATGTACACCATATCAACTTCTTCTGTCTGACAGACATTCACACAAGCTCCTTTCATCTCCATGGTGGGAAATGTTAAGGATGGAGAGTGATACGCCACTGCGGTTCTGAAATGTCTCTATCAAGTTTCCACATTAGCCTGCTTTCACCACTTCTTTTCCCTTGCCTTCTGAGTTTAAGTAGCTGCCAATGAAATCTCAGAAAGGTCTCATTAGATTTGAAGCTCCTGTCAGACAGAGCTGGAGGAAAATTTATCATGTGAGCTTCATATGTGAGATTTGAGAAACTTGTTTCTGTCCATCCAAATCACATTCAGGTTCTGCAAAGTGAACAGTAATTAATCAAAGGCAGTGATATAGGAGATAAAAAATTCTGATGCACAAGCCTAACTAGCAACTCCTCATGCAACACTTGCCCTTTAGCAATAGCAATTGACCACTCAGTTCAGCACGATATGTGTAAGTGACATCTGTTCCCGTGTCACTGTGGCTTTCCTCAGCAGAAAGGTACTTTGTGTGCTTTATAGCTGCCACATGGCTGACATTGTTATTCCATAACCTTACGCTCCTGTTCTTGGGCCCCGTGCCCCTAAACCTTGGCTCTTGCATGCTTCTCTGTCTTCCACCCTAACAGCTGAACGGCACAAATGCCCAGCAGCAACTGGGATTCCTAAGCAAAAGCAGCAGTAAAATAACATACCTCCAAGATGAAGGAGACATGCAGGTTTCTGAATGCTTGAGTGACAGTTTTTAGTCATCCACAATAGACAGAATTTGATCTTTTGTAAAGAATTATCTTGAGTCAGTTAAATAGACAAGGGTTGTCAGGAAAATATTTAGGAAGGTGCTCCTGTCACCAGGAGTGATGATCTAGGTTCACGTCCAGTCTAACTGCAGACTTTCTGTGAAATGCTGAAACCTTGCAGCCCAGCTTCTTGAAGGTATTTGAAAATGACTGAAACCCAGCTGCTTTTCAGACAGAACAGGAAAAAAGCTTTTCACTCAGTGCGTCATTGTTCAAAACTGAGCAAAGGATTGCATTAAATCAGAAATTACCAGGCTGCAGTATACATATTAATCATTGCATCTGAAATACTTCCAAGTAGTACCCAGCAACTACTCTGAGTTGTCTCTGTGCCATGTATTCACAACCTGTGGCACACAAATGAAAGCCTGTGGACCCCAGCATTAAATGCAGCTTCCTTGTGCAAAGAGAATTAAGTACCTAAATATCATTAAAGACCTACACTTTACTATCCTACTTTTAAAATAGGGATTATTTTATAACGTTTCTGCTGGTTACTATAATATAAACTCCTAGAAAAAAGGAGTGTCTGATATTGTGCTGTGTTCAGTGAATATTATGGTGGGTCTTGATTTTGACTGGGGCTTGACGGCTACTGCAATACAAACAAATAATAATAATAGCTTAAGGATATCAAACAGAAGGAGGACAGAATGCCTTTTATACTTACAAAAAGATGATGTCAATTGATCTAGATTTCAGAAAGCAGTAGAAGAAAAGACAAGTGTAACTTGTTATTGTTAAGAGGTAGAAATCTGTTAGCCTTTGATTTATTTGTAACACTGTTTAGCACACTGTTAAGTACAAAAAGAGTCAGAAGAACATAATATACCAATGTAGTTGCTAATATTCTTTAGAAAGAGCTAGCAAGGAACAAAAAGAAAAGGCATGTGAGGATTTTATCTAATACAATTCTTTGCTCAGTCTCAAGCAATGTTCTATCTAATGCAATGCTTTTCTCCCTGGTTAATCAGAACAGGGTTCAGATGAAATCAAATAATTTGCAGATGAATTGCTAATATGTCCTGTCATGCATGCCCTTCTAACAGCATGTCTTTCTAGCCTGTTAAAATACTTACATCATATGGAGAGACCTGAAAAGTTTGAACATTTTGGTTCACTGCCAAGAAAAATTATTTATCAATGGCACATACTGTGCTGATATATACCACAAGAACAGATTTTTAACTAAGAACGAACATTAGGACAAGACCCTTTCCCTTCCTCTAGTGCATTAAGACAGACTGGGATGCTGTGCTCTCTTCCCCAGAACCTCCAGGAAGAAGCCTCTAATCTATCTTAGCTACTAATGCAGCTCTATTAAACACAGTATCAGGGCACTTATAAGATTCAAAGTCATTAATCTCACRAGCCTCCTGAGAAGTAGCACCGTGCTGTTATCACATTTTATGGATGGAGGATTGAGGTGCAGGAAGTTTATGTGGGTGGTGTGTAGGTGGCTGTAGATGGTAGGATGTGCTTGCATGCCTGGAAAGGCAGGTGTCAAATGATTGGCCATGTTATGTCATATACTTTCTCCATAAAATATAGTCCTCCGTATTTAACAAAAAGTCCCAATTTTGCTGCAGGATAGCTGCTGACTCTAAACCAGCCCTTAACTATCTCAGCACATTCGCAGTAGCCATCTATTCCTCAAAGTAATTTCTGGAGTAAATACTTGCTCATCAAATTAGACTCAAGTTAAGACTGATCTTTTTCTTCATTGCTCCTGCAGGGAATAGTGTGTCATCAAAAAGGCTTTGTTCCCTTTGGCAGTCAAGCTAACGCCATCAAAGAAGCTCAGGGAGAGGGAGCTCAAAGTTGTCATTAGAATTTCAGGCGGATCTTGCTTGGGCTGCGGAGGGTTGCTATCATTACACGTTGGTACGCTCCAAAGGTCAGCCAGATCAAAAGCTCTGCTCAGCAGCCAATTAATATATTGTTTAATATCAGGGAAAATAGGAAAAAAAAGAAATACAATTAAAATTTCAATAAAGAAAAAGCAAGTGACTGCAATATAGCCTACAAGTGCCACCCAGGAGGGCTGGGATAATTTGCTATGATAGGATTAATTTACAGTTCTCTTGCTTTTGGGGGGTTTAAGTCTTCAACTTTAATATTTCTTTGGTGCATTATCTGCATTTGCATTTATCATTGGCTTGTACAATGGAATTTTCACAGGACTTGACATTTTGAAGTCCTAACTTAGGGCTTGGTCCAACTGCCTTTGAAGTCAACAAGAAGATTGCCACTAAGTTCAATGAGGAGTTGGATGAGGGTCTATAATCACTATGGACTCATTATAATCTCACAGCTGGTAACAACCGTTTAGAAGTGTAGTATAAAACTGTGATACTGGCAGGATGAGTTCAGTGCGAAGCAGAATCCCTTTAAGTTTAACATAAGTTTAACAATTTAAACAGATTTTAGAATTAGCTGCTCTCTGTGCACACTAACATCTGACGACTCTTTCCGAAATTTACTYGAAAGAGCCTCTATATTTGCACTATGAGCTGCCTGAATCCTTTAATAGGCGTTTGTTTCTTTAACTCCAAATCAAAGCAAGAATGAAATTTTCCTCTATCTCTCTGTTGCCACAGAAAACAGWTTTCTGCAAAATGGTTGCTTTTCCAGTGCTTTGCTAAAATGGCTGCTGCCAGGACTAGGTCTAGGAACATGGCAATTGCAAAAGCTAACCCTTTTCCCATTACATTTCACAGTTTGTATACAAGCAGCAATGCCGTGTTCTTGCTGTGTGAATGCTCAGATTGCTGTGATGAACAAATTGAGGGCAGATCCCTTCGAAATGAATTGAGGCTTTGCAATAGTTTTGCAAGAGAGGTTGTCTGAGTCACGGTATGATTATAAACTAGAGAGTGAATGTTTCTGCTGGGATTGAGGGGTCTCCAGGAGTCAGGTGAGGCTGGTGTTCTGGCAGGCCTGCCAACATGGGTTTAGATTAATCTAAATGAGATGTACGTTGCTCTTGTGGAATTGCTTTGCTATGTGTCCTTCACATACACTTGCAAGGATCAGTGCAAAGAGGTCTTAAAGCTGAATGAGGAGAAAAGCCTAAGGTGGAAGAAGGTGGGCTCAGAACTGTCTAGGTGGCTCACAGACCGCGCATTTACCCACTGAAGTTGCACACGAGAAAATGATGCATGCTTGAAACTATGTTCGTTTTTGTGCGTGTTGTTCAGGATTTGTCCTTTCAAAGAGTATTCTAAAATCCTCACAAAAAACCAAACTGCTTCCAGAACTGCTGTTTCTTCATAATGCGGGAGACTTCCCAGAAGAACATGACTCCCTGTTCGGACCAGACGCAAGTGATGCTACTTTGAATATCAGTGTGGTTTTCACCACTTTTCCTGGGTGAGGAAAAAAGCTGCAGTTCTCCTTCCACACAATGTGCCTGCCAGAGGTGTATGTTAGACATTGGGTATCCAGAGAAGACCCACAGGTAGCAGGTGCTGTAATGACAAAACACTTTGCATTGCCATTATCATTTGCCAGTTCTGCTTCTAATCAAGTCCTCAAATGTTGTTGGTCTCTGAGCTGCAAGAAAAATTTCAAAGGATGGTTCTCACTGATCTTTGGAGCTTCTTCACAGGACAGCAGGGGTTCAGGGCACAACCCAAAGTACCCATCTAGTTACCTCATGATATTGTAATGATCTTTACCCTATTATTTTTTGCCTTTTTTCTTCTTCCTTTTTTTTTTTTTTTTTTTTTTTTTTTTTTTTTTTTTTTTTTTTTTTTTTTTATTTTTTTTTTTTTTTTTTTTTCCTTGCTGTCCCATATACCAGATTATCTCCCATGCCGATGGTAAATAATGCCTGTATGGGGTAGATCTTTGTTTCCTATATTGGCTTCTCTTCAGGACTGGAATATGTAAAGCTTCAGAACCCATACATACTCACACACAAATCCACATCGAGAAAGACAGAATAATCCTCCATATCATGCTACAGTAGTAATCTAGTTTAATGCAATCTTGGAGGGTAGGCTAAGCCAGTGAACCATTTCTGCTTTACTGATGTGGTTTATGTGAGGCACAGAGCCCCGGGAGAGAATGATTGCCTTGTAATGTAGCAGTCCATCCATTACATTGTATATTGAACCAATCAATTGACTTGTTTATGACATGCTTAATGTTTGGGGAATCCGAACTTCTGATTCACTTCAAGTCCTTTTAATTACAATATATTCCTTGAAAACAGATGCTTTTAATATTCAACTTGAGTGTTTTATAAGCTATGCAAATATTTTATTTGTGGTATTTTTCTGGTGCTCACAGCCAAAACATGCTAGTCAATTTTTCAGAAGACTATTTTATCTCACTGAAACCTAGGGAAATTCATCTTCCCAAAAGTTACTTTTCCTTTTGCAGACTACACATTGTATTTAYCTTAAATTTTATGCTGTATCATATCTTCTTGAGTTTTCTCTGCTGAAGAAATGAGGGTATAATATCAGTCTCTGATGTTTAAAAACACATAAATAAATTTTTGGTCCTTTTGACTAAATGAAGGAGTGAGGTCATTTGGCAGTATTTTATATTGAAGATTTTTTTTTGTCATTGTACAGCTAGGTTAGCTGTGGAAATGCTGGAAGTCCTAGCATAAAGCTTTTCTACTCGTGTACTACATTTTGAAGAAGTGAATCCACTGCAATTTGCAGGGAGATGCCAGCTTAAGGAAACCAGTTAAAGAAACAAAACTGAGCAACGCTGAATTGCRAACATGGTACACCGCTACATATCTGAATTTTGACCATGAATCATCTTTTCTTTATTACATTCCCATAGATGAACTCTAAAAATCAAACTAAGCATAACAATAATCATGCCAGAGTAACAGGGATTGGCAAGAAAGGGTCACTCAGAGGTTGGTAGATGAAAGRGTATTTCTAAGCATCAGGCCCCCAAAAGAAATCCATCCCCAGCCCACAAAACCAAACTCTCAGTCCCATAGGCATTAGAGACACCAATACTTATTAACACATTGCAGTCTCAGCCCTACCCTGTACGCTTACCATTGCTCCTAGCTCCTTTCTAATGTTTCAGAGCGGATGCATGGTTTCTACCAAAACAGAAAACAAACCTAAAAAAATCTGCTTTGAAGCAACTGCTTGTGCCAAAAAGAGTGCTGAATGCGGTAATAATGTAACAGGGGAAAAAAGAATGATCATTAAAGTTTTCCATTTACAGAAACAATAGGGTGAAAATACTCTCAAGCATAAATTTTTTAATGTGCACATCCTGAAAAGCTTGGAGCCCTTTTGTTGGAGTGCTGTTTTCCTGAGCCCTGGTTATGCCTCCCTGATTCTCAGGGCCAGGCTGACCTTAGTTGTGCTTATCCATGCAAAAATACCTTGGCTATACCTCAGCAGTCTGTGGTAGCCCTTACCTTCTTGTTTGCCCCATATCACCCGCTTCCATTGCTCTTCCTCCTGTCTCCCCCAGTCATGCAACAGGTCTCTCAACACATTTTTCCATTTCTTAGTTAGCAAGACAACTGCGAGCTATTCCCTATCCCCATTGCCTAATCACCTAATTATTTTTCTTACCTCATAGATATCTGTGTCCCTCGGGCTGTGCATGGCCATCACGCTGCGTGCTGAACCTGCGTGGGGCTGCAGCTGACCCTTGCAAAGGTTCCAGCTGCAGGAGGGGAATTGTGCTAAACCTCACTGCCCTCCTGTCATCTACAGAGAAGTCAATCACAAAGATCTTTATGCCCCCCCCTCTTCAGTAAACAATTTACCCCCAAAGCCATGGGCAATTTTTCTGTTCCCTGAACACTACTGAATTCACCAATGTTTTCTAGTGATGGGTTTCACAGCACTGAATGCTATTCCTCTTTCCACAGAGATGTCTTACTGGGTTGAATGCAGAGCAGAATTACTTTCTTTTTCTTTAGTATCTTACATTCAGCCAAAAATTAGGCTTCCTTTTATGATTAAAAATATATTGCAAAAATGATACCTAATTTGGTGTTTTCTTCATCTCCTGGTCTTTTAAGTATCACTGATCTCCGCATGTTACTTTCTTGGTGAATAATATACACACACGCACACACATATACAGACATTACTGACTGGTTGCAAGTTGCATCTCCTTTTCCTGGATGGTCTAATTCTTCCAGTGCAGGCATTAGCACTTAGGTACGT
Source organism: Phoebastria nigripes (assembly GCA_035582835.1). Taxonomy (NCBI): domain Eukaryota; kingdom Metazoa; phylum Chordata; class Aves; order Procellariiformes; family Diomedeidae; genus Phoebastria; species Phoebastria nigripes. The sequence goes on along the minus strand of JAYKAV010002821.1, from coordinate 2,950,081 downwards.
GCTGAAATGCTTTCCTGAATCAGAGCCCAAGTATTTAACAACGTGAAGTAAAATGGATGGACATTTTAATGTTTCCTCTTGTATGTGAAATACGCTTTCATCTCTGTATATTAGGAACATATTTTTGGGATCGTTCTGAAATAATGCTCTCTTGTTTAAGCCCAAAGCAGAAACACACATCTTGAATCACCCAGTGTGCTTTTCATTTAGAGATGGAGGAGCGGGCACTGACTACGCTTTTGAAGCGGTTTGTATGGTTGTGGGTGCTTGATATGCATGATTGCACCCACAGCTCGGCGTGCACACAGTCAGCAGCAAGGACACGTTTCAGAAGAGCACGAGTGAGGTTTCGTTCCCTCCTCCTGAGTGCTTTCGTTCCTGCTTGATAGAGAAGAATGTCTTTTCTCAGAGGAAACTCTGAAGAAGGTCGTCGAGCTCAAATTTGTCTGACTGATGATTTTTCTTCTCCTTCTTCTTTATAGCTCTACAGGAACAACCTCACATACAGTTGCTGGAAAGTTGCCAGCGGAGATTTTTTAAAGTTTGTTTTTATGATTTGGCTAAATTTCTGCAAAAAAAAAAAAAAAAAAAAAAAAAAAAAGGAACCTGCTAAGTCATTGCTCAGCACTCCATGAGTCTACAACAAAATTGTATGCAATAAAAATAGATTGCACCCATTCCTACTGTTAAATACCATGAAAGAAACGAGAGCATTTACAGTATGCTGAAAGGAAAATGCCTTCTCCCACCCATAATAAAATGTGTGAGTTCAGGGTCACTTCCTAATAGGTGTTATTTCCTCTATTTTAATAAAGGTATTTTAACACCTGTATTCCATGCCAGACAGTATTGTCATTTTTTCCACTGATTGGCTTAACCAAATGCTGGAGGGGGGGCACGAGCACTCTTCAAACATCACTGCTTCACGCCAAAGACAACTAACGTGCAGAAGGAGGAAGCCAGAGAAAGCAGCAACCGCCCCTAATTGCAGCCAGACGACTTCCAGTCCAGYGAGGAACGGGGAGGCTTTCAGGATGGAAAAAGGTCAGGAAGCCCATCTAGGTCAGCCAGTCTCTGGCTTTGAATTGGCACTTGTACTACCCTCACCCACCCCCACAGCCTCGCACACAGACTATTTTTGTTCTCCAAATAGTTGCCCAATGTGTGCTGAAAACTATTTATACTTGTTGGGACCGCCTCTGTCCTTAGTGCTTTTCTCCATACAGAGTGGTGACCTTTGCTAAGTTAAAGACCAAACCTCCTGTGTATGGGGAGCTCGGTGATTCCTACAGAAGTCAGCAAGAGGCTCTGAAAAAAAATGAAGCTCTTATTGCAGGAGGATTTTATATTTCCATGGATCAATTTTTCTGTTTGCTGGAGTATTTTCTTCATAAAATATCATTGCATCCTCCTTTCACTGGAGTATGAGCATAACAGGAAAGTTTATGTAAAGCAGAGATGTTACACTCCTGTCACCCAGTTTCTTGGGCAGATCTCACAAGCTGGAGTGTCCTGGGTTGCGTGTGAACGATTTCCTCAATGCCAGCCCATTTTGCATCCGTACTGATTTCCACACTGAATCTTGGATCCAGCTGGGCTGGGAACACGAAGCCAACCAAATGGAGGCATGAATTTCTTACGGATTTGTTAAAAGACAACCAGCAGACCTGTGGTCACATGAAGCAGAGCACAGGCTCGCTTGAATAGTTTATACAGCCTTAGTGGTTCTCGCAGCTTCACTCTTCATTGCTGTAACAGAGGATGAAACTACATATGTTTCCTGTGATTTGGGGTTTGGCAGCAAATGCATTACACAGGACGATGAATGTATGTAGCCTTTGTATATATTTCTAAGCATTTGCTTGGAACTGGAAGGTCATTTTGCTCAGGCAAATTACAAATCCTCTGGAAGAAAAAAAGTAAGAATACTTGTGAGCTCTGTCAGATTTCTTAGCTAAATGCACTGTAACTGCACTTTTTTTTACATATTTCCTGTGTTTGACAACCAGAATGCAAAACTGCACTGTGTCAGTATGACTGAAGGCCAGAAGATCAAGTAATAATTATCCATAATGCTGGAAAAGCATAAAAAATGCTCTCTGACCTTTGCAATAAACCACGCTGCACAGATGAATTTGCTAAACTTACTTAAGCACTCAACTTTAATATTCTTCTGCGCAGATGTAATTCGCATGAGCTTTTGTTCTGCATGACCATGGGTTAGAGGATGGTGGCCAAAAAGTGTCATTAGTGCAACCACACTTTATTAGTCATATATGACTGGGCTTGTTGCAGGAATTACTGGGGAGAACTCCACAACCTGCATCATGCCAAAGGTCAGACCAGTTGACCATAATAGTCCATCCTGGTTTTAAAATATATTAATCAATGTTCTTGCAGTACTTAGGCAATAAGGATAACAATAGCCAAACTGCCAAAGGCTAGCTTTACAGTCACAGCAGCACCAGAACTAGTTTTACCACAAAATAATAGACAAATCAAATATGTATTAAATAAATAAATACATACAGGAGGTAGGGGGGCCAAAAGGCTTGTGGTGAGTTTGATACTAGCACTTCTCTCTCCCTTTATAAAAAGCTCTGGAAGGAAGGCAAAAATATTTTAAGCATCAAAGAGACTGATGAATAGGGATGCCAGGATATTCAAATACACTTAGAGACAGTATTGTCAGGGGTTGTTTTCCGAGCTATGATACTAAAGATAGTAGGAACCAGCAAAGAAAAGAACACTGTAAAAATGCAAATCTGCTAAATGTTGAATCTATTAATCCATAGCACACTTTCTTCTGAATCATACTTACTCAGATGTACAGGCAACAAAAAGTATTTATAATATTTGCATAATTTCAAACACCCAGTTCATAAATTATTTATTGGTTGTGGTCAAATGAATGTTAGCGCTTTCATAATTATCTTTTGTGTGAAAGGTTGCACAGTTTACAGAGACATTTCAATGGCAACTGAAGATCTGTGAGTTCCTTTAATATTATAGAGAAGAAATGGCAGCTAATTGTAGAGTTGCTACACATTTGCTCTTGAAAAGTGGCAAAGCTAAAAGGATTACATTTAATTTGAATTTATTTTTAAAAGAATACTTACTTTCTTGTAAAGTCCTAGTAACTCATGTAGGATCTCTATGCTGAGCATTCAGGAATAGTCAAAAAAGGAGAATAAGCTTGCAAGAGTAATTTTTTTAACATTACAGACCTGCTGGAAGCTTTTCAGTGAAAAGAGGCCATATGTTTGTCACGTTCTGCAATATTATCAATTATTTAGGCTGAATTCTAAATAAGTGAAATATTTTCTACAGGAGGACTACGAGTGCATAGTCTTTTAGCATCCTCAGGAATAGCGGGGTCCCTTTTCCTTGCAGGATGGATAGACCTGGCGTAAGGGAAGGGATGGAGAAGGACATCCAGCAGTCAGAGCATGTTTGAGAAGAGAAACAGGTAACTGCTAACAGGCATCGAGCAGAGGCATGGAGCTGGTGGGCACCTCCAAAGCTGTTATTGGGATCTACAGTCTCACAGACATACATGGATTGGTCACATTTCTCTGTTAGCGCTAATTGTTAATTTAGGTGAATGTGCATATACTAAACCAGCTGACACTTTTAAACACTTATTTATAATTATGAACACAWAATAAAGGTGTAAATTTTAGAGACTTACTTTCTCATTTTCCTTCAAGTGAATGCTGAGACTTTGATTTAATCCAATGTGCCAAATGTTGAAATCTTTGGGGTATACCTTCATGTCCCTCTTTTTCTGAAAGGAGGAAAGATTAAAAAAAGAGAGAAATTCCTGAAATTTGCTAGCAACATGGGATTAAAGTGGTTACTTTAATACTCTAAAGAATAACAATCATACTGAGAAAGGCTATTTCTATTACATAACGGGAGAAGACCTCATATTATATAAAGAAATCGTAAGTGAGGAGGAAGTAGAAACGAGCCTTACTTTCATGGTACAGTAAATGGAAATATAAAGSTAAAATCGCCATACATGGCTAATGAACAGGTGTCAGTAAATTCCAGGTACAACGCTTTCCTTAAAAACACTGCTCAAATCCTCCATAACCCATCACACCACTGCAAGCCAAAGAGGAAGGACAGAACCTGACGACCGCTTGGGGAGCCTTCCAGCCTGAAACTCAGTCCAACTCTGATTTTGGCTAGTTCACAGAAGTCAATGGGAATAAGACTCTAGTTCTGCTGCCTTTTGGAATAATACATCCAGATGCCAGTGAGCCTTCACAGAAAATGGCCTGGGAGCCAATACGAAAGCATAAAATATAAAGTAGAACAGAAATCTGAATTAGGTGTATGAATTCCTGTATGTAGACAGGGAATATGCTTTTCTACTTCAGTTTTTATGGAGAATTTCCTAACTACATCAGATTTGTAGAGCTGACTCATAACGTCATGTGCCGTGGTAAGTTAGACACAGTTAACTAATGCAATAAGAGAGCTCACTTACTGCCAGCATATAATACGTTGAGTTTATTCTAAGAGGCAAACTCTGCTTGTAGTTAGATGGTATAATTTTTTAAAACTTTATTTAACAAGATTATATAAAGTTCTTGGTTAAAGAGCTTGGCTTCTTTGAAAAAGTTCAAAATCCACATATAATTTCTTGGAAACAATTCAAAATAGTTTGAAAATACATTTAGTATCAGAATACACATGCCATTTGTCCTTTTATATGCAATAGATTTTATGTACTTCACACCAAATTGTACAATTAATTTGGACACATTTGGCGGGAAATAAGTTTTTGTATGTATGGGAATTGATTAAGTAATGCAATGAATGTGGMAGGTGAGTCAGACCTTTGTAAATGAATTAGGAAGGTTCCCTCTACTTTCCTGCAGGAGAAAGCAAAGTTGTTTAATATTTTATGAGTGTGAGTGTTTTAAACAGTTTGGAATGGTAAAACCACTCATCAGAGGCTGTGTGAACATTGTGGTGCATCACAGCAATGGATTTGCTGTCAAAAGGGAATTGAACAGAAGTTTTTCTTTGCTACCACTTGCTCTTAAGAGCGTCATGACTCATGCAACTGGCTTAACCAGATTTGTAAATCTTCATGGATAGAGAGATTCTGGAACATTTATTTCAACTCATAACATCAATATGTGCATTGCTTGTGTTTGGGAAGACTTGTTAACTAGGAGATCCTAAAAGATTTGGAAAAGGTCTTTGTCTTCTCTTTTCCCCAGCTGAAAATGTCAGGGATGGAGTGAATAGAAGTCAACAGTTTTCCATTCCTGAAAGCCTCTCTCTAAAGGGAAATCCACTGGCGTCTGGGAGAAAGGCATCTTGGTGGGGACATGGAGAGAGCACAGCTGGAAAAATGCYGTGGTATCAGCTGAATTCTGCTTAAGATTTCATTTTCACCAGTGATTGAACAGGATGTTCTGATTAATGGAGCAAAATAAAACGAATCACCTAGGCCCAAGAGATGGAAAATAATTTCCTATGGAAAAAAAAAAGATTATATTACTCAAAATTTCCTTTTATTATGTCATTTTACTCAATGGACGGAAATAAAACTCCCTAATAAGGAGGAACAATGGGAGATATTAAGTACAATAGAGTCAGTGTGGAGGGGACTCGGATATGGAGAAGCCAAGGAAGGAAACGTTGCAGTCCTAAATAGCCACCAAATACTCTGTTCTCTGGATTGTTTGAGAAAACAATCGGAATGACCATCTGCATATTTCCATGTTGTCATTTATTTAAAGCCACTGGAATTTAAAAAATTAAAACAGAAAAATGGTTATTTTAGAGTTTTCCAGATTTTTTTTTTTTTTTTTTTTTTTTTTTTTTTAGGAAAGAGGTGGCCTGTCTTTTAGAACGGAATAAAAATTTCCTAAGTTTTTTTTTTTTTTTTTTAGGAAAGAGGTGGCCTGTCTTTTAGAACGGAATAAAAATTTCCTAAGAATGAGCAAAACTTTAACATTGAAAAAAAAAAAATCTCTGCCCATAAGTACTTTCAAAATGTTTTTCGTGTTTGTCCAAATATCTTGGAATGAAACCTAGAAATGTTGCTCAGCTTCATTCTCCACTGCTGTGCAAATGCTACCACCCGTCTTTACTTGGCATTTTCCCAACAAAAGACACATACTCCTCTGAACACATTTGACTGAAAATGAAGAGGAAGCTGTAGTTCAAAGCTAATTACATCTCGCTAGATCTTCTTTTCTCAGTCATTCATTTCTGCTCACACATGCTACTGCTTAGCAGTCCGCACTGTTGTCGGCCTTCAGCAGAACCATCCTCATCTCTTCCTGCCGTTAGCTCACACCATAAAAATACACACAAGCAGAAAACAGCAATTAACAACTTTAAGCTTTCTTTACTGCACAAATCAATCAATAATGGCTGGCATGACTGGCAGCATAAAGTATGTTCTTCATTCCAGCCTTTGAAATGAAAACTATTTTCTTCAGAAACTTCCAGCTTTAGTGGAGTAGATTAGAGAGGCCAAACAGATTAAAGAGTGCAAAAGCCTAGTTCAGATGCAATGTATGACAACGTATTACGCTTCCTCCAGACTGGTCCAGATTGGTTTAGGTGGTTGATCTGGCAGTCAGAAATACTGTAGCCCTGGAAGAAAACCATGTGTTTGTGGGTGATTGCATTTTTCGGTTGTACTTTGAAAGCTGTATTGACTTACGTTTCCAGCAGACCACACCATCTTCCGAGTTTTGAATAACACGGTACCATTATATGTCATTCAGTGACGACCCACATCACAGTCTCTATGTGAGGGAATTATCCTTGGTCAGTAACCACTCCAGTTCCCATCAATGTTTTGAAGTTAAGACATCAGTTGTATTCAAAAGTTACCCAGAACAGGGTGTGCAATACAGGCATACGTGAGCATGTGTGTCCATTTCATGTGTGTCCATTTCATGTGTGTCCATTTCATGTGTGTACATTTCATGTGTGTACATTTCATGTGTGCTTTCAGCTTGCTTTGGTACACCTGACTGCTGGCTACTGAGCAGGCAACATACTTCTCATGTCAGGTTAATCACTTAATCTGAATATGTCAATATTTCTGAGGTATCCCTTTCCTCCATAATTAATTAATTAATTTGCAGACTCTAAGTTACTGTACGGCAGATCTCCAAAACCCTCTGTAACACTGCTTGCTGTATTGCCATGGCTTTGAGCCTCATGTATCAGGGCTAACAATGCCATACCAGTGCGGATGCTGTGCTTATGAAGTCACAGAATTTTTTCACTGTTTTTAGTTTCTCCCCTCGTTTGTAAGACCTAAATGCTGGCGGAGTCCCAGGTTAAATAGCATGCTCCTGAAACACTATGTTGTAATACAAGTGGGACGAGAATATCTGATATTTGAACAGCACTTCAAAGATGCACACTTTTGGGCATTACTGTTATTCACCAAAAGAAGTATTTGATGAAGATGGGAAAATGAGGAAAGCTGAAAGTAGAATTAGAAGGTTGTGAATTATTATGCTTATACCGACACTTGTCTTTCCCCTGTTTTAATGGGTTTGGGGTCAAGTCCTTGGTTAAGTAAGAGAGGAGAGAGATGAGTTTGAGTAAAGGTGCACTCATCTGCATATCAGATCAATTGCAGGAAAATTGTTTTCATTCTTACAATGAATTTTTTTCCATAAATCTCCATTTTCTTCTAATTCCTTAAGTCCACTGAGATACTGCTTTAATTATTCTGCCCTTGGCCATTACTGATCCATTAAACAGTGCCTAACCAGTTTTAAAGATGATGTAAGCTTGTGGCTTCTTAAGTAGGATATACTACAGCCTGATCCAAAAGTCAGTGAAGCTGAAGAGAAAGACTCCCGTTACCTTCAGTGGAGATTGAATGGGGCACTTGACAGGAAATAAAAGCTGAATTGGAAATCCTAGGTGTGATCCTCACACTGTGCTGTGTTTTCCAGGCTTTAACTAAGCAATCAGATTACAGATTGTAAGATCCCTGTAAGATCAGGGAACTCTTTACAGTAGCCAGCCCTTAACCTTCACCCTGTGCTTTGGTAGAAAAAGGTGCATTAGGAGACCTTCTGAGTCCACTGAGGGCAGATGTGAGCAGCAAAACGGGCTTGGAGAAGCAAAGCCTTGCAACCAACTCCCTTACAACGTCCCTGCTTGTGCCAGACCTTTGCTACATTCTTCATGGAATCTGTTTTATGAGGACTTGTGTTTTTACAGCAAAATGCGGTACAGCAATCCACCTGTTGGCCATGCACGTTTATTCTTGTTGGACCAAACCTGTCTTCCCATCACAGCCTGTTGTATCACCTTTTCTGTGTATATCAAACTGAAAATAATGTGGCCTGAAATACTAATGGTCCAGCAGCCTCAGAAGACTGTTTAGTGTTAAACAGCTTACTTTCTTAAGCAATGCAAAATAAGCATTTGTTCATATTTGCTCACTTGCCACTTTAATTTGGACTCTGACTTTGAATGCAGCTTTCCTGTTCTCCTGGCTTCTTTACTGACACCTGTTTTACTCTGTGGTTCAGGCAAAATTTCTGAGTATTTGAAACAAGAGAAGAGATTTTTATGTGCTACTTCTAATTTTTGTATGGGTTACATTTCTTGCTCATTTTCAGAGTCCCATTAATGGCTTTTGAGGTGTTGGTCTGGCAAAAACATACTGAGTGCACCGAGCATCCAAGATGCCATTATCTTAAATGAATAAATGTAACTGTTACTTGTTTAGATGATTCTTTTTTCTTCCTGTGTCCTAAAGGCAGTTGGACTCCCAGCTTGCTCTGTGCTAGGTAGGAACAGCATTTCTGACTTCAGAAAAATAAGAAGAGAGAAAGCTGTAAGCAGTGAATGCGGGGAAATGAACATGTTGTTTCTTTTTGTCAATGCACGTAGCTGAAGTCTTTTAACTGAACGGACACCCAAAAAGAAAAGGATGAAAACCTGCTTTTATCAAAGCTGAATAGCTCAGTCCTTCAAAAGCTAATGTCCAGACTGGCCCCAGCATAATTTACACCACTGCTGTGTTAGTATAAGGGTGCAGGTACTGAGTGTGCATTTGGGTATCTGCGTAGGCTCCTGCTATTCACTTCCACACCAGCATCTACCGAGCTCCAGCCTGAGTCCTCTTCTGACTGGAGATGCTCTGATGCCCTTTGGCATGGGGAGGGATACAAAAGTACATCCACAAGAAGAAAGAATACCACCACAGATCATGCTGACATCCCCAAGCTCGCCTGCTTGAGTTAACAGCAGTGTAGCCATGGCAACATGGATCTCTCTTTAAATTTGCCATCTGAGGATTTACCCAGCATCTCAGGCAAGCTTTGAAGCTGACCTTCGTGTTGCCACACAGTACACCATGGTCAGTATCTGAGAAGCTACTTGGGAGGCAGTTAGACATATCTGCACAACCTGCTGGTGTGGTTGYGAGTATGATGTTAAGACACTTCACTTAGAACATAGAAACAGAGGAGGCAGAATGAGATCCATTCCCGAGTGAAGCACACACATGTATTTTGTTTCTGGTTTTATCTTGTGAGAACTGTAAATCTGGAATCCTTTTAGTATCGCATAGAAATCTTTTCAATGACAAGTTGAAAGCACAGTGTTACCATAGCCCACTATCCATGCTTTTCCTATAAACAATTGGAGCTGATAGTTGGAAAATGCTGGGATTCATATTTCTCATCAAAGAGAGCAGAGCCGTGTGAGTGCTGAAAACATAACCTGGATCTCTGGTCTGCAAACTGTCAACTCCAACTCAAGCAAGAAGTTCCCAGGCCCTATCAGTGTATGGAAGAAGACATCTCTGTATCAGGAAGACCTCAAACTACGATAGCAAATGGCATTCCTTTGCTATGCTGGCTGCTCTCCATCTCATGTGTGTGAGAATTGAAGTCCCTCTTGAAGTGACACCCCTCGGAAGAGGTCCGGATGCTAGATCATCACTCAAGCAATGATAATCTCAAACTGTGCTGTAACTAGTTTGGGATGCTGTTTTATTAGACTGAATTACATTGCCATCCAACCTAGGGACACCTGGCATTTCAGACCATGTTCTGGTTTCAGGACATTTCCAATGGTTAAATAAGTCATCCATTTTTTGCACAGATTCCACAGTGGCAAGCTCTGTGAGAACAGAAACAAGAAATTTCTTGCTGCATTGAAAGCAAAATCCTAGTTCCAGAAGTTTACTTTACTGTAAATAACTGATGAATAAGCCTAAAATATAGAGGGATTTCAATTAATTATTTGGGATTCATGCAGGAATTACTGGATAAGGTTTTCTCATGTGTGTTACAGTCGAACAAGATAATCATAATTGTTCATTCCTGGCTTTAAAATTATAGACCTCAAAGAAATCCACGGGCCAGTATCAGGCAGATAGGCAAGTATAAATTCAAAGTACGTGTCTGTTATTGTCCAGCTTGAGGCCATATTGCTCTGTGGGGTTATAGGTCTCCAGACCCACTCTTCCTCACCTGGTAGCCAGTGATGAAGACTCRAGAGACGCAAGGTCAAGAAAGGGGATCACCATCCAACTGAGTGATGTTTTCACATTTCCTGTAAAATACATGCAGTTAGAATAACATTGTGGAAAATATCTGGTTTCTGTTTTAGTAGATTTACTAAGCCCCCAAAATGTTCAGATGACATATTTTCGACTTCACAGCTCTGAAACTGATGTGCTGCTTCTGAACTATAGCTAAGAGATCTGCAGTCTAACAGTTACGTTATCCATAATGCCTGATTGCTTTGTTACAAGCACAGAATTCAGTCCCTTATTTCTTAGACACTTTTGTATTCAGACACAGAGTGGGCTGAGCATTGTTTCTAAGCGTTATGAAAAAAACTATTTGGCATTTTTTTTTTTTTTTTTTAAGCTCTAAAATGAACTTATGGAAAGTATGACACTCATCAATGTATATGTTTTAGGTTTTGGTTAAACTGCATCAAGGATACATCTTTCTCCTACAACTGATTTGATCCCCCAGTCCTTAATATGCAAACTGACAGAGAAATCAAAGCTACAGTTTTCATCACTCTATCATCTTCTATGAAGCTGCTTTTTGTTCCTGACAGTCCCCTGCCACCCTGCAAAGTTAGGAGCATTACCTCCTGAAGTGACATACCATGCATGAAAAAAACCCACAACAAAGAACTGCATGGAGTAACTGATAAGGAGGTGTCAGCAGCAAAGATGGATTTCAAGGGCTTGGATTTGGTGCTCAGCTCTGGTCTCATCTCTAGTCAGAAGCAAATAATTCAATATCAGAAATGCCTGTAGATCTGAAAACATTTTGAGATTTAATTCATTGCTTAATGATTTCACCAGAAATTGTCTGAGGATTTTTTTTTCTTGTATTGTATTACTACAAATAGTAGTAGCAGCTTTAATAGTAGTACAATATATGATGTTTTGCATTGAAAATTCTAAAATCATTCTCAGACACCAAACAGGCAGGTTTCAACCAAACAGTATAAATGATTGTAGGTCTCAAAGTTCACTTCTTTGATTGTCTTCTGCACATCAGATAATATGAATTATGTTATGCGTACAGAGGGTTGAATGCAAAATAGCATGTATTCTTAAAAGGCATGAATCTGACTAAAACATTTGACGTTCACAGCTTATTAGTGAACTAGTGAAATTAAGAAGTTAAATGTATTTTCATTATTGTATTTCACCTTGTAGCTAGTTCTGGAGAAGGTGAGAATGGCACGAAGTAGGAAGCTATGTAAAGGTTCTTATGATACTTTTATCTGTAATTACCTTGAAATATAAAGATCGAGCCAAGGAACATATAATTTAAAACCAATGATGGCTTCTTTTACTGAAGCAAAAAATAATGTATTGCCTTCCCAGATGTGTTGGAACGGCATTTTGTGCACCGGCAGCAGAAAAAAGAAGGGACAGCCAAATAAAAGAAAAAATAGAAGTCCTAGAATAAGAACAAATCTCAGAATAAATTTCTAGAAAAATAATAAATTTGGAGCAGCCTGAGGGCTGCTCTGACTCATGTTATCTGGGTTAGTCCCCCTGACTTGAGATGCTGAAGCACAGTACCACTTACTTTCTGTCCCAACCCATCCCGAACAAGCCCTGCGGTCAACGGGAGCTGCAGGTTGTATTGCTGCTGTCTCTGCAGGCCCCAAATTAGCATCATTTCTTCAATCCCGGATTTCACACGGTGATTACTCTTGATAACAAAATGGGTATAATGGATTGACACCCTCATTTTTGCTCTCATACGTCTCTCTAYTAACTGTGATAAACAGCAGGGAGATTTTAAAAATTAAGCACTCTTTAGTAACTAGAATATTAAATGATTCTAATCATACTCTTTATATGTGATTATTTTCCCTAATTCCTCTTTTTTCCCTAAGACTACTAATTTCCAGATTTAAAATGATTCTGGACCAGACCCAAATTATTTAGAGTATTTGCTACAGCATTCATGTTTTTTTTTTTTTTTTTTTCTTAAAAGTTAGTTGATGTTATTTTCATGTATTGTTATTTTAAAAAATGCTGCCTTTTAAATGTCTTGGCTACATTTTAGTGCTGGGTAATGGTAGTGCAATGACTGCCTCAAACAGTGAGGTCAACTTCAGACCAACAGAAATATAGTGGCTTAAGCTGGCCTCAGACAAACTCTATGGCTTCTGCTCCTACCTCTGTTCCAGAAAAAGTATAAGCTGAAAAAATTTTCTGTCCTTACTTATTCCTTGAGTCCTTCATTGAGGCTGACAAAGACAACACTAACTCTGTAGTATTGTGAAACAATATATTGTTTTAAAGCAATAAACCCCTCCCTGCACAATAAAAATACTTTTACTCGTTATTTAAATTTTTTAATGACATATATCTTGTTCTTATGGGCTTTCATTGAATTCCTTTGTATACCCCAAACCATCCATTGCCTTTAGCAGGAGGTGTGGGTGTTGTTTTACAGTGGTGAGGAATGTACCCGACTCATTGCTGCAGGATTTGTGTTGATGCAGATGTACTCCAGTGCTCCTTGGAGCGTAGAGGCAGTTTTCTGGGACACCAGAAATATTTCAGTTCCTCAGTCAGTACTTCCTAGGACCTGACATAGGAAGTTTGCTAAGTTTTCATAATTGCTAAACCAGCCACCTAGCCAACCAACTAACCAACCAACCAACCAACGTGCAAGCACATAAACAGCAAATCTTAATAGCAGATGGCAAGACTGAAAATGCCTGTTTCCTTCTTCAGTGGTTAACACTTGCAACAGTCTGAGTAAGGGGCTTCATTGCTTCTTGCTGCCTACATAGTGGTGGCATTTGGGAGAACAGCAATAAACTTATCCCTTCTCTGTTTTTACCAATAATAAGTGTGATCATTCCACAAGAATTTCCATTTCTACATGTTACTCAGAGTGTCCAGTAAACACCAAAATTTCATGTGTAAACTTTGGGGTTTATTAAAGAATTCACAATACAAGAAATATTTCATGAACACCAACTCTCTTTCTGCTAATGGTTTAATGTGACATCCTTCACTAATTATCTCTTTAATGTGACAGATGAATGGCAAATGATTCTTTATGCATATTCAGAGGTCCTTGAATTATAGTGGTTAGYTGTAATCGGTAGAGAAGTCTTATGGCATGGTTTCTGTCCCTTACTGGCTAAAGACATTTGCTATTAAGTATTTTTACAAACACCTTTGATACTCAGATTCAACAATCACATTCACTTGACTTTGAATACCTTTTTCTGGAATAAGTTTGACTGTCATATAGCATACATTCAAAGGATGTTAAAAGGACATTCGCTATCATTTACTTGTGCTTATGTAATGCAAAGCACACTTTTGGACGGGCCCATCAAAATCATTAGAATTCATCTACTTAACTGCAGATTTGCTGTTCAGAACATCATTTCTCCATGCTAGCTGCAAGATCGAGATAAAGTTATACTCATTTGGGTAAATTTTTTAATATCACTTCTACCACACCAATGGCAAGCTTATTTAGGCTCTGTTTAGAGAATGAGGGTAAAGTTACCCTATAGGACAGATACTATATTTTAGCTGAGGGCAACATGATGATTCCATCCCAAACTTGTAAGACCATGCACAGCTGTTTGTTTTATTAGTGTAGTTAATTTACGATTCATTCGTAAACATTCAAGTTGCCTATTGCACAGATAACAATAATGTTTACCAAAGTCTCCTTCATCGCTTTCCAGCTGATTAAAATTCTTATTTTAAAGTTTCATGCTACTTGATCCATAGTAACTGATTTAGAGTAAGGTTTCTATTAGAGAAAAATTTAAACATGATGTTTAGTTTAATGTAAAGTCAAATTATGTTTTTACTGCATTACTATATATGGAAAAAGCATACATTACATCTGGCTATAACAACTTCTGCCAGGTTTTTTTTTCTTTACATTTCCTGTCAGTACTGTGCCTAATATAAATGTGAAATAGATAGATACACAGAAGGATGGATAGATAGACAGAGGGATTTTGGTGARTGATATTTGGACTCTAGCTGTCTGGAGGAAAAGAGGATTTCTGCAAATTTAAAATTGGTATTCCCTCCATATATCAAGGACTACAGTCTTTGGTGGGATTTTTTGGGGAGAGGGTGGTGTGCATATTTTTATGTAATATAAACAAAAGACTTTCTGTACAATGCAACAGATGCAGAAAGGGCATAAGCCCATGAAATATCAATCTGCTAGAGAACAGAAACAGAAAAAAACAGGAAGAAAAAAAAAAGGAAAAATTAAAAAGAGGACTTTGGCAGGACTTAGAAGATTCCTTAGGAATTTCATGAACTGTTCAGAGTTTTAGACAAGAAGGTGTTGCAGAGGTGTGGCTGACTGGRAGTAGGATAGGCTGAGGTTACTCTTGACCATGATAAAGTAGGAGTGAGGCGGCTGCAGTGGGAATTACCCAAAGACAGCTACGTAGTTACTAAACTGGAAATGATTTTGCATTATTTATTCTGGTTCAGACAGTCTTTTAAAAATACAATGTGTGAAACCAAAATACTGATAAAGAGCTATTTTCCATGGAAGTGATTTAAATTTTTGATGCAAAAAGAGTCATAGTTGAAAATTAAAAATCCCTTTAGGAACAATTGTAAGCAGCCCCATTTTCAGTTTTTTTTTTTGTTTTGTTTTGTTTTCTTTTCTTTTCTTTTCTTTTTTTAAAATTTTGTTTTTATACCAGATCATGGACTAGTCTTTGCTAAGAATTAAAGGTGTATCCAAATTCCCCAAAGTAAAATATTGATTAAATCTTCCTGATGATTAGCAGCTTTGTTGTCCCCCATCATCTGTGCTGTAAAYTCAGCAAGCCTTTGGGATAGCAAATAATAGGCTTTCTTTAGCACCCCCTGCAAAACAACAGGACAAAAAGGCAATTAAATCCCTAGTTCCAGATTTTGCTTAGGCTATTAGATCAAATCTGAACTTCTTAGCGTGTGATAAAAAGAACTAGTCTTTCTTGGGTATACAGGCAAAGAGCTAAAAAGGACCCTAGAAACATATACTGTTACTAAATTATCACATGTCATTTGACCACAAAACAACATGAGCTAAAATGAAAAACACGGTGCAGCTACTAAAACATATGAAGAAAAAAAGCGTAAGTTCTACAGTACCCTACATTAGATATTAATCAAAATATAACAATATATTGGGGAAGAGAAGATGCTTTTTTTTGCTGCTGTTGTTGAAGTAGAAGGCTAGATTAAAAAGAACAGTTTGCTTTTAAGGGAAAAAAATCAAGGCTTTTCCTTTAAAAGGCCACTGAACTCAGCAGCTCGGTGTGTCCTTTGGAAAGCAGAGGAGAAAGTCTTCTTGTTGTAGCTGTTTAAACTCAAGGGTCAGATGACTGATAGAGTGCATTGTCTGGAGACTTTCACAGTTCAGGTTAATGCTATCAAACCCTTTAATTACACCAATATACAGCTGATAAGAGGCCCTAATGGCCCTTTCATATCTGTATGGTAACTAGGACGTACACCATATATGGGTGTAAGATTGATACCTATACGGCTTCGTTCTGATAACTTGACTTCCTGTCAAATGATGCATTGCAGAAGCTTCTTCCAGCTTCTCATCTCTTTTCCTTCAGTGTTTCATGCTGCTGAGAAAAGTTTCAGATATTTAGGAGTGTCTATAAGCATGAAAATATAATAAAGATCTACAGGGAATTAAGGGAAAAATGTGGCTTACTGAAGCGTGCTTTTCAGCAACGTATTAATCTTTAATCCTTTGTCAACATACCTACCAGACTGCCTAGACTTTTGTTTCACTTTTTCCAATTAGTTACAAACTATGGTACAGAAACTAATATTTCTAAGAATTTTAGCTGAAACAAGTGGTGGCTACAATACTGTACCATTAACTGCACTGTTCACTGTGGTCATGCAATTCCTTAGTGCAGGAGACTGGCTCTATATACATGTTTTATGTCAGTTATCTTGTTTTCGTTCCAGAGAAACTTGCAAAAGCAGATTCAATATGTTATTTAGATTCATTTTCCCACCTTGGGAAAGCAGTGGAAAGAATATGTGCTGGATTAAAATATGCCCTATGAACTTTAAAGATAACAGTATCATCTCCTACTCAGCATTTATGGGGTGTGCGACTGCTAGGCAGGAGTGCTGCACTCCACTAGGTATATTCATATCGGGTCGGAGAARTTGTGCCTTCCACTGGAGCAGGGAATTTCACTCATAGACACAAAAACCTGTGTGCTTTGAAAAATGGAGATGCGCCTCTGCATATCATAGATACCACTTTTAGGTATGTGTTGTGGGGTTTGAATGCTGTTGGAAGAGAAGAAAATCAATTCTATAGGAAACACTAGTGACACTTCCCCATTGCACCTCACTCACAAAACCAATGTGAAAATGGCACGTCCTGCACCTTCAGACTTCAGTCCATCAAAACACATTCAGCCTCTGGCTTCAACGGAGCTGCTTTTGTTACTTTAACGAGCAATACTAGTGTCCTTAAAGTTAAATGTGTGCTGAAGTGCTCCTCTGTTTGGGGTCTTACAGAAGTGTAAAAGCAGACCTGGTGCACTGAGTTGCTGCCATTGTGCAAATGCAACAATTCAGAGGAAATATCCCTGTAAAGATATGTGAAATGGAAGATCTCATCCCCTGCTGAATGATTGTAAGGCTTCTTGCTGGTTGGGGAAGTAGCATGCAAAGCTGCTGGCATGCACATGTAAAGTGAATTATTATTGTATTAAAAACTACTTTCCCCCAAACATTTGTTTCTCATCTGGCATCAAATAGAGTTTAATTGCAAGTTGTTTTATGTCATTTTCAAAAAGATGCACAGGAGGTTCCTAAACTTCCCATGTATACACATCTCATTATATCTCAGTAGGGTTCGTGTTTGTACCACCTGCTCACAATTGGGAACACTTACCCTAATGTCTCTGTAACAATTTTAGCACTGGGCTCCTTTTGACAATGCAGTTGTAATCTTCATTACATGGTTATGTAAGGCATTTCCAGAGGGGTTATGTTAAGAGGAGAAATATGTGAATTTCAATATTTTCTTTGATTTAAGAAAATACAGCCCAACAATTTTGCTATTTTTATCTAATGAGCAAGAGAAGTAAAGTTATCAGGTTCAAATCTGAATTACAGTTGGTTACCAGCTGTTTACAAAATGGAACAGCAGAAGCATAAAAAACCAGATTATATATATGGATAAAATATCAGCTTTCATGGGCTGGCTGCCTCTTTCATGAATATTTTCTGGTGCTAATATGAGAGGGGTATAGGCTTTGTATTTTTAGGACAGTTTTGGATACTATGCATGTTAATAATTCCAGGATTTATGTCTGTTTAGCCCATTTACAGTGTATTGCCAGGATTACTTGTTTGCCTGTGGGCCAGAATAGTGAGTTAAATCCCACATCAGGATTTGGGCTCAGATCCAATGCTAATATTGCAGTGTAATACTAGGAGAGCTGCGCTGTTAGAAGAGCTGTGCCTTGGCTAAGATCTTGAACGAAGGTATCTCCTGCTTGGCTCTGATGGACAACCAAGTAGCAGTTAAGGACTTCCAAGCCCTTTGCAGGAGGACAGTGAGATGTCTCTCTGGATCTGTGGACGCTCAACAGCATCAGATTGACGGGACCCCCTGCAACATTAATTATGTTTCATACACACGGAACACAGAAGCTGTTGGAAAAATATGGCATTATAGTGCAACCAAAGCCTATGTTATAATGCACATGCGTACGTTGATGATGAACATGACACTTCACTTTCTCCCTCTTCCATTTTCTCACCATAGGGAATCTGCCTGTGGGTGTTTTCCTACTTTCCCTTTCCCAAAGCCAGAGGTGTAGCAGCAGCATAGAGGGGTGAGCGCTGAATCCAGACCAGTTTCTGGGATGTGTCTGTAGAGAGCACACAAGCTCTGCCTACTCTCCAACCTAGTGTTCCAGCACAGCATCCGCTGAAAGAAACTTATCTGTCCAGAGCACGGTCTGAGCAGCTCTGGACCTGTTTGCTTTTGTTTTCCCACCCCAGCTAGAACATCCAGGCCATATCTATCCTGACAGAGCACTCCTCAGTCTCCAAACAAAAGAATCCTATGGCAAGTTTTGAAAATTCCTGTGGAAGGCAAATGCATTACCCATGTTCATACAGCTTGGAGAAACCAAAATAAAAATACAGGGTAACACTACATTTTATTTATTTTGTAGGTGATGCAATTCTTTGAGTTGCTTTGTAGATGCCTCAAATATTTTTTTGGTAAGAAGCATGTTTTTGAGACAGGATTGTGACCTGGAGCCGCTCCTTTGCAGACCACTCCTATGGCTGTTGCGGTCCACTGGGATTGCCATGGCAGCTATGGAGTTGTTTGCACTGACTCAGGAATATTTGTGGAGTTTCAATGGGTTTTCGGCACATTGTAGCAACTCAGAATGAGAGTTTCCAATCCAGCTTTCTTCACACAGCCATCAACTGCTTCATGGGCTGATTTACAAACCGGCGCTGTGCTGTGTCCAGAAAGCACCACAAAATCCTCTCTAACAAGGTCTTGTGCTGATGTAGGCTTTTCTTCAACTTTGCTGGCTGACCCTACCTTTAACATAAAAATGTGTAATCCCACTAAGAGAAAATGTATTGGATCATCACTATTAGCGAAAAAAAATAGCCAAGGTTCCCTGAAATTAGTTTATTCTTCTCCGTGGCATGTTATCAGCCCTCCTTATTACTGTCACCAGAGTTATCTGCATGGCCTATGCATTTGTTTTTTTCTCTCCCCCCACTCACTTGATACCGGAGCTGTTACCTATCACCCTTCCTCAAGTGAGGAGCAAGTGGCTGCTGCTCCGCGACCAGCTGGCAGGGATCAGAAGAGAAATGCAATAGTCCTCCGGGTGGAAACTATTCAGGTCATCCCACCTCAGAGGTGCTGTTTGAATTCAAGTTCTATGTTCACTGTCATGTGTAAAAATTCTTGGTGACATAAGAGAAACATATTGTTAATTAATTGCAGTCTGAAACACATGTCAATCAAATGCATTTGTGGCTAGTAATCTTCGTGCTAATCACTTTCTCAGACAACACCCTGGTCCATCTGAATTATGTCTAAATTAATCTAAGCAAGTCTGTACATCTTCTTTTAACCTAAAGTAGTAGTAGCCTGTGTTCGTCTACACGCAGACAGATAAACTGTCTCAGACAACTAAAGAATCATTTGAGATTTTTCACTAACTAAATCAAAGTTTTTGGCTTTGAAAAGGTGTGAATAACTTCTTTACCAAAACTGGTTTTTAAAATTTCATGTAACTTTGTACGTACCCGGATGATAAAAAATAGAAAATTAGCACTACATGGGGTGATCCTTATAGTACCCCTCATCTGAAAAGACAGAGGAAGTTTTTAAAATTACAAGAAAAAGCTTATGTTGGTGATTACAGAAATGGGTACTGGAGAACTTTCAGAATAATGAGATTTATTGTTCTGTGAGCTCTGATATATTTCAGCATAGAAATTCTGGTTTTCCAAAATTCATCTTCTGGCTATTAACGATTCACCCGTTACTAACTATATGGGCCCAAAATGAACTGTGAATGAGCCACTGGCCAAAGTGCAAGCTAGTCTTTACTAATGCCAAAAAACTTGTTGAATGCAGGGCTTAGCCCTGAAATAATTATTAAAAGGGCATCAACTTGATGATATGCYGAGAAACACATATGACTAAGTTACCTGTTACCTGCACATCAGTCCCAACATTAATTTAAGTAAATAAATGTAGTGCTTCACTGAAGTAGAGCTGCAAATTCTTCTGTATAGGTGACCCATACCCCACGATGCTTCCTGTTAAACCCTCCCTTTCATTGAAAGTGTCTCGTACACAATTCCTACAAAATGACTGAAAAGTGACCTCTGCATCTATGAAAAGTAAAACTAAGCAAATCAGAGCTCCTTAAAAATAATAAATACAGGCAAAGAGAATACAGCAGTATTCTCTGGGTAGAGATTTCTTCAGCTTTTCAATTCTAACTATGGATCAAGCCCAGTCAACCTAGGATGGGTTCTCTTTCTCACGGTCTAGATGGGCTCGTGGGCTTGCAAATGGGTCTCTGAAGACACCAGACTCAGCATTCATCTGAAGTTAAATATTCTTCACTTGAGGATCTAGTTTATCCAAACTAGAAAAACAAATTGTATTTGACTTCAGGACCAATATGGCAGAAATCCCAGAGCTCTCCACCCATATGGTAGGAACATATGTGTTCACTCCAGCTACACTCCCTTATTCTGACTCCACTCGGAAACAACTCCCTTTTCCCCATTCGCTCTCTCCAGGACTGAGCCAAAGCCTATTAAAGTCTTTAGGAATGTTTTCACTGATTTCGACAAGCTCTGGATGGTGCCTTCCAGCTTCCAGTCGTTTCTGTCATCATTGCTATAATGACCAGCAGCAGCTTGATATTCCTCCCMTTGACATCTTCAGGAGATGGCTATTCCAGCTTGTCCAGACTCCAAATATGGATTTCTAGAGCACTTTTCAACTTACAAACCTTCTTGCTCATTATATCAAATACTGGCAGTGGGTTCACTTGTTTGAAAATCCGCATGTAATTTTGGCTTAGCTCCTTTCCTGTATGCATTGAGCGATGCAAACAGGAGAAGACACTCCACTGGTATAGATGAATGACATACTTTGGCTGGCATGCCAGTGGCTGTGTACTGTAATGCAGCACACTCTGCAGCAGTGGTCCCCTAATTTCTGGGTCCCTCCATGCCTATATGCAGTAGGAGCATTGCTACAGGACAAGTTTGGTCCTGCAAAGTAATAGCTCAAAAACCCCACACTCACCCAGATCTGCTAATAGCGACTGGAGATGGATAAAATACAGGTGTCATACACCATGTAGTGGAAAGAGTTTCTGCAGCTGGAGGAGGACTGTTAAGAATCACCCACTCCTGGTCCTAGAAACCTCAGTTACGGGATCAGCATCAAGAGCTTCTGCAAGATCTCAGCAACCTTGCTGGGCTGTACAGGACTATGTTGTGTTTAATGGATAGTCTTCCTTCGCCCACACAGAGAAGAGGATTTCATCCATACTTTGCATCTAGACTCTGGAGCTGTATGTCAATATGTTCTGACAAATGAGTAGGTAGAACATTTCACTAAGCAGTGTACTCAAAGTTAATGAACGCTTTTTTTCTGTTTAAACAGGTGATCCCAGTGAGTCTTCCTCCACAGTCCTTTCTAGTGATGTAGTACTTAGTCCTAATACAAAAACAAAACAAGAAATTTCATCCTTCTCCATAAGTGTCTTCCTGGTTCTCTAACATAGCGATGACTTTTGCAAAAGCAGTTGCCTCTTTTCCCAGCAGAAAATGTCTGAATTGTCCAGCTCACCTTTGCAGAGACGCCTTGCCAGCAGGAACCTGAGTGGCAGCTGCATGGCAAGTGATAGTTAGCAATGCTACGTTACTGAGATAGCTCACAAAACCTCAGTGCAACAAGAGGAAACTTCCCTATAGCATTTACAGCAATGTTATTACAGCGGTTTCTGTTTCCAGAGGAAAAGGGACAGAATCTGCGAATGCAATTAAAAATATTTTTTTCCATGCCATGTATTTCATAGATTTGGTACCTGGGCTTTGGATTTCTCTTTTTTAATAAAAAGCATAATATTTCCATAACTCACATTTGGAATCATTCCTGGGTTTTGGAAGCAAATTATTAAAATTGAGCATATGGAGGTCTTAAAGTAGAACCTTATGGGAGGGGGGAAAAAAACAGTTGATCAAGACTATTTTGTAGCATCTTAAACTAAAATAAAATGCTGCAAAATCCTGGTGAAATAAGATTTGTTCTCTGTGGAGCTCTTTTCCATCCTCCATTTTCAAGTTTATTTCATGAAGTCAGCTGAAGATTACATTGGAACTAAATTCTCCCACCTTCAAACAAGCATTTTCATGCCATTTGCAACTTTTTGTTTTYATTGTATTACTTCAGAATATGGAAGATTTAGCTTTTTTTTTTATGATATTCAGAGAAGCCTACAATGATAGTGATATATATAAATTATTTTTATATCTTTTACCTTCCCATAAGACTGAGGATATGGTGTTGAACATTAATAGCCAAGCAACCGGCTGCATGGACCTTATGTCAGCCCATAAGCGACAGATATTAATTTTAAGTGCTGTGAGCTTGGACCACTATAAAGGATTATGTGCTAGGCATGAGGTCCAGTTCCTCAAGCTATTTAGGCATGCTCAGGTCCCAGTGTGCTCTGAGGATAACTGCATTACAAATGCTTCCTCTAAGCATATGTTCTAGTTTTTTTTCTTGCAAGCTGTGAACATGCACTGATCAAATGCTGTGTGATAGTATCAATATTGCTAAGCACAGGCAAAAACYCAATAGCCTCCAAGGTCTGAATAAACACTCTCCTCTCCCCCAAGCCCAGTTTACGTTCAGTCTGAGTCTTCCATGTAAATGTTAATTGCCTTCAATGCAGGTTAGTCTACTCCAAGTCAGCAACTTCAAATCCAMCACAATGTTGTCGATATAGCTTGTTCTAGCTCCGCTTCAGTAGGCTCATGTATGATTTACTAAACATGAATGGTGTTTGCAATGAATAAAGTTTCTGAGGAAAAAAAGGAAAGGCTATGCATATTGGCAGTAGGTTTACGAACTTTGACCTTTAAAGTCCCGTTTTTCGTCTACATGCAGATTCTTAGATGATGCAACATGTATCACACCTAAATCCTTGGAGTTAACAGCCACTTTATCAGTGATCCTGATGTGTGATGGAAAACTTTGTGCTCCACTGCTGTAATAAGACTAATGTGGCAAAACATTTTTGTGAGAGACAGAAACACCAAAGGCTACAGCGTTAAGCTGCTTCTAATAAGTCTGACTCCTTCAACTTCATTGGATCTAGAGAAGCTTGCATGAACAGAAAACCTAGATGATGCCTCGATATTCTGTTAGAGAGGGGAGAGTCCCAAATTCTTTGTCTACCCTAATTTCCATGTGAAGTCCGTCTCCATTTAAAGGGTATAGGGAGAGGTCTCTAATATGTGCTTTAAATGAGCATTCATTTTATTTCATTGGTAACAATTGCAACATGTGTTCTAGCCATACATTTCCCATTTCTTTAACAAAATGCTCGTATGAAAGAAAAAAAGAAATGATTGGCAGATCAGTATGTCAGTATTTGATTATTCACCTATGCTCATTTATGTAACTGAGTCAAATCTTTGCAGCATTTTTAAGGGTTCTGTTGTCAGTTACACAACTGTCAGTATGTAAGCCTTGGTTAAATTTACGTTATGAATTTGTAATCCTGTGAATAATCAGATGTGCACATACATTTGTGTTGTAGGACATAAATGCAATTCCCTCCCCTCCCCAACAGTTCTTTGTGACATCTTTCCAATTTTAATTGATATCACAGCAATCAAAGAAAGACCACAGTGAATCAGCAGTGTTGACAATGTGCCAGGGTGTTTAGAAAATAGGCATAGCTAGGGAAGAAGAACATGTCAAAATACATTTTGAACATATTGGAATATGTTATGAAATAAAATGTGTTTACCTTTTTGAATGACGGTGTTGGGTAGTGCTGGCGACGCTGAGGAGGAGGAGGGGGTGGGTGATGGAGCCCTAGAACTGGACCACGTTCCTGTTTTGTTATGCAAGGTACAAATACGCAGAGAAGGAATATGACACTATATGACAAATCGCTTCTCTAATTCATTGGACTTGTCAAACAAATTAACTTCAGTAAATCTACTCTGGTGGTAGCGGTGGTGGGAACATTAGTACAATCAAAATGCTGGTGGCTGCTTAAGTTCTGCCATCACATAGTTTAACCAGGCTTAGACAAGTTTAGACATCCGAGTGCTAAAAATACAGGAAGATAGTAACATCTGCTGTAAAGCAAAACACGTGATGATGTTACCACTGGTAGCAATGAACCAAGACATTTGGCGTGGTGAGAGAAAAGGCATCCGAGGCCCACATTTAAACATCTGAATGCAGAAGCAAAGGAAGCCCCCCCCAAAAAAAGGAAATATCCCAGAAACTGATGAAAGGAATGATGTCCTGAAATACTTCCCAAAGAAACGCAGTTATAACATTGTTTCTCCACCTGTAAGGTGTCTTTAAAAGCACCTGAGCCACCACAGCAATTACGAATGTTGCTTGATTTTAGGAATTCTCCTTTGACATGAGCCACTTGTCATATTTTCTACCCATCTACATCAAGGCTTGATATTTACCATCAGAGATAAAACAGAAGGAAAAAGTTCCTAAAATTCTTGTGTTTCAGGCTCTCCTTAAATAACCAGCAATGTCAGCCATTTTATAGCCCAGATAGTCTTTTCCTACACTGAGTAAGCATTAAAAACCTCTCTTAAACTTTCTGATATTTTCTCCAATTTTCCTGGAGCTTCCTCATGCATTCATCGGCATAATTTGTCTAGACTGAGTCTGGTTTTAAGAGCTCTTAACCTTTTAATAAACTTTTGTCTTGTTATTGTCCCATCTCCCTAATTCATCATCTGTCATATTCTGTAATCTGATCCCCGATTTGGAGACATGAACACATTGGAATACATACACTGTCTAACCAGTTGAAAATAGATATGCTAAATAAAACCCATTATTTCTGTAAACAGTGATACATGCTATTACTTCTCACTGTCTCTTTGTCACAGCTATGTTACAGCCATTGTCATTTTTTTCTTGCTGTTCTATTTATGTAGCTAATGGAAATTATGATATTTTAAAATATTTTGACATTTACATCAGCTTCAGGTATTTTTCACATGATTTTCTCCTGCATCTTGATCCATAGTTTCTTGATAGGGTGCCGTGGGGTTTGGCAAGACATGCAGATCATTCATATCCGTATGCCCATTTCTGCACGTCAAAACTGTACAGAGCTGCTTGGCGAGACGGGCAGCATCTGCTGAAGAGAGGACGAGGTCTGGAGCAACAAGGGCAGCATGGAGGGCAGGCTGTCGCTTTGCTGGCTGAGCTCTGCTGTGACACTCATTTGGGTTTGGCTCAGAAACTCGCCTCTCACTTTCCCATGAATTAAAATAGTTGTTTGCCTGTGTTATGATTGTTTTTAAGTAACGTATAAGAGGTGAGTGTGGTATATAAGCTTGGCCAATGATGCTTAATACTGGTTTCTTGCACACCTCTATGACCCCAAAAGTCATACTTGGATGCCACCAGCTTCTTTCATCCCAGCTGGGAACACAGAAGGTGAATCTCGCTCTTGCAGTATCAGACATACCGTATACCAACTGTTGTTTTCCTGGGAATGAAAATTGAGCGTGCACCTTCTCACAGACTTAAATACAAATCTCTTTGTGAACAATGAAAGGAAAAAATATCACTTTACTCTGAGAAACAGATCAAGGCAGGCATGAAAAGGTGGCTCCGAGTCAGGCAATGGAGAGAGGGAAGAGTGAACCCATTTTCGGCATCGGAATAGGTTGCTGGGGGAAGGAGGGGTGTCACAAAATTCTCTACTACACTTGTGAAAATCCCGAGTACTCCATTTATTTCACTGAATTTAAATTTGGGCACAAACGACTGAAATCTGGGTCTAAGAGGGGCAGTGGGGGGAATTATCGGTACTGGTCTCCATGGCCAACCCTCTCCGCCTCTTGACAAACCACTCAGGGCGTTTAAATACTGCAGTACAAATAGCCAAAATAAGTAATGGTATAATTATTTTAGACAAATTAAAAATGTTGCTTTCCCCCTTAGAGCAGCCTGAAAATAGGACGATTCATTGGTTAAATTTTAATGGAACAATCAAAGAGCAGTTAATTCCCCAGCATGGGGTACCCTTGGTGGGCAATTATAGGGTTAGGAATGCTCTGTCTCTGCATTGACCTGATTGGTGTAAAGTCCCTTGATGGTTCTCAATGTTTGTTAAATTGGCGATAGTCTGTACTTGGATATACCCTATTAGCCAAAAATAATAGACAGTTTGGTTGCCAGTTTTAATGTTCATATGTTGCAATCAGCAGGGTTTTTTTTTCCTTTTTATATCAGTGTTTCGGAGGTTAATCTCTGTTATCATCATTTTAAACTCACTCTTATTCTTATCAGTTATATTTAGTGGCAGATTGCAAGCTTTCCTTATTATCTTGTTAAATCAGTAGGTGAAAGCCTTTCAAGGCATTTCTTTTTAAACATCTTTTATTAATGTTAATATGCCAGATGGGACAAATTAAAATGGTTCTGTTCTTCATGCTGCCACTACCCACAATTTTACCACATCATTTGCTGGTTAAGGAAGCATATGAAAACGATAGGTAGAGAACTCCTGTAATAAAAGTTCAGAAAATGGTAGTATAGGCTCTCTGGAAAAATGTTTTTTCAGTTAGATTCATACATAAAAAGATGTCATTTCTGTGCATGCAGCAGCTTTGATTTTATCATAGCTGAGAAGTTCAAGACTCTCTTGATCAGAACAGTGTGGCAATATACCTTTTCTGTGCTCATGTTGGGGTCAACAGAAAACTTCAACACCTTTATCATCACAATGGCACCTGTTATTGGTGCTATTGCCCTGGTGATCTCTGTGAGCTCTGTGGCATCACGTGTTGATGTTGGCATTCCCATGGACCACACTGAAAATGAACCTGTCCATGGTCTCCTAGGCTGGGTCCCTAAGAAGGACAAAAGTAAAAATGCTTTTGGAAGCCACCGGTGTATGATTGAATGTTCCTCACAGGGCAGCCTCATCTAATTTTCTTGATCGGTAAGGCGCTTTGGGGACAAAACTCTTTGTGATGTGTTTTTTTAGTATCCAGCCACTGGTGAAAGCCTAGAGTCTCCCCAGAAATAATATTACTACTTCTAGTAACAGTGATAGTGAAACTATTTGTACAAACAAAATAAACACATTAATAGGCAGATGTTGTCTCTTTTTTCTCCTGAAATGTCCTTATGGRGTAAATGGTTCCCTTCTCTGATTTCAGTGAGGTGAGACTTTTAGCACCAAGGATCCTTTATCCCAACAGCAGAATGGCAGAGCCCTTATATTTGTGCTTTTCACTATCGTGACTTCCTCCAACTGTTTTTATCATGCAATGTCCAGAACAGTGGGGCTTCCTTAGTTTGCATGGAGAGCTCAAGAATTGCTTTACATACTCTGGTGGTAACATTCTCTGTAAGACCACAAAATTGGGCCTGGATATAGTAAAATCTGTGCCATACAGATGTTTGGGTGTTCCCTGACAATAGTTAGTTCATGATATTTCCTGCATTTCATCAAATTTTGCTTAGACAGAGRCTGATAAGTTGAGGAGACAACATTTTAAATGAACATATGCAAAGACTGTAGAGAAAAGAGCTCTTTCTATGAAGGGAGTGTGGATAGTGTCTAGGGATTAGCCCGTCATCTAATTTTGCCATAAATCTACTTCTAATATTAAAAACAACTCAGTTTCTTTATCTCTCTGTACCAGCTAGAAGGATTTCAGTTTTCTCTATCCACTGCTACTTCAGGCTTCATACTGAATCTGATGTGCATGAAAATCACTTAGCATGAATATAATAGAAAATTAAAGTAGTGCTGAATTATACTTAGCTACTAGAATTCAAGTAGGCAATGTTAGGATTTGCCCATTTAAAATGTATCTACATATTATAAATTGCTGTAAACAATTTGTATTTTTATAACAAAACATAGTGTTGTTTAACTTATGTTCTGGCAATTTCAGGGCTGTTTTTCCCTGTAGTCTTCTTTGTGAGCAACAGTAGGAAAAAATAAAAACTGCTATACTTGTTATCACGGAGATAAATGATATATATATAAATGTGTGTATACGTGTGTGTATGTGCATGGGTGCATATATATATATATACATGCACATAATTATATATATTACATCTAGCTGTGTGCATCATCTTCCTTTTGGATGGTAAGGATTGTGACTAAACATAGGGTGCAAATCAAGGTTGAAGGAAGCCACAGATATAACAGGATGACTGGAGTTTTAAATAGGGGAGATGGCGATTGCGCAAGATTCTGTGGAGGCTTCGTGTTTGCCACATGTTTCAGGACCGCAGATGGAAGCATGGAGAGAGGACTAGAAAAGCAAAAGGCCCAATCCTGGAAATGCCTCCCATACTTTCTAAGATGCCATTAGCCACAGGACATCATGGCCGCCTCTGTCTTGCAAGATGGAAGAAGGAGAACTAAAGGGGAAATACGCATTTGTATGGTTTATCCCAGTGAATTTTTCAGAGAAGGCTGTGTACCATTATTGAATAAGAGAACAGAATAAAAATAACTCTGAATGAAATAAAAATTTGTTTCTTTAGTAGTGCCCAATAAATAATTTTCCCCACAATGTTTCTTTTGATATTCAGGAAAAGCATTCTTTCTTCATTTCTTCCTACTGTTTTCTTTCCGTATTTATTTGTTTCCCTAAGAAATAGGATGAGAACTAGCAAAGTATCCCAAATCAATTTTTTTACAGTGGTGTGATCTGCACAAGTTCAGAAACGTTAACAATTACATGGGAATTCCTGTCAAACTCCACCAGTTCTGATTGATCCCAAAGCATTTATGTGAGGAAATGGAATTTCTAGAACTTGTGAAATTTGCTTGCCAGAGCCAGGTAAACAGATTTAGATTTAACACTAGTTTATGCTCTGCTACAAAAGTCTATGGACATGTTACCATAAACTTAATTTTGTAAAGTACATTCTGGTAAATTTGGAAAAAAAACCAGATAAAAGGTATAACTTCTGTTAGGCTGCTGATTTTATGTTACCATGAACAGGTAATATATGGATATGCGTAATTTAACTTGCCTGTTTCATCATTAGAGACCCAAAAATGATCTTGAAAGATGAGCTATCAAATTTGTTTCTCCATATTACATTATCCAGTATTCCAATATGGAAATATTTCAGATGGACCACTTCATTAGGTATCAGAGTATTTGTATATTAAATAGACACAACATTTGACACTACAAATAGACATGGCTGTATAGAGATTTCAGCTAGAGAGGACCACTATGACCATCTAGTCTTCCTAGAGGTGATGGAGTTTCACCACAAGTCCAGTCCCAAAGCATACAAAAGGCCTGGTGAATATCTTTCAAAACATATGCATTTTGACTCAGAAACATCATATGACAGTGAACATTTCATTTGTTGTACCTATGGCTGAGTAACTGGAAAAAAAAATGCATCTTCTACCCTGAACAGCTTTTAGTGACAGGGGTCTTGTCACGTCTTTGCCAGATTGAAAAGCCCTTCCTGACATTTTTTTTATGGACTTTGCTCCTTAACCTTCTGTTTGTTAAGCTGGGTAGACTGAGCTTCTTCAGCCTTTCATTGCGAGGCAGGTTCACGTATGAGGCAGGTTACGCTCATTTCTAAATGACAGCGGCGCAGAAATGGATGTTTCTTCTAGGAACCCTCCCACTGAGGCAGACACATCTCAAAATTCAGCGCCTCGGCGGCTTGACTGCTATGACAGTACAGATGACTTAGCTTGTTGCTGGCTGAGAAGATCTATCTTAATTAAGATAAAAATAGTAAATTGCCTAAATATTGAGCACATGTAGAAGAATATATAAGTCAATGACTAATACGTGCTTTTGAAAGCCTGGATAAATGTTTAAAATGTTTCTTCAATTAAAATCAGCACAAAGTCTTGAACCTATAAATAACATGATTAGGATGGGCCTTTGTTTTCTTTTTTTCTTTTTTTCTTTTTTTTCTTTTTTTCTTTTTTTTCTTTTTTTTCTTCTTTTTCTTTTTTTCCAGTGGTGGATCTACTTTATTTGGCATGTTTTCTGGCAAATGCAATTATCAGATGCCCAGCACCGGGCTCGAGAGAAGATGAGTGTTTGATGCAGTGCAGGGTTGACTTGCTGGAGACACCTTGGCACTGCTAAAGCTTGGGGAGTGTCTTGGAAGGGTCACTCCTATAGGTTTATATAGGAGATATGTACTACCACAGGCCAGAACATGAGGAACTCTGTTATCCTGTGGCTTTGACAGCCTTGAGCTGTGCTTTTCCCCTCTGTTTAGCCCACTCCTCACCTTATGCTTCACCAATATTAAAGGCAGACAGGTTTTCAACTGATGTATGATTTAGCCAAACACAAACCCTTACAGGCTTGTTAGTGCTATTATAATACAAATGATAATAAAACAGGAAATCAGTGGGAGGAGTAAGAATAGCTAGTGCCTTAACCAGTGAGAGAAGTAAGAATAGCTAGTGCCTTAACCAGTGAGAGAAATTAGGGAGGTATATGGAGGTGGATGGAGTGGCGAGAGGAATTATTACAAACACTCATCCTCGCTCGTCATTTTCACATGTCCACTAAAAATATATCAGACAAATTGCTTCTAAATGTACTTGGAAGTGTGTGTGTGGAAAACGGGCTTGCACTTTTAAGTAACATATCACTTCCAAGCTTGTGAAACTGCTATCTTCACAGCATGGCAGAGTTGCTTCCCTTATGCATAAATCCCACGGATGCGTTTATGAGGTGTCCCGAGCTTACACCTAGGAGGTGAATGGAATCCTACCTAATTTTTGCACAGGAGCTCACCAAAAATATAAGGAGATCAGAATATTTCCCCCGCTTCTTTGTTGTATGCATGCAAGGAAAACCGAAGCATTGCCCTTAATGTTTGTGATGACACAGTCGTTCTGCAAGCAACATGCTGTCTAAAGCTGTGTGCATTTTTTTCCAGTTTCGGTTCACACAATCGTGAGTTTCATTTTGAGTTTCATATGAACTAAGAAACTCAAAGCAAAACTCAGCTGGAACACTCTTTTCTTGGTTTATGGTGGAAGGTATGCAAAAACAGAGACAGACATCATTTCCACTCAAAACTAACTTGTTCCAGGTTTGAAATAAATTTAGCTTAGATCAAAACTTAGCACTCAGGTTCAATATAGCTTTTCAGTGAATCTAATTTGATTGTCCTGATTCTTTTTTAAGCTGAGGGCACTCAACTGATGACCTGGTAAAATCCATATAAGGCTAAAATTCACTTGCATAGCTTTGCAATGTTTCTCTAATATGGCTGTTAAGCAAAACAATAGATATGTGAGAGAATTTTCTTGTACGTGGAGAAAAAACCACATCTATTGTAAATGTATTGGCTCTAACTTGTTTTGTTCACTTTGAGGAACTGGGCTTTTTCCTTTGTTCTGACCTCTGCTCCACATCTCCATATGCAGAAAATCCAGAAGGAACACCAAATTTCATCAGCTCATTGTGCAAAAAGGATTTTTAAGCCATGATTGTGGCATGAATCACTGTTGTGCTGCCAGCCTTCAGGATCCACACAGAAAAAATGGAACACAAGGTTTCTCTGCTATGTTACCTTGACAAATTTGAAAAGTTGCCTAATTGTTTTATTGCTTACTGCACTGAATATAAGAGAAAGTAATTATATTTGGTGGACAGAACATAAATCCTAAACACCAGTGTACTCCAACTTGCACTGCCACAAATACTAATTAAGGGAGTGGTAACATTTGTATATTAAAATTCCATTTACAGGAGCATATAATGCAACATTCAAACTTTCCTCTTCACTGAAACTTGTATTCAAGGTCTYGGCTAGGAAGCAATTCACTTCAATACTTTTTTTCAGACATATTTTTCTTTTACCACTACTTTATAGAAATTGTAAAGCTTTTTAATATATAGAATTACTACTCTGGATTCTGATCTAAATCTCAGTGCTCTCAGTGGAATTACTCTCATTTTACACCAATGCAAAATTCAGTGAGAATCAGAATACAGGCCATCATGTGTATGCATAGCAGCCAAACGGAGAGGTTAACCAGGGAATAAAAACAACACATAGTATAGCTTTAATTATGGTGTAAACACAGGAAAAAGCCCTAAAACCAGAGACTGATGCATTTATGGCTTCCTGCTTGCCATCACTTTTTCTAGCGCTTCTCATTCCTCCAATCAGTTAGATTTTTATATACAAAAAACTTTAAGGAACACTTTTCATAGCTGTATCTCAGCTTGCTTTTAAGTATAAAAAGAAGGAAAAATGATAGAATAACCACTATTCAAAAGTCAGATACAAAGGCAAAAAAAGAGAACATTTTCTTCCTTCACTGTGTTCTTGGGACAAGATCAAAGTTCATGTGTCTATGTACATTTTCCGGTTTCAATTAATGTTTCCTCTCTTCCCTAAATGATTTTAGCAACTCTGAAATATCTGGGCAATGTTAAGCACAGATGGCAACTCATGGAGCAACACTGGATTTCCAGAGGAAAGGGGATTTCACCAAGGTCAGATGAAGAATCACATACTAAAGACTCATCCTGAGGAGCTTCGGTCCTGAAATTAAAACACTGAAACAAAATTATAGCTGTCTATAAATAAAGAATATCTCRTCATAATACCTTACAAAGAAAGCTTGAAGCTCTGGTGGTAACATCATCAAGATGTGTTTGAGTCTGCTAACAGCCTGAAGCAATAGCCTCTGAGAGAGGACTATTGCCCAGTGTCTTCTCCAACATTCAGAGCCTCAACAACATCCAGTATCTCAGCAATGACTGAGAACATTCACCCTTCCAGGAGGATAACAACATTTTTCTTTTCTATCATATCAGTTAAGGAAAAAACCAAAACAAAACATAAAACAAAAAAATCAACAACAACCCCGCCCCCCCCCCCCA
>JAYKAV010002821.1:2898095-2916834 GCA_035582835.1 Phoebastria nigripes | reverse complement strand
CCCCCAAAAAAAAAAAAAACAACTCCAAACCCCAGAAAAACCCCAACAGAAAAATGAGTTGTACTCATAGGTGTTGTGACAACTCTGCCAGTGAGGAGAGCTGAATTCAGGGACCCAAATGCCAAACTGGCAAAAGCTTGAAGTCTGTGAGAGCAGCGCGTTGAGCATCTGACAGAAAGTGCGCTCTCCTAGCATGATTTCGCCAACAATTGGAGCAGATTGGCAGAATGAGCCAAGCACAATCAGGCAGATCCTCTGGGTGCACAAGCACATGTGTATTAGAATGACAGGCTCCAATAAACCCTAAATAATCAATATCCATTAATCTTTAATTATCTCATCCTGCTGATATAGTAAGAAAGATATATCAAGAAACTGCCTTCCACACGCGTTCATTAGGAATTCAAAGATTTAGTAGCTGGTGGTGATGTTAGGATAATTAGGAGCAAAAAAATGAAAGAAATGTAGGTTGCTATAGCAACACATTCATCATGATCTACAGCATAAACACCCAGATTAATTTACAAGATGCCAGGTAGATATCTGCTTGGCTGACTGGGGTACACACAGACACCACCTTATTTGCTTTTATTAAGGCTTAATCATCAACATTAGAGCTTTCAAAGTACGTGTGCTATCACTGTCAATCACAGAGGAGCTAGATGCTTTTAGGGGCAAATCCACCAGCACAGGCTGTTTGCTCCTCTATCTGCTCTGCAGGGAAAGGGGAGAAGAATAATCTTCCTCCAGAGGTACTCTGAAGCCACTGCTGTGGCCCTGGAGCTGCAGTTGCTCCTATGGGCCATCCATGTGGTATGGGTCATATTGTCCCTCTGTAGGAAGTCAAACCTAGTCCCATGAATCTTAATGATATTTTTCCCTGGCAAGCTGTTGGGAAAAGAGCCCTCTCCATGAAGCAGCCTTGGGTGGTGTTCAGTGGTTCATGATGAACAAGGGAGAATCCCTATCTTGATACACGAGTGGGGACATATACTTTGCATAATCCAAGATTCCATAAGGCCACTGCCTCATTGAAAAAGTGCTTCGTCCTTGGCAAAACTGTAAAATAGACCTTCAAACCACCACAGTTGGTGGGAYAAACAGCTAAGGTCATCCCGTGTGAGGTGCGCAATAAATCCAATGGAAAAGCAAAGGGAGGAGAGTCAGTACACACTGGATAATCAAAGCAGAGCTGTCCCTCTGAAGAACTAGTTCAATGAAAGCAAAGTTTATAGACATAGTGTGAATAACACAGCCAAAAATGAATGGCTAGGGTCTCTCTGTCGCTGCTTTTCTTCTGCTAGTGAGGCTAACACTCATGTCCCAACCTCTTGTTACCACTTGACAGAAAAGACCTTTCATTTCCATGCTGCATTTCCAACATTATTCTATCCTATTCTCCAAGAAAGTGTATGATGTAGAAAGTATTTTGGTCAGTGGTAACCATGCTTAAGGAGCAACATCAAAGGTGCCAAGATTTATTAGGAGGAAGCCAGTAAGGCCCAAGATCTCAATAGTATTAAACGTACAGCCTCAGCAAAGAGTTATGTGTAAAATTCCTCAGAACTGGCATTTGCTGACAAACTGTGTCTGCAATAGGGACCTTAGACCATGCTCATCCCTCATTTCACACTGTTTTGCCCTGCCTGCTTCACCACCGGTTGCACATTGCATCAACCACCCTGCCTCCTCAACAAGGATGTACGTTTCTGCTGGTGGTCCTGGCCACCATCCCACGCTGACCCGCACCACTGCCTCCCCCGTGGCTGTGCAGCTGTTCATGCAGCTGCGTGGAGAGCCGTATTGAGGAACTGGTTCAGCTGCATGACTGTGCGGCTGCACAGAGCCGTATGGCAGAGGAGCAGCAGGGGCCGGGTGGGCACACGTGGAGCATCGGAGGCTGGGGGTAGGATGACCTGAACTGGGTTGAGCAGCATCGCTAGAAGATGTTTCACTGGGAACTGCGGGAGATGGAGTCAAAGCTCTCCTTCTTGACCCTGTAGTCCTCACACCCACCTGTCCATCCCCAGGAGGTATGTACAGTCCTTCCTTTTAGGGTTCGTTTTCTGACAAGGTCTCCAAAATCCCCAAGCTCCAGTCCACTAAAGGCATCAGAGAATACTTTCAACCAACCAGGAAAGACATAGGAAAGCTAAAAAACAAGGACACCCATTGAGCAAATGAAGAATAAAAGAAGCAGGTAGTACAATATTAGGTAGGTAAATATCATTTAACTGCTAAAAGAACAGAAAAAATAGAGAACCTGTATTTCTGAGCTGTCTTTATGTTACAAAGCACACAGCTCACTCTGCACTGACCCCAAAGCTGGTGACATCAACATGGCAATTTGACCATGTTGAAATGAAGAAAATTTTTGCCTTTTACTTCAATGGCCTTATGATTTAAAGAGAAAAGGCACCAAGGGACAAGGAAAAAACCCAACAAACAACCACCACACAAAGCAGAGGACTTGATCTGCTGTGAGCATCTTTCCTCACTGGGAACCATCATTGGGATGTAGGAGCTCCGAGCAACATACGGCATATCCCCACCTGAGTTGCTGAAAAAATGCCATATACACACAAGCTTCCTTTGTAGAAACATGTAAACATCTCTATCTCTCTAGCATAAGCAGCTAGCTGTATTATGCTGGCCACAGTTTACTTTAACTGTCAATATATTGTGTAGTACCTACTGGGTCCCTTTTTTCTGGCTATTCTGAATTAAATAAACCAAGACTCAACACATGTCTTAAAACCGCTATAGTTTATTTATAAGGAGAAAGACAGGCCATCAAACTTTCCACAGGAATTTAAAAAATTCATCAGGGAGTCAAAGTCTTTGCTTTCTTTCCATTCATATAATTTTGGTTTTGGCTTAACACAATATTCAGTTCAAAAGAATATCCTTTGCATTTAAAGTAAACAATGGTTGTTATACAAAGACTTTAAATTTTTCTTCTCCTGCCCTTTGCCATTTTATTTCCTTATTCCAAAGCTCTGCTCAAATAACATTATGCCCATGCCATGCCAGAAACAGGATCTGCTTTTCTAATTCATCTTTTTTTCAAAACAGCCAGTTCAAGTAATTCCATTTCAATTCTTTGCCTCTAAAATTTCCCAAACATTTTACTTTTTTAAATAGAGTTTTAAATTAGATTTAAAAAATGAGGAATTAGGAGAAAAAATAAATATAATTAAAAAATGATGTGTTCTGGTTTGGGAAATGAAAATAAAATGGACGTGGCTCATAGAAAATCAAGAAATGCTTCTCAAGGCCCGGTTCTAATCTGAGTCAGGTTCATAATACAAAAGTGAGTTTGATATTTTCTGTCTAATTAATAGTAGAACTTAGCCCACAAGACACCCCCCCCACACCTAATTAGGAAACATTTTACTTAGCTCTTATTTAGCATTTCATAAACATTGGGCCAATTTCATCTTTGGGGTAACTTTATTGAAGCCAATGAATAAAGCCAAATATCTAATTAACTGTAAAACTTTGGCAAGTATACAAGTATTTGGCAAGAAAATATATATTCATCAAACAGTGCTGTGCATATGATGAATTACAGAATTATGTGATAAACTGCCTTTATTATGCCAATAAAACTTTTAGAAATAACTTTTCTCT
Organism: Phoebastria nigripes; assembly: GCA_035582835.1. NCBI lineage: Eukaryota > Metazoa > Chordata > Aves > Procellariiformes > Diomedeidae > Phoebastria > Phoebastria nigripes. The sequence continues at coordinate 2,913,201 of JAYKAV010002821.1, read as the reverse complement.
AAAACAAATTACACTTTTGGAGAATAGATGACACAACCGCCTGGTAAAAAGGTGTTCTGACATCTGGTCAAAGGGACCTGCCTTATTATGGCTTTGACATCTGTATGAACACAGCAATTTCAAAGTCCTCCGGCAGAATATTTCTATCCTATGAGAGCAATTTAGCTGCAACTACACCACCGATTTGAATCCAACCCCTATAAAAGTCAGCAAAAGGATTTACGGTTTCTCTCCTCATGGTACAGATGACTACAAACAGAACAGGCCTCTACTATGACATTATTTAGAAATACTACTACCCATAATTGAAGATTGGGTAGTATAGTATCTGTATGTATTTACTGAGTGAAAGGACATCACTTACAAGTAAGGTATGTAATGAAGACAGTTTGACTAGACTATGTTGTATCATCCTATGGTGAACTAGTCTGTTTCCTATAAGAAATTTGTCTCTTTAGCATGTCTTCTGCTATCCTTCAAGACCAACATCTTGAAGCAGACTTCACAGGCAGACCGAAAAAGCTGCTCTGAACTATGAGACTGTGCATGGGAAACTACCTACTGAGCCGTGGGGAAGGTCTTGTGAAGTTGCTATTCCCCCACCCTACAAAAACTGCAATAACTATCGAAAACAGAGAAACTGTGGGCAAAGATATTTGCCTTTCCTGAAAACTGACCTGCAGAATAGCCGGCTTAACAAAACTAAACGCAATAGTGAATACAGTAATAGAAACCTCTTCACATTTACAAGTATTAATAAATCTTCTGTGTCCAGACAGACTACAAAATCTGTGGTTACTATTTTTAAAGGACTAGTGAAAAGAAAACATATAAATTAAAAAGTATTAGAAGAGGTTTTCCTTCTTTAAACATTTGACATAAATATTTGACAATATTTATTCCATATCTCATGCTTTTAAATAGAATACAGTAATGTTCTTTTGGTGAGTATGTAGGGAGTATTGCCTCAGCTTAATTTTATATCATAATTTGGGCTTTGTTATAGACTATATTGACTTATTTTTAAATACTATTTCTGTGTATATTATCTTGTACTGCTGAAAGGACTGACTCACATACTGATGAGATGGTGGACATCCATGCGCTGGAACTAAGTTAGGCCCCAAAGGGTCTTTCCATTGACTTCTCAAGTCTACCGATGAGAACCTTCCTGTACAACAGGCAAATATTTTCTTTCCAGCCACCACAAAGAAGTATTCTAGAGTAAAGAAAAAGCTCCATACCTTATAAATATAAAAGATTTACATCTGTTCTGCCATACAGTAATGAGACGTTCCAAGGGATTACTATTGCCAAACACCTGCCATTATTTCCCACTGGTTTTTGTGCAACTCTTCATTAGGGAAAAGACTGAAAATGTCTGCCTGTGTTGGCCTGTAGAGTCCCCATACTTGTGTAGAGGATCCTAAGCAGTGAGGTATGATTTGTGTACCTTTGTTACGGGTGATCTTCTGTTGCCCACTAGCCCCATGTGGCTACTGAAAAGCAGGGAGATGGGAATTGTCTCTAGCAGGGATTACAGAGCTGTGCATCTCTTCAGCTTTTAGGATGGGACTTGTGCTGCTTCAGTTTGAAGCCCGTCTCAAGTAAAATAGGGTTAGGGGGGCTCAGCAGGTGCAAGGATTACACAGGCATCTCCTCACTGCTCTGCCATGGGGCAGGTCTTCATGGGAGCTGTGGTGTGAGGTGGGCTCATTATACCAAAGATACTAAGATGCAATGCTCTTATCATCCCCTGTAAGTGACCTAGCTGGGCTGTAGCTCTGAAAACTCTCATAAAAGTCTTAGATTAGAAAACAAGTTACTGTGGTGTCACTTTGGTACAGCTTTTGTCTTCCCAGACATCACCTGCCATAAAACAGTTAATTTTTTTTGTTTCCTAAGATGATATTGGTTTAGGTTTGCTATATATTTTTTCTAGTTCAATTTAAATTCCAACTTAGCATAACAGTAAACAGCAACATTTTTACAATAGCAACATTCTTTGCATATAGATTCCAATATCAAGTGTATATAGCTGAGGTATATGTAGATAAGAAGTAAAATGATGGTAATTTAAACTGTCAGCCAAAAAAGCGCATCTGAGATTCAGAAGATAAGGGTATGGGCATTTTTTGTGTGTGAGGCAGTCCCATTCTGGAGGAAGTAAGAAAGGAAAAGTAATAACAACATTGTGCTGTGACTATGGTATCTTTTAAATATGTCACACAAGAATAACTGATTATGACTTAAGTGTCACAAACTATGTTGGTGATGCACAGAAAAGCAAAACAAAATAGAACAAACCCCCCAAATCCCTAATAGAGAAAAAAAATATTAGAATCAATAGGTTAGATCCTATAGATCCTAACAAATAGGTCCTAACAGCAAGTCTGCTGAGTGGGCATGCACCTGTGCGTCTGTACGTTCTCAAGGAGGTAAAAATCATTTGGTAGGTTGAGTTTCTCCCTGTCCCTCGGGCTGAACTGTGTCTGTGCTATGGGTCTCAGGTAAGGGGCTCTACCCGGTCCTGTTGCTGAAGGACATGGTAAGAGCTAGTTTGCAACTAGCAAGACGTAATTTGGACGGCAGGTGCCATTTGGGACTGATGGGAAGACAATTGCAGCAGTCCACAAACTACATGTCATCCTGCAACAAATCAGGTTTCTTAACGGYGCTTTGGGCAGCAGAATCAATGCTTCACTCTCTTCTCACCTCCCTTTGCCAATTCATTGTTTTGCCTTTGGGACCAGCACCCATAGCTAAGCTTCCTTTTTTATGCAGTTGAGTTGAGCAAGTATCCACCTCACCCTTAAACATCTACACTTTTTAAAATTCAGTTTAAACAATGCGTTTTGTGTAACAAGTGATTAAACATTAGAGTCTAGTTCTGAGCTCTTTGTTCTTTCCTCTAAATGCTAATTATTAAGGTGTTTATCTGCAAAGAGACAAACAGTTTCTGACTCAACCGTACCTCATCTTTTTCTTCTCCCTGACTGAAATCTTAATTCCATGTTTACAATGTTTGAAATTTTAACTAATGGCATACAGTAACTACAGAATGTGACTTGTGGAATAATTTGAAAAATAATAACAGAGAAGAAAAACAGCATGTTATCTAGGGCAGATAATGTGCATTTCATCCACATGTAAAGTACCTGGCAAGCTGCAGAGCTGTACAAATAAATAAATTATAATAATAAGACTGATAATAATAATATCAATAATGAGATAAGAGTTTAAGCACAGATATCTGTATTTTGAATTGAGAGAGGAAGCAAGAGACATTATTCTGCAGTTTGCAACTGTGATATTTCACACGCACAGTCCCTCTTTTCAACAATCCTGGGCTTTGACAGTAGTGGTTCTGTAGCCCTCTTTTCAATAGGTGACTCACTGAGTTACATTTTCTTAATGAAAGACAAATACAAACGTTCTAAGACTGAGAGTATCTTTTCAAAATGTTACATGGGAGGCATACACAAATCTTATTCACAAACAGGAATTTATACAGTACCACCCATGCATCACTTTGAAAAGAAGCTAACTTCTTAAGTCTTAAGTACCTTATTTTGCCGCCTTTATTTTCTTTGACATTTTCCTACTGCTTACTTTAAAGTTAATGTATGAAAAAAGAAAGAGCACTAAGGTTTCCTCGTGTATAAGATTCATCTGTATCAGATCAGCTACAATTGAGCATTCAAGTCCCACGCTGCTTTTGTAATATGTATTTGATGAATCCATGTTAAAGCCTTGTAGGCAAACTTACTCAGAAAGGCAATGGAGAATTTAACAAATTCATTCATCCATACCATCATCAGCTATTACAATGCCGCAGGCTAAGCCAGACTACTGAGTAATGTGAACTTTGGCAAACAGGCAGAGACAATACCTCGTATAGTCTTAGCTGCAATCTCAAAGCTGTTTGGGTACTGGAAAATTTGGGTGCTTGGCCGTGAGGATGACAACCTGTATTTGTTTAGCTTGCATTCTGTTACTGCTGTAATAATATTAACTTTTCAAGTATTCGTAGATCCCATCTTTGCTACAATAAGTACTTTGCACAATAAGCAAAACATTCATCTGCATAATGATGCTTCCTAAGTTTTTCCCTTCTGATATGGACTATAAATTAACTTAAACTGAATGTTAACCTGCCTGCATCTTGGACATGTTTTTAGTAGCTGGCCTTCGTGCCCCATGCACAAAATTCCGGATAGACAAATCTCAGACACCAAAGCCTTTAAAAACACACACAGAAAGGAAACATACATATCTGGGGACTTTTATTAGTGAAAAGCTCTAACACTTCCTGCTGTAACTAAGGATATTCAAGTACTGTCATTCTTGCACTTGATACTGGCATAAAGTAAAAAAAACCAAAACGACAAACACCAAAAGTCTGCATATTAGAGGTCCAGACCCAAGAATCTTGGAAGATCAAAGGACCTTGTTTGCCTTAATGCGTCAGAGGGGTGTTTCACTGAAAACTTCTCTACTCTCTGTAGAAATGCACTATATATTTGGAGGTGTCCAGCAGCATTTGTAATGTCATCTGTGATTCGTTACAGCCAATGGGCTGTAATGAAATATACTCTTTCTCTTGAAATTGTCTCTCTCAGCCCAACTGAAAATGTAAATAATCCAACTATCTTGAGCAGATCTGGGTCAGTCTACATAAAAAAAAAGGTTTGTCCATTGTCTGCTAAAAACTAGCCATAGGCATCTATAGTCTTGTCAAGAACTAGACAGGGACCTACTCACTGTTGTCATTGGGAAAAAAGCAATGGAAAAAAGGGCTTACATCTGGCTTGCTTTAGCATATCTGAAGTCAGATTCCTGTATTTTCCTGTGGAGACACTGAAAACAGTAGCAGATAGATACACCAGAGCTCTTAATCCAGCACTTTCCTCAAGTAGTAAATGCACAAGAAATACAGAAAGAAAGAAAAAAAAAACCTCACCCAAAAAAGTCAGCAGTAATGAAAAGAAGAGAAGCCATTAGAGAACCAAAGCCTTGTTGAAATTTTTATCTGAGCCTTGCAGTGCTTTTCCCTCTAATGTTCGTAACAAGCAAGAATAAAGGGCACTTACACCAGCCTGTGAAATATGATTTTTATTAACATACCATGTGATGGGTGTCATATTGGACAAATCAACAATAAAGCATATGTCCGATACCTTTGACAAATTAAAAATATAATTTATATTATTACATATTGTTTCCAAAGTAGATAACTACCATATCAATAAATTAAGAAAAGTATGGAGAAAGTGAAAGGGAAAAAAATGGGAAGATATTTTTGAAGCCTGCAAAAGCAAACTGAACATAATAACTGAAAGCACTGTTGACATGCACAAAGGAAGCATTTCTTAACAGGAAACAGTGTAAAACTCAGTGAGTCAGAAACTTTGTCATGGGATTTAGGTTTTGCATATATATCATTATTTTGTATGTAAAACAGTCTTGTAAAGCACCATGAAATACCCACAGTTTCACCTAACAAGTAACATCAAATCCTGAATTCAAATCTTGAATTATTGCACTGGCCATCTTTCAGTACCTTAAATCTCACTCAGTGTCCCTATACCAACTAGTGACAGAAGGTCCAACGCCAAGTGGTTTTGCTCTGCTGTACTTTTTCCGGGCTGGACTTGTTTTCATATTATGCAATCGCTCAACATTTGGCCCTGAACTGCTGGTAGCCTTTGAAAGAACTTAAGGATTAAAAATATGAAGACTGAATTGCTCATAAAATTCTTTTTTTAAAAGAACACTAGAAATATATTTCCAGCATAAAATAAAATCCTCGCCTGCCCTCGGTATAAGCTTCAGTCTGACACAGAGCAGGGGGCTTATTAACTGAGATGGAAAATATCTGGCAATTGCTTCATTTTCCATCTGATATTGTCACCCGCATTGGCTGCACACTGTAAAAATGTGAACTGCCCTAAGGAGCATAGCCTAAGTAAAGGAAATCATCAAATTTTGCCTCCTCCACAATTCCCATTAATTTCAGGAAAATTTCTTATGAATATTTCTGAGGCCATAATCAGCCTATGTAGCATCCACATGCTGGATTAAATAAAAGCAACTATGGAGGAAAAAAAACCCAACACTGAGGCAGAATTTTTCAAAAGGCCACTTTTCACCAAAATAATAATACTTAAAATAATGAAATGGAGTAGAGATGAAAATTGGAGGAAATAGTGTTTTTATGTAACGTTTTAGCGTTAGCTTTCAAAGGTCCCACAGTGGCCACAGATAGCAAACTGGAGTGAAAGAGGGGCAGAGATATGCTGAATCTGAAACACATTTTGAGGGGAATAGAAATCAAGGAAATAAGGGTTCTGGCGATGCTGGCAAATAGGCTGCACAAAATTTCATCATCTCAGACATGATTAGAGGACTGTACCTCAATCAGAAAATGCTGGATGTAGAAGCAGACAGGAGGTTGTTAGAAAAAGAGATTCTGGATTTTTTTTTTTTTTTTTTTTTTTGTGCTTCTAGATATTCTTAGCATTCAGTTAGGAAACTGGTAGGACCACTATGAGGAACTTCAGAGGATTTCTTGTATAGGAAAAAAGCCACAAAGGAGAATTTTACCTTTCCAAAAACTTAGGGTTGGGATATAAAAGCAAAACCAGATGAATGCTGGTCCATAACAGGGATCCATCCATACAGCCATCATACAAATAAAAGTACTAAGAAAAGAAGGCAAATCCTCTGCCTGAACACGGATTTCAGATACTAACATCTTCCCGGCCGCAGTAACAGTGTAAAGTTAACGTAATGACTGGATCAACAATCACAATGTTAAATGACTTCTTTAATGAGCCTATACATCAGTTACTTCAGCTACAGGTCCAGTTAATAGTTGTTCWATGAATGATTGATTTTTGGGAAATGCTCAGGTGCTGTCCTAAAACCGTGTAGATACAAGCATGATCTAAAACTGGGAAGAGAGGGACAGGGAAAAAGCAGATGTGCTTGATGCTGGTACAGTATCTTGGTAACAGAAGTTTAAGCTAATCTATTTAAGGGAATCAGTTGGATAAATAATGCTGAATCTCTTCTCCACTTTTTCCTTACAAATCATCTGGTTTCCCTTTTAAAGTTAATTAACCTTGTTAATTACTTCTGAATCCATAGATTGTGTCAAACGCGTTGAACTTATTACTTTTTAATTCATTCACGTGGGTATTGCCACTTAGGACCGAAGTGGCAGGAGCAGCCCCCTTGCTCCTCGGGAAGCTCCGCTTGGCTGGTTTCCAGCCTTGCGGTGGCCAGGACAGGGGTAGAAGCTAGAAACCCTCTTTCTCTTTGCAAATCCCACGTAAAAATCTGCCCAGTGCTGCAGCCCTTGGGCTTTGTGGGTGTTCAGAGACTCCTGAGATGCTCCTGAAGCAAGGGCTGCTCCCAGGTGGTGCATCTCAACCCACTTTACTTAAGCGTCTCCCTGCCATGTGCTCTTTAGCCTCCAAAAGAGAGCTGGGCAGAAAACAAGCCAGGATCTGTCATCACATTTGTGAACAGGAGATATGCCCCTCGGATGAGCAACGCTGCAACCAACGTCAGAGTATCCCTGGGAGTGAGTGTTTATTGCCAGTTTTCCTACTTATCTACGTCGGATGCTCTTACAAATGCAGACGATGTAAGAAGCCACACAAAGCAGGCTGGACGGATGCAATCCCACCACTCAGCAACGGCATGCAGATAGCATGGCCACCCTGGAGCTAAATATAGAAGGGACAAACTCTGGCTCTGTCTCTTTGCCTCCCTGTCCGGACAGATTAGCAGCACGGAGCCTGCAACCTTCGCTTTCGCTCTCTTCACTGAGGGCCCAATTCTGCCAGCCTGGCTCATGTTCAATTGCACCTTACTCAAGAAGCAGCCGCAGCTGTGTAGAAACAACACAGCAACGTGATTATGCTGAAAAGTAAGAGGAAAAATACATGTTTTATGAAAATCACTGTGCACAAAGGCAAGGCTTTTGAAAGCGGACAGGAGGCTCACAGTGCTCCCAGATGGAGCAGAGCGGTCCTTCGTTCACCAAGGGTATCTGGATTTTCTCTTACGGCTTGATTCCTTATAGCTAGTACTATAAGTCATGCCTTTCTCTGACTCTCACTCAAAAATTACTTTTACTAAGTAAAAATTTTTTTACTAAACTTTTTTACTGCATTTGTTTAAACTACATTTTACTAAATATTACCAAATTTAAAAAACACCCTGACTGTAATAAGTTCAGGCTTAATTCCCTGACGATACTTCATAGCACAGAGCTGGCAAATTGGGACTCAAAAGAAACAAAGCCCAAGCTGGTGATAAGCTGGAAAGCAAACGTGTATTGAGGCTCAGGGCCACCTGAGCATGGGGGAGGAAGAGGAGGGTGGCTGTGCTCTGGTACAGCAGGTACACCTTCCTTCGGCTTGCCCAGAGCTGGTGAGCATGTTGGGGAGCAGAGGGTGGGCTTCACTTTCCCTTGGCTCCTGCCTGGCCATCCCATCTCTTCACAGGCATGATACCTGGGTTAAAGAAGTAATAGCACTGAGAATGACTTTTTCCCCACTCTTGAATGTCCCTCAGGATGAGACAGATTTTTTCTAGCTGAAAAAGGATTTATTTGGTGAGTAGGAAAGAAACCTGACTATACATTGTTTTCTTCTTTCTGTCTGGTTCCCCTCTGCGGGATTGTGACCCTACTTTGCCTGGTACTATGCTGACAACAGCCTAAACCATTCCTTACACTCATTTCCCATCAGACACATATATTTTTTTGAAAAGCTGATGTGAAGCATGTCAGTAAGTGTGTTGGGAAACAGCCTAACTTTTTCATTTGAGATAAGGACCTGATCTGAAAAATCATGCAAGTACCTAACTCGCATTTGATTTCAGTGGGATTTAGAGTAACAGTGGAGTTAGACTCCTAAATATCCGGCTCTGGGACTAAGCGACTTCAGAGATACTCACCAGGATAACATAGCAGGAAAACCCAGCAAAGCCTTTGCAAAAATTGTTACCCCTTAAAAGAAGAATGAGGAATAATAATGATGCCGTGACCCATACAGCTAAGCTTAACTGAGTGGATAGGAATCTGAAAGGGTTTCAAGAAAAGAGAAATGCAGGGGCAGAAGGGCAAATGGACAGAAATGAGGGCTTGTCTTCTCCCACCACCCAGAATACGGATTCATGCCATCAAAACCTTAAAGAAGGGGAAAAAACCCCAAAACATTTTGAAAATAAAAGATTGATTTGGAACCGATTCTGCCACCCTCAGAAATGAGATATTTTCCTCTGCAAGTACCTTCTTTAAGTAGGGTTACTAACGAGTGCAGATACATTTTACAGAAGAGGAACGGGATCTGAATTGCGTGTCAGAGACAGAAGAGCTGCCATATCGATCCCACTCCCATTAAAGCCAGTAAGAGTTTTGCCATTGATTTCAGTGGGAGCGAGGTCTTCAAGTGCAGCAAGAGGCATCCCTTGGAAGCAGAAAAGAAAGGCCCAAAAGTTTTTGAATGCCAAGGCCAAATATTAAGCTGGAAGATCTTTCTAGCCAAGGGCTCTGAGAGTTTTCATTTTCTAACACTTTTGAACTGCAGGCAGCAGTTTTGGTCAGCTGGGGCCAACGTGCTCACAGTCCTTGCGTTTGTTCAGACTTAGCCCCGAGGCAGATCTTTCTTGCTTGAGACTCCTCAGCTGTAGAAATTCATCCCGGAGGAGATCCACTGCAATGTCTCAGTGACTGCCATCAGTGCGTGCTGCTAGCCTCATTTATTTCAGATGGCCTGTTTTATCCCTTTCTTACTATTTGCTGTTAAATGTTCTGCCTAGACCATTTTTCTTACAACTTGGTGGCAGTCTGTGTAGCAGCTACTTATTCTGTACTTTCTTCTGATTCAACTCAATACAGACACACTGATACAGTAGTTTCAATGCATGGATATTCTTAATGTGTATAGCATGCATCACCAAAAGATAAATTAAGAGCTGATGTAAACCTTTACATAAACTCAGGGTGAAACTTTCAAGTTCAAAATGTTTTGTTCACCTTTTTTTCCCCTTGCCTTCATTTCTGTGTCTCAGAAGGACTGCAAAGCATTGTAGTAAGATGGCAGAGAATGATCTCACAGCATTGATAATATTGCAAAAAAGTTATTCACATGAAATTTTCAGCCTGTCTTTGGAAAAGCAACTAACTGAGATTGCTCAGGGAAGTTACTGCTTTCTTGGATTTGAATAGAATATCTGAACAGAGTTTATACATTGCATTCCAAAACTGAAAGGCAGCACATTTAAGTAAAACAAAATACGTGCATTTCAGTCACATACCCTTCTTTACATCATGCAGATAAATAAACAAAATGAAAATTTACAGGGAGACCCATTCACCGTGTTGGTGTTTTAGATTACAGTGCAATATTTACTGATATCTGTTTACCTCTTCTAGCATAAAATGGCAGCCATGTCATGGTGCGATGGGACAAGTATAGCAGCTATTTTACAGTTAAGCTTGGCTGTCACCATGCCAGTACAAGCGTCTCTAGAAATTCCCCACAACATACATTTTTTATGAATTGAACTGGTATAATATAATTTTACATAATCATTTGTTTTAAGCAGAACTTAGAAACTAATTTCTTCTTTTARGAAGGTACATTATGTATAGGTCAACAAAAAAGCTGCTGTCAAACTTTGTGAAAGCCTAATTCTTTGTCAGTTAGACTCCATTCATCCTAAGAATAGAACACTAATCATTTCTGCCTGCAGAGACACTTGAGGATTTGGTTCTTAATGAAAATGAACCAAAAAAAATCTGAATATCTGGCATTTTCTTGTATTGAGTTCACTCAGGATTGGGTTTCCATGTTTAGGTCTTGGCTTGGCTTTTCACAAAGCAAAGCAAAGCAAAGCAAGGCAAAAAAAAAAAAATTGCTTTTTATGCCATATTAAAAATATAAAAATGGTATGAAAATAGAATAATGTTAAAAATTTAGATAAAAATATTTACAAGTCTGTTACATGAAACAATTCTGAAAGATATAAAGATCAGGCTTGACAATCACACCCAGTTTCCCCAATTATCCACCCCATTTGATAATTTCTCATCTGTAACATTGAGTTATTTCTGATCTTGTCCACCTGCAGCAAAAAAGAAAAGGCTGAAAGAGCCAGGGACTTCTCTTAAGAGTRGCCAAGTGGTCTCGTCATTATGATTGATAACAAAAACACTCCTTCAGCAGTTGTAGACAAACAACATTAGCATCCTGCTTAGAAGATGCTCTGTCTTTCTGTGGGTGGCTACTTGTCCGAAAAGGACAAGGAAAATGAGGTACAGAAAGGGTTGCTCGAACCATCTAAGTGGTAGCTGGTGAAAGGCTTAAAATTGCATAATATCAAGGGTCGCTTTGAGTTCCTAGATCTTCTTTGTCCCTTTGTGGAAATGGTCACACCTGAGATGGAAGAAAATTTCTTTCCTCTTTTGAGTGCAGAGACTACCTTTGTGAGGACTCCCAATGTACCAAACGATGAGTTCTTCTTTCCTTCTCCCCAGCACTCAACATCCCTTGCCACAAACGAGTATGAAATGCAACCCAAATTCGTGAAGCAGGGCTGTGCCATGTCCTGTGCCAAAGTGACCTGAAAGACCTGGAATCGGTGTCTCTCCATTTGTCTCTCCAAACTCCTGAAACCTTTTTTAGGAACATGGGCTATGTCCTCCTTTTGCCTAGCACAACAGGGCCCAGGTTYCAAATGTTCTCCCTATTGTTATGCTATTGATGGCATTCATTTCAGGGCAGATTTTATTTATTTATACATAATTACACTATTTCTTGCATAAATACTGCTATTTATGCATAATAMTACTAAGGCTGACTTTTCAGGATCYGGTTCACTATTCGTCTTCTGTTCTAATCTAAAGTTCAGGGAAAACAGAGCACATAATACCTTTGTGTCTTTAGCTTACAAATGAGCTAATCCAACCTTTTGAAATAATAATAAGTATTGCTAATAAGCCTGAACATATAAAATGCTTCCCCATTGAGACATGGTGGGTTGCTGTACAATAAAAACATTATAGAAAAAAACAACAAAAATATTTTAATAGAAACCACCCGCTTAAAACAAAAAGAACAAAATCCATATGTCAGCCACATTTAAATCCTAAACCGATCAAAGAGATAAATGTACAGAAGCTGGGAGTCGACGACTGAACCTAAGTCTCACTGAAGTAATTGGAAATATTTTCACAGAGCAAAACACTGGCTGGTACCCTCCTGGGTGATGGCTCTGTCTCTGCTGTGGAAAGATCCTATCAGGTGTAGCACGTTCAACTCTCACCAGTTCTTGGGGCTAAGAGAACTGCACAGCAGCTATAGGCTCTCATAGCCACTGAGGCAAGGCTCTGAGCATCCCCACAGGGCGCAGAAATCTTTAGTTTTCCAGACTTTTGATGAGTGAGCTGTCTCCTCTGCGAAATTAGACTGGGATCATAATAAGAGAGAACTTTGCTAGATGTTAGAGAAGAGTCACGAGACATCTGTGCAGCCAAATAGTACAACGAGGGAGCAGTACGATAACTCACTCTTTCTGACTAGCGCCAGGCAAAGCAAAATGGGGATTAAATGCAGTAAGGGACAAAAGAGAAGTTCAGTCAACCTTAGACTTTGAGGGTAAAAGTTCATCAAATGCTTTGATGCTTCAAAAGTGCATCAAATGCTTTCCTCAGTTTGAAGAGCTTGACACAGTCACCGCACTGCCCTCGCAGCCGCTGCCACCAACCAGCATGTCCTTTACATGGCTGGTTTCAGTACCCCTTTTTGCACTAAGAGCCGTGAGCTAATATTGCTGAACCACGGCTTACGTTGCAGAGGCAAAAAGCTGTTTTCGTTAGGAAAACAGCCTAACATTTACACAAAGCTCCCGAAGTTGTGAGGTTATTGGGCACATAGATTTTAGTGACGGGATAAGATGCAAAGAGGAGCCATTCTTAAAATTATATGTGCAGTGAGGAGGTATGGCTTGAAAGTGATTAGCTGGTAGAAGATTAATCACAACCATTATAAGAAGGTTTAATAATTCATGCTCGAGCTTAAATGTAATATTTGTGCAAAGGAAGGCACTGAAGCTATAGCGTGATTAAGTTTCTTGATGAGCTTCAAAACCTTTCTGATGAGTTGAGTTGTTTCTAGTAGAGCCGTAAGTCTTTGGAAAACTCCCAGAAACAGGAATGACTTCCTAGTTTGAAGCTTACCTTTCAACTAACTATTCACCTCATACACATCACAGTAAATCAGCAAATATAACTGTCTTTCAGGATGTCCAGATGACTAGACAGGGTTGGGTTTTTTTTGTTTCTTGGCCTGTTACATAAACATAAAGATGTGATATCAGGTGTTGATTTAAGTATCTTCTTCCTTCTTTCCATTTTTCCTCAATAAGAGGTTTTCTAAGAGCCAACAGAAATGGTAAGGAATGGCCTGGGTGGCTGTAAGCACCTTTGGTGAGTACCATCCTGAGCTGATTGGAAATAGTGTACCTTACACAGCCCTGTGCACCTAGAAAAGCTATTAGGAGCCATTTTTGGGGCACAGCATCCTGCAAATCTGATCATGCACATATACAACACATGGAGATGAGCGAATGTGATAAGTGGCCTGGCTTTTGTGCATTTCTTACCCAATTTTCTGTAAGCAACAGATTAATTCATAGTCTGCTGAACAAAATAACACTCAAACCCACAAATAGATGGTTTCTAACCCTCACATTAGCATACAGCAGATCTTGTTGGAGGGGGTTGTTATTGGTTTTTTTTTTTTAAGTGGAGGCTGAAATAGTGTCGAGCAACTACTGCTAAGCTTTTTGCAGCTGATATTGTAAATACAAGCATCACCACGCACATTTTATTAGGAAAGAGTAGGGAGGAATCTTACAAGTCTTAAAAAAAAAAGTTCTAATTAAAGTGCACCTAAAATAATCAGCGCAGAAGATTTGGATGGTGTTATTTCCTAGCACCTTTTTGTTAAACCTGGATAAAAGCAAAACAGCATATACTCTAAGCTAATTTGGGATGCTGGTTAACAGCTGTAATAATCTGTAAGGGAGATAGCATTATTATTTCTGCTATGGTTTTGAAATATTAAGCAAAAGGTGTCATTTAAAGGGCAGGTACTATAACACAACTGCAGCTTTTTGTCCAAAAGGCACCACTGCAAATTTTCAATATTAGCGTCACTTTTCAACAGCTGTGCTTAGGAACACCTAGTCCATGGGGGACCCACTTCTGCAAAGCGTGGAGCCTTCCTGCATACCGTGACTCCCTCCATGTGTCCCTAAGATTTCTCCTGCACCGAATCCAGTTAGCACGGTGCAAGCTCCCTTAGGGGACCGCACTTGGAGAGCTACCCTTTCTACCCAGGGAATGGAGCTGGTGGCAGACAAAGCACATCACCGTGGCGTGGCAGGATGAAGAAGAGGTGAGGAAGGCTGTTTGCAGGACCCTGCTGCAGAAGATGCAGAACCAGGTGCTGCCCTGCAATCGGTTCCCCCATGGCTTGGAGTGGGCTCCTTTTGGTCATCCTCCCATGCCACAGGAGAAGGCGTAGCATCTCCCCTGGAAATTTGGCTTTTTTTCCTCTTCAGATGTTCCTAGCTATGGACCTATACACTCTCTGGGTGGCTCATTCTGCTTCTGACAGTGAGAATGTATATTTCTAAGTTTAAGGCAAATTGTTTACTAAAAGAAAGAGGTCAAAGCTGTTATTACAGTAAGGCCTCTCCCCAGAGAGGGAGGTGATTGAAAACAAGAGGCTGAGAAACACCAGGTTCATTGAGTTTCTAGTTTTGCTTTCTCTGTGCCTTCACTCAGACTATTCAGCTACTTTATTTTCTTCTCTTTGTTTCTCTTTTCATTCTCATTTTTATCCCACAAATGTATCTCACGCTTCCCTATTGCAAAAAAGAAAAAAAAAGAAAATTTTCTCAGACTGAGCATGGGATGAAACATAATCAGTGATGAGCTAAGGTTTCATTCTAAAAAAAAAAAAAAAAAAGGGAAAAAAAAATAAAAAAAAAAATGTAAAGCGTGTCCTGAGCTAGCTGA
>JAYKAV010002821.1:2488733-2898030 GCA_035582835.1 Phoebastria nigripes | reverse complement strand
AAAAAAAAAAAAAAAAAAAGGGAAAATGACTTGAAAAAAAAATGTAAAGCGTGTCCTGAGCTAGCTGAGTTTTTGGGAAACAAAGGAAGAAAAATGCCAGAATTTCTAGTGCTTCAGAGACGAGCTCAAGCGGCTGTGTCCCGAGTTTTYTCCTGGGGCTGGAATGACTCTTGTCAGGAGAAGGGGTGTGATCTTGAAAAACCTGACCCAAAATGGAGGAGAGAAGTGCAGCTTGAGGTAGGTGAGAGGAAAAAGCTCTCAGGACAGGCTTTATTTATTCATGCCTCAAACTTGTCTTAAAACAGCTGTTCTCTCATTTTATTTTATTTTGATGATTATTTTGCATCTTTCTAAAACCTTGCAGGCTTGGTCGTTTTTAAGGGGCAATGCTAAGAGAGGGATGGTGGCTCAAGGCAAGCAGGAAAAAGCAGCAGCAGGTGCCTTGTTGCTAGTTTTTCTTTTTCTCAGGAAAGGTTGGGCTACATGTGCTCAGCTTCTGTTTCAAACCTGACAGAAGGAAATCAAAAGATTTTTCATCTTGTTAAAATGCAGCCAGCCAATGGTTTCCCATTCCAAAATATTACTAGATATTATTACCGAATGTTCAGACTTTACATTCCTGACAAACAGGAAATATATGCTGCACTAATAGGATGTCAATCAGAAAGATAACACCAATTTTGTGGTTTCTAAATCATCCCCACCACCTGCTGAGCCTTTGATCATCCCAAACAATTAATCTAAGAGATACATGATTAAGAAATAAATACTTCCCAGTGAACCTGTGAGCTACAGTACATATTAGCAAGCTCTCATCTTGCTTTCAGTGATCACAAATCAATTGTATACAAAGAGGAATAAAAGGAAGGTGCAAATAGAGCCTGCTGATCAACAGATACATTAAAATATATCACTGCATTTTAACTAATGTGACGGGCCAGTATGCTTTAGGGATATACTTTTTTTTAGAAACTGGTAGTAGAATGGTGTTTTGCAGCTGTATTTATTAAAGTGCATTTTTGCTGTGTGTAACATTTTAGAAACATTGACTTTAAAATTCTGAATTAAAATGAAAATCCAGAGTTTGGCATTTCCATAGAACAGGAAGTCACAACTGTTCTGTCAGAAAACTGAAAATGTTACTTCAGCGTTGCCCAAACTCCTTGATGTTGTCACCTACACATCTTTGTAAAAGTACTTTATGTAATATCAAGTTGAAATTTCCTTCTAACCAGTCGGACTGCATTCATGCCAGTGACTACTGAAGACCATTTCTCAATTAAGTTAGGGGAAGAGGCATGGTTTTACCCAAGACTAAAAAAAGAAAAAAGAAAAGAAAAGAAGAAAAAAACACCCCAAAAATGTAAAACAAACCCCAAAACCTTTATCAGTGTTTACATAAAAGGTTCTGGCACTTGCACGCTGTGGGCTTGGTGGTTCCCTGGGGCAGGGAGGTGGCAAGGTCCCTGACGGAGACCAAGGGCTGAGGGGGCAAAAAAGCCCCAATGGCAGCAGTGGGGAAGAAAAGGGGCTGCCAAAAGCTCACGGGAGGAAGGTCGTCTGGGAGTCATCTGTGCTGCAGGTACCGAGCGTGCACTGGGTAGCATCAGCTGCCACCAGCTCCCAGCGAGGGCACTGGCTGCACGCACGCCGTCTCCCCCTCCCTGCTCTCCTCTGCAGGCTGCAGCGCTTGGTCGGAGCATCATGTCACTTTCAGACATTTTCCACTCAGGGGCTGCAGAGGCAGAGCTGAATTTTCCCTGAAATGGATCCACGCAGCAGCAGGGAGAAGGTCTGACTGTCGCTTTGGGTAACCACTCAAAAGCCTCCCTGCTTGCCAAAGACCATCCAGACCTCTGGAGTGGGAGTGAATAGAGACTTTCAGTCCTTTAGAAAGATCTCTGTTTTTTTTTCCTTTTCCATCTGATTTGGAAATACTGTGAGCAGAGAATGTATTAAGCTGTCCTGAATGCCTTAAGCTGCATCAGCCCAGGCTGCAAGGACATGGAGAAGAGGCGCACCACTATCTCAAAAAAAGGAGATCTGAACTGTTCTCATTTTATGAGTCCTCATCAGCTCTCAGAGTGTCCTACCACACAATATAACTTAAGGTTGCAGCAATTAATGCACTGAGGCCCAGAGTCTACCTCTTATTCAAATCAATTAAACAGGAGATACCTACTTAAATGTACTCCAGGATCTGAAACTTCCGTACCCTTGAATAACATTTTAGTAGGGATCCTGTATCAGTGCTGAACTCAGTCCTTAAGCCTAATGCTGGGAGCTAATGAGGAGTCTTTCAGCTTTTATCGAAATGAATGGGTACTTTAATGCTCAGCAACTTGCAGAATTGGACTCTGAAAAGGAAGGAACATATAGCTCACCGGATGGCTGTTTGTGTAATGCCAGATCACAGGAAATATTTCATGCAGGCTCTTTACAATTCATACTTAATCATAATAGCATCCTTTTTCCTGGTTTTTATACTGTGCTGGACCAGTCCGCTTGTTAAAATATATGTAAGATTTGCAGAGAATCAGAAGTTGGTGGTATGAGGCCATTTACAAGTGCTAGAAGACAGCATAGTGTGGCTATAAACACGCAGTGTTTTGCATGCTGCTCCTTCAGTACCTGCTCACAAATGAATGTGATCATGCAGCTGGAATGCTGGAAATATATGACGGGAAAAGTACATTTCAGTCTAACACAGAGCCCTAAGCAGAGTCACTCAACAAGTCACTGAAGGCTTTGGGCTCGTTACAAACCAACTGTCTAGAAGCAACATGATTTGCAGTTCTTTCCCGTGTGCTCTATGCTTTGTCCTTCCTCACATTGCTGGGTACAAAACATGCATTAAACTCAGAGAAAAGTTAGTTAACATTTTTGTCTAACAAAATATGAGGAAAGATTTTCCTGCCTTTGAGTAATAGTGATGATATTTTTTCCTGCATCTTTCAAAGAGCATTAAAACAATGCATGTCCAGGTTCCTAAACACAGGTGCAGGAGTCAGGGTTGAGAAGCACAAAATTATTACTTTCTTTGTATCTGCAATCTTGTCAGGTTTCATTGTTTTTGGGAATCTTTTTTTTTTTTTAACTCTGATGTCCATTTTACTGTCACTGTCTAAATAAAAAATTTCTCTCATGTCTAAACATCCATATGTTAACTTTTCTGCTTGCTGCTTACATAGATAGGATATTTCATTTCGTGGAAGTGCTACACATATTTAGGAGATCAAATTGGTTGTCACATAAGTTTGAGAAAACTGCTGAAAGACTCAAGCATTGTTTTAGTAGAGCCCACAGTCAGGAAAGGTACAGATTCCTGTGCATAATGCAAAGGACTTGGTACCTAACGTCTACTACTATACATCTAATGCTACGATATGCTTTCATCAAGGCTTAAACTTATTGATTTTCTGTTAAAAGCCTTTTAATATAAATTACAAGTGATTAATGAAATACATGGCAAATAGACTATTGCCAAAAATGTAAAGGTGGTTTTTAAATAATATTTTTTTCCTTGATGTAAACTTTAGCTAGACAGTTTCAACCACCACTTATTTTTCTGTGCTTTTATTTGATAACTAGAACCCAGTAGAGCAGCATATGGACACGCAGGAACTGAAATAGTTTGTCTTCATTATCTGGTAGACCTGTGCAAGCCTGGAGCCCTCAAGAAAAACCACAAGACTGTACAAACTGGCAACTGTGGGTTTGTCTGTTCTCTATTGATTCTATTTCTGGAAAAAAACATGAACCAATGTGTGAATCATGTGACTACTGAACTGAGCAAGTCCCCACCAGCAGATAAAGCTGCTCTGAGACCTTTTGTAGCCTGGTTTTGGTTACTACCTCAAAACTTTTTCTATTTGTTTCTGAACCATTTGCTTTAATCTTTTTGCTTTGAGGCTAAAGGGTGGTAAACAGCCAACTAAGATTCCTAAAAAGGTTTTGGAAATTGTAAATGTAATTTCTAGAATTGCTAACAAAATTTACCATTCTGTAATTTTATTTAAATTTGTATAAGAATTTCATTTGTTGTCTCTGGGCAGTACAAAGTGTTCACATTCCTCTTTAAGCAGAGCTGTGTTGAACAGGTAACAATGGAGAGTGTTTTGCAGTTCCAGACACACTGACAAAGGGGCAGAATTATGAGGTTAATTTTCAAAGGACATTTTAAGATAGAACCATTTTAAGATAATTTCTGCACAAATTATTCCAATCACAGTTTTTGAATTCCACAGTGCTGCACTCAAAGTTGGAAATGTTTATTAGCAAGTGGTTATTTGCACTCAAAAATGAAATTCTGTTCATGTCATCTGCTCTGCTACTATATCACAGTGGATCCAGAATGCCAATTTTCAGGTCAACAAAGTTCTTCCAATAAACAAATATCAAAGAATTATTGCCAACAAGAATTGCATAACAATAGATCCCTTAATCCAATATATCAGTTTTGGTTGATGGCTGCTATGTGTGTGCCACAACTCCCTGCGCCTGCTTATTCAAAAACCTTTCTTGAATCTACCATCTTCTACCTGTTGCCCTCATTATTCTTAGTTCAGTCCTGTCACCCTTTTGGAAATCTCCTGTTTGCACTCATAAAATAGGCACCTCAGTCTTCAGCACCCCATGCATTCTTTTCTTCTTATTTCTTCCTTTTCTATAGCTTTAACCTGAATTCTTCTCTTTCCAATGAAAATGCTTTTGCTCTAATCTTTTTCAAGAATTTGAGCCACTAATTCTACTCTTAATGTCCCTTTCCTCCTTTTGCCTAACTGTGCCAAGTACACAAATATTTAAATAAATATGAACGTTAATTTTCAACTCAACTTCCTTCCAGGATTCCTACAAAATCTAACATTTATCCTCTGCAACGGCTCTCACAAAGGTTTCTGACAACCCCACCAGCTTAAGCTCTGCTCTCCTTCAAAACACCAGCAGCTTTCGACACCTGTTAGTCTCCTTTAGGTTTCTTGAATCCCTCTTCTCACTCAGTCAAAATCACCTTCGGTAGACCTTTTTCTCCATCTCATTGCCTGTCAGTATCACCATTGTGCCAGTGCTCCCCTCCTTCCACAACGTGGGCACCACTCACCGAAATCTGTGGTGTGAGGGAGGAAATCACCTCCACCATCTCCATTGAATTCTCTTAGTAAGCCACCTTCTTCCTTTCCATTTAAATCACATGCAAGCAAACTGTTGTATATTTCAGTGTCTTATTCAGTGGAATTATTAATTAGCTTTGAAAAATGCATCACTGCAATGAAAATCCAGATTTGTAAGAATGCAATTCTCATCCATGCAATGCTGCTGGTGGAAGTGATTGATGCTAAATGTGTGTTTTGAGGGCACCTGTAGAGGGGACAATTAACAGATATAAAATATCCTTGGATCTCTAGATGATTCTTTCACACAGGTTTTAGTCTTTATTACAATTCCTCAAAATCTTGTGTCTTATACCTCTAATTCTGCTTGAGGGTAGTTCAGGGCTCTGAACAGACTTTCAGACAAAGGGCAAAATCCACCAGTGCACAGGAGATAGGAAGGAGAAAAATAATACAGAAAGACAAAGACTGTGCTACCAATTTACATGCGCTTCAAACACCCCTGATTCTCTGCTACTCAGTTAAAAGAAAAAATATTTTTACCTCTAAAACTTCTCTCTCACATGTACTGTCCTTAAGGCTGTCACTCAGCAGAAGGAAACACATATGTCTCAAGAGTACTTTTGTGCTTTTCACAATTTTATCAAGGGAAAATATGTTGCACGTTCTCCTGACTTTCCCAGATTTTCAAATGCAGTTTATTCTAGTTTCTTACAAACTTTCAAAGTTCCCTGTTTTTCCAGCTACAATATAATCACTTTCATAAATGAAGGGACAGGGGGAAAAAAACCAGAAATGGTTGATTGATAGAATAACGGGATTATAGATGGATGGAAGAAATGTGTGACTTGTCAGGGTATATATCGGTGTGTGTTTCTGTACTCTAGAAATGTATAAAGATAGTAGAGCCACCTACAATTCCACTGCTTTGCAATTTCTTTGGCAAAAGCAAAAGGGGTAGAGCATTTCTGCTCATTTAAATAAATTCCTAGGTGCTTCTAGCTAGCTGATCATGTCGATTATCACAGAAGTTAGAACAAGTTCAAAATCAAATAGAAAAGCTGACAACCTCTATTCTGTTACCCAGATCATCTCCAAAATGGGTGCTCTTGCAAAAATACACGTTCTTCTACAAAACCTAATTTTGCACATGCAAATATGCAATTGAAAATTTAATTGCCACAGAACCCACATAGAGTTTCTCAGAAATTACATAGCCCAGTTAATATCTCAGCACATCCCAAGCATTTTTCTTTCTGACACGAGTCGTGCTAATAGCAATTTTTGTTTCTGAGTACTCTGTATGGGTGTAAAGAGATTATAAAGGAAAATCCAAACTAAAGAAATGCAATTTTAAAACTGATTGTCTAAAATAGTCATTTTTCTTCCAGAAGTAAGTTCTGTAATTCAAGTTCTTTCTATTCATGAGTGTTGCTTTATTTGCCAGTGTTTCTCTAACTCTGCTTAACATCACAGGTAGTGCTGGGCCATTATAGATTTAAAGTTTATCACAACTTTTTTTTTTTTTTTAATATTTTTGCTAAGTCTAAGGGGAACTAATAATAAATGCTGAGAGAGACAGCCTTAGCACATGCAGCAACTGAACAGTAGAGACCAAGGTAGTATAGGGGAAACTAATGCTGAAACTGCAAGCAGAAAAATGGTTTTGATATTAGGATAGACCAAAAGTGTTAACACTGATAAGACAGGGAATGTGGAAGGAGCTGCGTCTCAGTCAAGGCAGGCGTGTGCTCTCTGGAAAGAAGAAAACCAAGATACTGCTTCCACAAAAGGAGGGTGCCAAGGGGTCTCTTCCTTCCTTTCCTGCAGAAAACTAGATAATTCTGATTATCATTTAGGCTTGTCAGGAAATGAGTTGGAGGATGTTTGCTGGTCTTTCCCCTTTTTTTCCATAATAAGAGTCATTGTGGACTAAAAGCAGCCTCTCTTCTTTGCAGGGTAACGGTGTCTAGAACAATGCAACTCCACAGCTAACTTCAAACCCTTTAAATGAGTTGCTAAATATGAAAGGATCATATGAAAATGAAAAAAAAAGAGGGCAAACAGCTGTATTTCTAGAAGATGGACAGAATCAAGAACAAGATTTATTTCTGTGACTAAGCTATAAACAACCACAGTATGAGGTGTGTTTTAAAAAGCTGGAATGAGCTATCTGAAATCCAGCCTCACCTTCCAAAGGGTATTTTACACATAAAGTGTACTTCACAATGCATTTACTTTGAAGATACTGAGCCCAATTAAGCCAATGGTGATTTAGTTTTCGACTTGAATTGCAGGAGCCAGCTCAATCCTGTGAACAGACATCAATCAGCAGATCTGTGTAATTGCCAGAACCGTGCATGTGAATGAGGCACGCACTTGTGCATATAAAGTGTGGCTGAAATTCAGCCACCTTAACTTTTATACACTGGGACTATGCAGAATGATTTCAGTACATTTGTAAATCGATTAGATCGTACTTGGCTGTACTATTTAGATCTCGGGCATTTGGTTAGGAAGTTGTGCTAGTCAGGGAAGCACCACATCACCTATTCATGCTAGCCAAGGAGCTGATCCAAGTGCTTTCCTTGTAAACTGGTTACGTCTGTCACGTAAATCAGAGAGAGAGCCCAGCATCCCGGCATGGCACATTGGGAGATCATTGCTTAGGCTGTAATCACATTTTGGAATGAAGAAAAAAGCATAAAACAATATAGAGATGGAAGCAGTTTTCAATCTGTTCTAGGAAAAAAAGGGATCTGGAGGCCACTTTGGCTCCTGTGCTACAGCAGAGCTATGTAGCAAGCCTCAGGCTTTTCTCCTGCTTCAGCTATCTGGCTGATGTGATTTGTAAACTTAGGCACAATCAGTAGGATGATGACTGCTGAGTCTTATTTTAGATGGACAGTTTTCATGTTCAACGTGTTTTTAAATGAAAGCAATTTTTAATCAGGCCTTTAAAAATAGTACTGCAGAGTATTGGCATCTGTCATGTATTATGAGAATATATTTGTCAAGCATGCAAAATAACAAATGCTTTCAAGTATTTGACTGTCCGCAGACGATTACAAAGAATCTTAGGCCTTTGCAACTGGGTATCAGAGAATTTGGTAGCAGGAGGTTCGCATCACTGTGTTGTAGTGGGGTTAAATAATTTGCACCAGATCAATACCCTGTCAAAGCACTTCAAGGGGGAAGAAAGTGGGTTATTTCAGTGCATCAGGAGAGAATCTGAACTGCATTGAAACCTTGAATTGCTTCACTATGGTATCTAAGCACCTGGAGTAACCTGGTGCTGAGCTTGGGGCTCTGGCCACCACTCTGTGAAGCGTTAAAAAAGCTTAGATCATTTTAATAACGGTATCTAAGAGCCTGATCACCATAATGCTGCATCAAAGTGGTTGGATTACCTCAGYGCAGTATCAAAGAGCTTATCGAAAGCTTGGGCTTGAGCACACCAGCAGTGACAGCAGCTGCTATGTTTTAAACAAATTCTGACTACAAGTTCATTTCCAGCTTTCCTTTCCTCAATATTTGTAAGAATTTTGTTGTGATATACCAAAAAAAACCCATAGCGAGGTGAGTATGGCAGCAATACAATGCTCTAGCAGTCACAGGAGTTAAGCAAAATGCTTTTCAGATGTGACATGTTTCAGAAAGTATAAAGTGAGGGATAAGAAACAGAAAGACTATGTGATCCTCTTTTTATTCTCCTTCACTCCCCCACCTCCACCTCTCTGCCTTTCTATTGCCAGCGTTTTATGTCTGCAAAGACTCAAAGTAACGGGAACAGGGGAGTGAAGGAGAAATATTTATGTCAGAGATGTAATACTTGGAGGAATTCAGCGCCTAATAAGAGCACCATTTTTTTCGTGAGCTTGTGAAGGGTGAGAAATAACGAGGGCAGTAGCACAACAGCGGCAGACTGAGGTTAGCGAAGTCCAGACACGAGGATATTCAACCAGCAGCAGAGAGGGAAAACAACAGCTGGCATAAGCCATCATCATATGTCTTGATCTTCGCCAGGGACAGGTGGTCAAAGCAACTCCACACCCTTCTCTCCGTATGATGCTTTGGAGCCGGACACACAAGTATCTGGGCCTGGAATGCTGCTTTAATACACAGTTTCTTAGATCTTTCTGTTTTATTTTTGGAAATGCACAATTCCTATACTGCCGGAGCCTCTCTGGCTTGCAGCGAGATGCTAAGACGTTAGGGATGGGATGCTCTCCACCTCCGGTGGGAGGGTGTCTCCTAGCAGCCAGCTGTAGAGCAACGTGGATGTCTTCATGCAGTCTGCTCACTTTATCAACCTCAGAGGAGCGTGGAGACTGCAGCTGCTGCCGGAGGGGAGGGAGCACAGGATGGTGCTGGGAGACAAATGTGGTCTGGGTGGATGGGGTGGGTGGGAGCCTTAGGATTCCTCCCCAGGACAACTCTATTTATGTCTGTCACCATCCAGCCTTCCTGTGGGTCACATTGACACCCACCTCCCCCAGTAAGTGAGCTGCGCACCCACATCTGTGCATGTCGTAAGAAAAATCACTAGCCTCGCCTAAYGAGTCCTGTGAGGCACACATCTGGCCTTGGCTTGCAAGCACTGCRTGCATGGACTCTGCCCTTCCACTCTGCTGCCTTCAAGTTTTGAAGACGAAGTGTCCTTGTTGGGCAGGAGCACCAGGGGTGATGGGCGAAATGCACGAACCCAACCCCAAAACCTGCTATAAGAGCACATGTCAAATGGGTAGTGATTCATTCTCCCAGTGAATTAGAATCAACTGTTCTCCAAAGGCCACAGAAAGACAGGCTGTCCTGGACATACCGCCCAGAGGTGGTTCTCCACTGGCTTGTGCAGGCATGCATAGTATCATTTAACAGGAATCACTGTGATTTACAAATGAGGAACAACAGATTTTGGAACTATAATTGTGGTTATTGGGCAACATCGTCTAGCCCATAGCTCAAAACTTGACACTTACTGACTTTAATAAGGTTGTGTAATCCACCAAGACAAGAAGAAAAACCCCGCTGCAGACCCAAGTGTGGAGCTTCACACGTGAGCAGCAAATGGCAGCGGGGTACCCAGAGGACTTCTGGACTTCATGCCAGCAGAGAGCATTTTCCATTCTAATGCAGAGCAAAACATTAGGGTGAAAATCCTGGCTGTGCTGCAGTAAGTAGATGTTTTAACGGTGACAACAGTGGGACTGGGTCGTGCTCACAAATTGTTTAATAAAGGTCAAAGAAACAGGATATGAGCACAGAAAATGTTACAGTTGGAGGGGGCAGAAAGCCAGTCTGCTTTCTCCGCTTGGCTTTGGTAGATTTGTCTTCCCTGGTGTTTGACAAAGAAAGAAGCATAATAATGTGAGAGGAATAATATGTTCAAACCCATAAAGTTTAATTCATAGGTTTAAGAGGCATGTTTTGGATGAAAGCCTCAGCTGCTTTAACACAGATCTAGTAAATGGGAATTTGTTCTTGCTCTTAATGCTTCCAACCAAATATTGTTCTTATTAAAATATATGTGTCTACTTATGGTTGTGCTACAGCATTTCATTTTTTAAGATGAAAATCCAGTGCTTGAAACAAACTGTGCTAATATATGTCTAAATATTAAGAGATACATAGATGGATAGATTATATAGGAAATTCTGTTTAGACAGACACAGTAACTCTTACAGAGATGTCAAGAGCTCATTACTGGTTTTCCATTTTCAGAGATGAAGAAGGAGAGGCACAACAATTAGACACAGTTAAGATGAACAGTAGAATCACAAACAGAATTTAGGTATGCTAAATCATAGTGTCTAGCTCACTTGCCAGACCACATAAGCTGTTAGCAGAAATCACCACTATCTATTTTCATGTGTTGCTGTAATGATGGATTACTAATCATTATACTTTATTTCATAGTAAAAATATTAGAATGACCATACAGGAATAAGGTTCTGGTATGAGAAATAAAGCATCTGCTCAGGCCTTATGAAATCCACATTTAAAAATTCTACCAGTCAGTTTTGATACTTCTGAAAGGACCTCCTCCCTCTCTCACAGCAAAGGTATCTGCGCAGGTGAGACCATGAAGCTAAATGCAGTTACTATCTATCAGCAAAAATATCAGGGACTGGTACCTGGAGGATGAGATAACTTGGTAGCTTAGTTGCATATGGAGAACATCTCATTGTGTGCTTGCTTGAGATAGCTGGACATGACCCAGCTCCTGCAGAAGACTTGCAGCTGGGTTAGTGTTGTGCTCTGCTGGAGGTGGTTGGTCATGCTGACCATAAACTTCCATACTAGATCTGGATCCTGCATGGAGAAGCCTATGTCTCTTTCTGTAACCATACATGTAGACATACCAACCGTCAAGTCATGTGCAGATCAGGAAGTGATTTTTTTCTGAGATTCCCAAATGGTGGTAGTGAAAGGGAAGTTCAGTGATCAACCATGTATGGAAGGTATGAATCTTCAAATATGCAAAATGAAACTCAAGAAGAGGCCAAAACCATGTACCGTTTAGACAAAATCAAATCTTATTCACTTTGTGACACGCTTATTATCCCATTAATACTAGTTCTATAAAGTAAAATATGTGTGGGGAAAAAATGTAGTATCGAACAGCAAATACACTGGAGAAAATGTGTGAATTCCTATGGACATATTAAATGTTCAAAGTACACAATGCAAATTATTCATTCAGCTCCACTTGTTACTTACCACAAGGAAAGTATGCCTGCTGTCTCCTCTTCCACCTTTCTCAAAGACCCCAGCCACGGTCTATCTGCATTTCCATTGAAACCACAAACTCTTCTGCTCCAGTGGAACTCTGTGTTTCTGCTCCTTGCAGCAGACAAAATATTTAGCAAGGAGTAAGCCAAGACCCTCAAACTAATTGTACGTGAACCCAAACCTCAAGATGCACAATGTTAATTTATGGTTAATTCCACTAAGCATTTTCCAATCCCACAACACTGTTCCAGTAGCCAAGACTAACTTCACTTTATTGGGAATGCCCACTGGAGGCATCTGCAGAGGTTAATTTCTCAAGACAGTTGGAGCTAACTGGAGATGGAGTGCTTGTTTCAAATCGTTTCTGGTTGAGGACAGAGATGATAGGTTTGGGTCAGTGCTAACAGCAATAAGAATGAGGACTGTACTGAAGTGATTTTAGTCATGGCCAGGGGCATAGTTTAGTTTGCATAAGAGACTTTCTTAGGGAGCGTTCAGATGGATGTAGTATAAGAGTGGTGGGGCAAGAGTTCTTCAGTAGATGGAGTCTTGTGCTATTCAGTCTTCTGGAATATACATAAAAAAGGAGGAGACAGAGCCATTTTTGTTGTTTCAGCTTTAATAGCCTTTTCTTGCTCTAGGTTGAATTCTGTTTTCCTTTACACTGCGAAAATCTCAAGTGACTCCATCAAAGCAAAATAAATCACAGCCATACAAAATGGAGGTGACTTTAGAAACAGGTCCAGTTTGTTATAAGAAACCAAGCCAAGAAACAGTAGTTCTTGAAATAAAAGCAGCAAGGTAGCAATCCATACTCCCAACCMCTTCACAAGGAACTAAACCAGGTATTTCACGATGTTCTGTACAACAGAGGTGTCAAAATACAGCTTTCAGAGAAAGATTTTTTAAATCCTTTGAAAGTGCTTTCAAAGCCAATGCTTCTAAAACTATCTCCCTCCACCTTCCCAAAATGCTTTTTGATGGATTCTGCTATCATGGTGGAGCATTGCTCTTCCTTCAGCTACAGCAGCAAATCTGGGAGTATTACCTTATAGATAGCTTACTGGACTAACTACAAGATGACCAGGTTGACTTGTAGGTCTTTAACTTTGCTATTTGTTCTGCAGTGACTTCAGGAAAAACTTTACCATCCAAATTAAGAAGTGAATGCTCTCACACAAAGTCATTCCTTCTTTAAGAGACATACCAAGACCACAGGTTCATATTATTAGATGAGTTGGCAAAGAAGTATTATCTTATTTCCTTGTGAGCGATCTCCTTGCTTACTATTTAGGAGCCAAGTAGCTGCAAGATCTTAGAGCCAGAACTTTAAAGAGGAAATGTGCAACCAAGGAAAAGGCAGGTCAAATAACAGGTGGAGAGCCAAATGTCACCGAGACAACCGTGTTGCTTAAAATGTGTTAATTAAGTTCATGCTTTGCACCAAGGACTCAGCCTAAATGCATTATTCAGCCACTAAGGTAAAGTAAGCAGTTCAGAGCACATCATTAATCCTGGCTGTGTTCCTCCACCACTGAATAATAGCAATGTTTGGGAGATAGCATTGAGGAGACTCCACAGGACTATGTGTACTATTCCCACAGCAGAACAGGAGGTTTATCTGCTGCATTTGGTGCTGCACAAAGGCAGTCAAGCAATACTGTGTATCCAGGCCTTCCCCCAAAACAAAGAAAAGCACTAGATTATTTTAATAATTGAAAATGTTATTTGTTGAAGAAAATAAAACAAGAGAATTAAGGATACTTGCCATGTTTAATTGTCTCCTACAGTTTTTAATAGAATACTAATAAGTAAATGACCTTTAAAAATAAGGGAATTAAGTGCAACACTTCCATAATTCATGACTTTAAAAAGAAAAGGAAGTCATTTTTCAAGGCTATAGAAAAAATATAGTATAGCCATCATACAGCAGTGGAAGATCTTTAGATATAAGAGGGAAGGGGAGGCAGAATTAGCCAACAATAATATTATGATTAATGAAACAGTAACTGGGAAAATTAATTTTCTTCCCCTCCCACTCTCCATATTGAGTTTACAGC
Organism: Phoebastria nigripes; assembly: GCA_035582835.1. Taxonomy (NCBI): domain Eukaryota; kingdom Metazoa; phylum Chordata; class Aves; order Procellariiformes; family Diomedeidae; genus Phoebastria; species Phoebastria nigripes. The sequence goes on along the minus strand of JAYKAV010002821.1, from coordinate 2,884,127 downwards.
CTGTGCCATTTTTCCACGCATTTACTTTCCTCCTAATATAGTTGTTACCTGACGCACTTTAGAAATGAGTTGGTGAAGGACTGAAAAACTTAGAATACTCAAATACATCACACCTAGTCTTTCAAATATTACTTAAATATTACTTATATATTTTAAATTCTAATTTAATGACTAATCTTTTAAAAAAATCCCTAGATCATTCTCTATAGTGTTGTTCATTTAAGAACTAAAGTTACTTAATATTTATAATGTCCCTCCTTTTTGATCGTTAACCAATGCATTAATGTATAAATAACTTTTTTCTTTTTTTTTCCCCAGTGGTTTTCTAGAGCAGCTCATAAAGCCCCACAGATTGGTCCTCCTGAAATTTAATCAACCCTGCTTCAGGAGACAAAGCTCAGTGAATAAACAAAAAAGAAGGAAAATTATTATGATGTGCCTTATACACTCAGTTACCTGGATAAAGTGACAGCAAAGTGAACAAAAAATGTGACAGAATGAGAGTAGTCATACTTTGAATTTCATTTCTACGAATCTGAATAAACTTTTCCGAAGTGAAATGCACTGTGGAAACAGATTCTTAGGAATCCAGTATTAAAATTGTTGTGACATTACAATTTCATATGGTCTAATCTGCCAGTCACTCTGTATTCTTCTATATAGTTTAGCAACATCTATACAATACCTACATATGTCTGGTAGTTCTTTGCATGCTGGTGTATATGCACTAAAGTCCTTGAGCTTAAATTAATAAAAAAGGTAGAGTATATATAGGATCTAAATAATTTACCACAAATATCACACCTTTTCCAATGCTGCTGCTTGAGGTTGCATTTCTTACAGCTAGGTAAGGAGCAGCTTTTGGATAGACTCCTGTAGAGCCCTGCTGTAGCTGCCTGTGTGTGCATGAAGCTGAGCTAGACAGGGCCTGATCAAGACCTCCCTGAAACCTCAGATACTGTAGGCACAAGAAAACGAGTTTTGACTGAATACATGATTATTAACTCACAGAAACTGGATGAGTTGAAAGCCACATCGTCACCGCTCGTTGGGCAGATGTGCAATAGGAAACCAAACACCCATTGGAAAAGTCATGTAAATAATCCCAGAACAGGGCAAGACTGGCATCTGCTCTCGAATGGAAACCCCAGCGATGTGCTGGATAATCCTGACCCTTTTTGCTGTTTCTCCCTGGCCTACTGAGTCACCGTTCAATGGCCAGTGGAACAGCTCCAGCACAGCCTGATGAGTACATTGTTCCCTCCTACTGCAAATTGCCTATAATTTGACAGTTCGACTACCCTCATGAGAAATACGGCTTGGAAACCTCGGAGACTGAGAAATTAATTGAATCTGGGTCTCCCATATGTTGAGCGAGGGCTCTAATCACTGAGCTATTGTGTAATGGAGAGCCTACCATCTCCTCTTCCATTTGTACTTCTCAAGCAATTAGCGAACCAGTTTTCTGTTGTGTTTTTTTGCTTGTTTTATTTGTTGGTTTTTGTTTCTAAAAGAAAAGGCATCATAATTTCCCTTCAGGAAATTTCCCTTCAGTCCCTTTTTGGGACTATAACAGAGGGAACATTGAACTGGTAGCTCTGATAAAGGTTCCTATATGCCAGGGTACCCCTCTATTCTCCCCCTCTTGGCAACGCTTAAGCATCTCCCTTCTCATTTTTCGGTCTTTTCTACCTGTTTGATGTACTGACTCTGGAGCTATTGCCTTACTCAGAGTGAAGGATTCTGCTACAGGCACTTAAAATTAGTCAAAAGAGTTGAATCAAAGTGCTTTTTTTCCACTGCAGGGTATAGGGGTCAGCCAGCTGCTTCTGACATTTTGATCCCCTGGCAGCATCAGGGGGCAATAGCCTGTTTGCTCGTAGTGGACGCAGCTGGGCTTGCAGTGAGCGAGCTGCACGGTGCAAACTTTGCAGAAACTCCAGGAACGGGTATTTCATATAGGGATCTGAATACCTGTGCTGCTTCGGCTGGAGGTGACAGATTCCTGCTTGGTGCAGCTAAGAACGAGGCAGATATTCACATATGGACGGGAACGCTGTTAGCTGCGAGGRTCCTAGTCTGTTCACTTGCCAACAGATTTTTGGGTGTTTTGGGGAAAGACCGAGATGCCACTTTTCTGTGTGAGAGCTAAGAGACCCAGGAGAAAGTCCATACGCTGTGATTGCGCTATGGCAAATAAGATGCCGTTTCTGGAAGAGGATGTGTGGGAGCACTGAAGTGCAGATGTGTAGGTACCACTGAAATCTTAAACTGATGTATATTGGTCACCAACAAAGGAGGAAGCTACATGAAAAACAAACAGCTTTCCTGTTTTTGTTTAAATGATATTTCTAATATTTGAAACACGATTTAGGGTGTTTTACAGAAAGTKTTGTTGTCCATCAGCATTAAGTGTTTGTTTTACTACAAAACTTCATGATACTCTGTCTGAAAACAAAATGGGAACTATTGACATCTGCTTGCTTTGCTTTCAAACATGTAAGCTCTCAGGTTAAAGACTGAGCCACATCCTCTGAAAAATACCAGAGGAACTCTTCAGCAGCTTGCTGTCTATTTTCTTTTGACATTGATAGCTGAGCTTGGAGTGCCTGCAAAACTCCAAACTATGCAACATGGGTAAATCAAGAGGTTGTGCTTGTCTAGACTGATTATAAATATACAGATCTAAACAAGTATTGTCCTTTCTTAGTATTTTTATTGGTTTTAATTGTTATTCACTTCACTGGAAAACACTGAAGTATTTTTTAATTTTATTTTTTATCGTGACTTCCAAATTAAGATTTTATTTGCAAGGTTATRGCCTTGAGAATATTTTCATGGCTGAGCTGTAACTGAAGAATTGCATTTACAATGAAAGTAACAATACACTTGGACAAAAAAAGTCCAAACACTTTTCCTGAATATGTAGTATTACATGTATTTTACAGGTTTCCAAATGAGAGATCCAAGGCACTTAGAAAGCTGAGGAAGACCCATCAGATGCTAGGTCTTAAGTCTGCTTTTCTGCCTAAATGCACTCTTCATGAAATTCATACGTCTTAAGCACAGTCTTCTAAATTATCTGAACCCTCACTTGATTTTCTTAGCATGTTTGTTGCAAGGAGACTTAATGATTTAACTAGTATTTTTAATCCTAATTTCTTTGGGGCAGCAATCTTGGTCCCCCATGTAGTGGCCAACATTCTTCTCTCCCTCATGGACCACAAGTATTTCAAGATACTCGATTTAGAAAATCTCCAGTAAACCTGAAGGCAATTTGGAGGCCAGCCTGATCTTAGGAAAAAGCCATTACACTGGAAACTGGGAGACCTGAATTCTGTTCCCAGCCTCCCTACCAACCTGCTGAGCTGCTTGGGCAAGTTATTATCTATTTCATTGTTTATCCATTGCATGGTTTTTGTTTTTCAGTGTTAATCCAGACAATATAAATTTCATATTGTATGAGTTGTAAAAAATGGGATTCATTTTTACTTGACCTTCCATGTGATGGTTTAATACCCATAGTACTAATAGCTATTAATAATGATTGATTAGGCTTTTGGACAAAAGCATATTTGTCAAAAATATGCAAACTGGAATGGTCAGATTTTCCCATCCCTATATGTTTGGGAACAGAAGATGACAATTTTTTACAGTCTCAGTAGTGTTCTATGTGAAAAGATCTATGTCCATGGTTGAAAATCTGGCATTAAGCACACATCTCAGCTTCCTAAACATGTGATACGTTTATATGCAGGGKTTTTTTGTGCATTATAAGATCTTGGTCATGAAATCTGAATATGAAACATGTCTTTGAAGATTTCTGAGAATTGTGAGTAGCAGTTACCACCAATATTTCTATTTTTTGGCTGGTCTCTACAAAWAAAGCTTAAATCAGGGAAGAAAGGTAAAAATCACAAGACTACTACTTTTCTAAGCATTCTTGCATCTTCGTGTCTTATCCAAAAGACAGATTTACAACAAAGCATTGTAAAGAGTAAATGCTAAACTTTCAGAATTCTTTACAGATTCAGAGGTAACAAATTAATTTGTCCCAATATGAAATATGATTTATGAATGCAGTAATATTTCTTGCGTTAGTGACAGTGGTTAAAAGCTCTTAAGCCAGACTAATTCAAGGGACAATTTATGATATCCTAACACAAACCAGAATGAAGCACCACAAGAAAATACGGAAAGTATGGGATATGGCAGCAGTACAAAACACATCAAGATTTTCATAAACATAAATGGACTTTTTTCAATAAACCACTATTGTTTTGTCAATCAGATAAACTAAAAGCACATCAGAGTATTTTCCTGGATAAATTTCTTTCATGGCTGATAGTGTTACTCTACAATCTAGGAAGCGTCAACATGGAAACTGCGGATAAACAACATCTCAATATACCAGATACCTTCATAAGAAAAAGTTTGGTGGTATCCTGAAATCAGTAATCTTAGCCTTGATCATATGCAAAAATGCACAACAGAGAAAAGAAAGTGGTACCTGGAGTGTTTTTCTGTTGACATCATTGATTTCACACTTCTACCCATAGATCAGTGCTTAAATATGGAGGCATGAACACACCATGTTTTCCCCTTGGTGGTTTGAAGGTTTCACTCTTCACTAAGCTAAATGCTGAAAGAGAAAAAATGTAAATAAGGAAGGAAAAAGAAGGGAATTTGAGAACTACCACTATAAAACTCTAACATTACACACAGTAATTGCATGTTGTGGTACAGTTTCATGCTGATTGTGATGATACCGGATAAAGAAACTCAGTCTCAAAGTTTTCTCAAAAGTTTCCTCAAGTCACAGCCACAATCAGTTTTTGGATGACCACTGTATATTGTAGTCAACTTAGGCTGTCACAAACAGATTTAAAAGATGACAAACACAACGTTTGCCTTATTCCTCTGTCTGCACAGCTGACACACAGTTCCTCCATGAAGTACATGGAGTACATGGAACTGGGCTGGAGCACCATGCTCCAGCAASGGGTGCACGCTGTACCCGCTCTTGATACAGTTCTGCTCCCGTCCTTTCTAAAAATACTGGTAGTCCGCAGGGAGATGGAGCAAAGAAAATTTCCTTTCCTTGTCATCCTTTTCCCCTGTTTTCTCCTCGCCTACAATGATTTATTGTAGATTTTATTACATGTTAAAATATGACTTCAATGCAAACTTTAAAGCAAGCCCTTTACAGTTACAAAGCTTAGCCGTTAACAACAGGCGTGGGAAGCTAAACTCTCAGCAGCTTTCTGCGTTGCCCTTTACACAAGACAAACTGTAAAATGATATGACCCAATAACAAACGAAGAACTGATCCCAGCGGCCGGAGTGCAGACATGGCTTTCCGTTCTGTAATGTGTGCGTGAAAGGAGAATATGGTTAAAAACCTTGGCGGCGGTGAGTTACAGGAATAGCTGGCGCTTCCAGGAATGAGAGCATTCCTAATAAATCTGTGGACATTGCATTTACCACAACAACAGCAGGTTTTCTTACATGCGTGTTATAGACCATCAGAATATGCTTTTTATTGAACTTCCATAAACCCCGCTGGTGGAACAGGACCGCCAGACAGCGAGAGAGCACTCTGAAACATCACCTTGGAAAAGCCGCTGAAGGCGGTGTGTTTAGGGGACATTGTGCTTCCACTTGCCAAATGTAATTTTGTTAAAGGATTCAAGGAGTGTAAAAACATAGTCTGTAATGACATGGCCATGTGCTTGCTACCTTCCAAAACTAACAGTACCTGCAGAGAATCCTAATTTCCTCCTAGCTCTGCTTTACTTTCCTGATTGTAGTAAAAATTTACAATCCGAATGGGAAGGTTTTTTTTTTTTTTGCTGCTCATTTACCAGTTTTTATAATCTTCTTGTGGATTAACACTAAGTCCAGCATGCAAAAGTATCTTTCCACAGGATGTAATCTGCTTAAAGACTGAATGATTTTGGCCTATGGCAAGGGTTGAAAAGATAGTACAGCCTTCCTCAGACTCTCACATCTGGCTTGTACTCATGGAAAAAAAAATAAACAAGAAGAAAAAAAATCCCAGAAGACTAGCTGCCTTATTTTGTTACTAAATATTGCACACTTAGAAGCCACCTCATCTTAGAACTTTACAAATATGTAAGACTGCCTTCGAGAGCTACAGATTTAAGCCATTTATGCCAAGACTCAAAACACAAGTTCCACGCTAACTATTTAAAATGCTGCTTCTTTCTAGAAATCATGGTTATATCCTGATTCTGGGCAGTAAAGGATAAATGCTCATGATGTAGCTGTATTCAACTTAATTTGGAGACAAACCAAGTGAGCATCTGACCCTATGTTTCTGGCACAGATATGCCGTCACCTACATTATAAGAATATTCAGTGCTATTGAAAGCCTTCACTAAAGCATTGGTAGATTAATTAGTAGAGTTTCAGACCAGGATATGGATGCGTTTACCTTCTTTCCTAAATTTTTGCAGCAGAGGTAAGCACATGTTAACCCCGGAGCTGCCCGTTTGTAAGAACCGTAAATAGCAGTGGAAACGTCAGTTCCTCCATCTCGGGCAGATCCATCACAGCTGTCACCACAGTCCCCTCGCCTTCCCACCCCTCTTGTGCCGAGTGACACAATGGCGCCAGGATGGACCTGCAGTCACGCGTCCGCCCCCAAACAGCCACGCTGAACGCGTCCTTCAATAACCAAATTATACAACGGCGATGAATACACATTTATCACCGCACTGCTCCAATGGTGCTACTGAGTCAGCTCAAGACCACAAACAGTAAAGCCCTGTTTTAATGGCCAACACCAGACATAAAATTTATGCTCCTCTGGCTGCCTGTGGTTGCTGTTCTAGCTGCTGAATAAATGGCTCTATCTTCAAAAGATCTGGTTGACCTGCTGATTTGAAACCGCTTCCCAGCAGCAGTTAACAGTGGACCCCCAGCTGAGATCAAAGATGGCCCTGTCTGCGTGCAAAAGAGGCCTTTTGAGGAGGCAGAAGCATGAGCATCCCTGCTGGGGAAGTGCAGCCTGAAAGCATCCAGGCTGCCCATCTCTGGCAGCAAATAATTAGGGCCTGATCCAGCACCCTGCAAAGTCCCAGGGAGGGCAATTGCGGAAAGCGCTGCCCTGGCCTCTTGGTATTGCCTGCAACGTTTTCTTTAGAAAAAGAGGCAGAACTCACCCGTCTTTCAGCCGTATTAATTTACTATGCTCTCTTCCACAGAGCTATTAGATGACCTCATTCTGTTTTGTTTTCCATGAATGCCGCAAACGCCAGGTCTTTTCCAATATTTCCCTATCCGCCTATCTTCTGTAGACCCAAACCCCTCTCTGAACTTGGCTCTTGGGAAAACTGTATGGCTGTGGCAGAAATAAACCCAGGGTTGCAGTAGCATGGACGTGATTAAACTCGCCGCTTCTTATGAAAGTTTTATTTTAACCCACATGCAATTTTCCCTAGCATAGTCTGCATTGATAGAAGTCTTCTCTAATGGGGTGAATCTTCAGTGAGCTGGGTTAATTCAGATTTTTATGAATCTGGACATGTTGCTGTGGAGAACAGGAGGAACAGGAATTAAATGTCTTTTCTTTTGGGTGAACATTTTTGTGAAATACATTGGGTGAAATTTTGTACTTTTAAGAACCAGCTGACAAATATAGAAAATAATCTCAAAATAGTAGGAAATTTCAAAAAAATCTAGCCCTCGAGCTAGGCAAAAGTAACCTGCCTAAAAAAAAGACTGTTCTGTCTCTGCTTCAGTCAGAGGTTGCATACAATCAGAAGAGTGTCTGGGATGCGAACATGAGTTTTCCATTTGGCTGAAAATACCCAGTACAAAACCTAAATGTGTTTGTGTGCATGTGTGTGTGTGTGTGTGCACGAAAATCTTTTATTTTTTGTGGCAATCACCTATGTCCACTTTATGGCATCTTTGAATACTGGAATGAATTTGTAACGGAAACATTTAAAATTATGTAGATTCTAATCCCAATGTTTACCATGACTGACTTTGGGACAGTTACCTCAGTAAACCTCATGTCTGAATATTTGATGAAACTGACCTCTGAAGAAATGATATATTTTATAGCCTACCTCCGGACTGAGGGTGTCAAACATAAATAAACATCAATGCATACAATATGCCCACTACCCACTTCTAAAGTTGCCACCAAACCACTGGCCTGATTTACTTTCAAGTGTTGTGTTTATTTTTATTTCATGGTCTTTTTATTTATGGAATGCTATAAATATGCTAGCTCAGACATTAATTTAAAAAAAATTACTCAATGAATGATTTTTTTTGCAAAGTTTCTGCATTATTTCATAAAGCTATAGAAATAGAGGTACCGATGGCGTCTGCTCAACTTCAGCCCTAAAATGGACCATGAATGAAAGTATTCTCTTATGAATGTCTGTGCATGTCAGGAGGCCACTAATGGGCTGCTGCGATTGCCTCCCTCTGATCATGGGAAGTATTGGACTAATGCTAGCAGAAGAATTGTGAAAGAGGGATACTGTCATTTCTTGTAAGACGTAGGGGCACATGGACTATACCTTGCAGAATACACAGCTGTTTTTTTCTGGGACTGGGGGAGTTCCTCCAGTAAAAGAAAGTGGACAGACTCTGGAAATAAAGATGAAGTGGCTTTGAATGTTTATTCCCATTGCCTTGCTGTAGCCCTCCTTTCTAAACACTGGAAAGATTTTCCAGCAGCGCTTGTTTCTGGAGCCCAAACCTCCTTGGAACATGGGTCCATTTTTCATTAGTTGAAGAACTTTCAGTCCAGTGTGGTGGATAGAAGAGTAGGATCTGCCTATACAGAGTGGAAATAAAAGCAGGCAGAAAAATAATATACATGTTGAAAATAGAAGGAGACAAAGAAGATGGCCATGCCACTCAGTTTTTTTTTCAGACAAGAGATTGCCCAGTTCTCATACAGTATACGTGTCCACAGGCTTTGTTTTTAACTAATATGCATCTTGTACCATGAGGACCATACTCATGGATCACAACCTGACTGGCTTAGTTACTTCTCTTGGCACCTTGGTTACAAAAGTGGCTGGTACACATCTCAAGAGGTACCACATTTGCCTGCTTCCTGTTCTTGAGGTATATCACCTTCGGCAATAAAGGCCTTAAAATGTACAAAACTGTTAATAACACTAACTGAAAAATAGAACAACAGGATCCTTGACCATCAAAATCAATTGGCATTTCGCCATCGAAAGAGGGTAGGAGAGAAAATAAAATATATATATGAATATAATCAAAAGTATAATAATCATGGGCCAAGTGAAAGCTTCTCAGAATAGGTGCTTATAATGGAAAGTATTAGGAAACTTATAATGGAAAGTATTAGGCAACCTTTATTATGTGAGCCACTGCCAGTTCCTCCTAGAATAAGAGCTTAACCTATCATATTTACTCTCTTTTCTTAGGAAGGTTTCAGCTGGCGATGTGCCCTGAAAGTCAGGACACTTGAGCTCTGTTGGACCAACAAAGAAATGAATTCCATAGCTGAGGGTGCTCCACTGAAAATGCCCTCCCTTTTCTCCCATCAAACAGACAACGGTCACTAGACTTTCCTTACCGAAAGCACTACTGTTGGGTGGGATCAGTGGAGTGTTGAAAAGGGAGGTCTTTTTAGAAGGGCAGCCAAAATATCCACTCATCTCGTGGATAGAAAACTAAGTAAGGTGCCTCTCAGTGCTCCTCTGAGGAAATTTTGCTGGTAGTTTTACATTTTTGCCATCAGTCCCATTTTTATAAATGCACCCGTTTAGGTGCTGTATTTTCAGTGTTGATAAGGCATGCACTGCTCAGGTTCATCTCGCTCCACAGAAACAAACAAACAAACAAACAAACAACCTGAGTGTTACATTTCAGATTGACGTTATTCCCTAAGGAAAGTGAGGCCCTGAAGCAAGGAGGTGAAGCGAGGGTCAGAGGAATTTTCCTTGCTGATTGCCTGTTCACAGAGCAAGCGAAAGCTGGCAGCACCCAGAGCTATCAGGAAGTCTGCATGTTTTTGAGCTTGGGTTGCTACAGCTTGGGACCATTCTGAGCTTGGGCAGTCGAAATTCAACCTGCCTAGTGTGAAGTTAGTTTCAACAGCATGGTTTAGTCTTTTTTAAACACATTTAGTTTTATTTCCTCTACAATCTCATAATGCACTGACAATCCAGATGCCTAAAAACACTGAAACTTGGGCAATCCTTGAAGAGGGGCTCCAGCAGTCTGATGGACAATGAAACTGACTGCTGCAGAGCCATTTTGCCTAATCTGCCATCTCAGAGACGAATAGAATTACTTTATCAAACTTTTTTTTCAGCTTAACTTATATTTCTGGGGGTCAAAGTCTGTGGGAGGGACCCACAACCTGTTGAACGTAAAGTAAAATCTTGCTCCTTTACTGCAATGGAGAAATCAAGGGGGAGTCTGAGAAACTGTGTTTAGGAGACGTTACTTCTGCAGATCACCTTCTTATGAAGCTTATTATGGGATTGTTCAGCTTCTTACAATCATTTTCTCCTCATCCTTATTTTTCATAATAAATACAGGTTTTGACGATGATAGCTTTTGTTAAAATGATGAGACTATGGCACAAGATGTGAAGACATAGGAACTCCAGAATGATATTCCCAAGGCTTAGACTTGTATAATAGTAATAAACATATTAAACTTAATGAAATATGGGATGGATTTTATTTATTTAGGCATCCGTTTGGGAACTCTCTATGGATGGATGCTGCAAGCTCTTGTATGCTTAGCTCACTGGAGCTGCCTACATTAGGAGGACTGATAATGGGTAAATGTATGCAGAGTTCTGTTCTAAATTTGAAACAGTATAACATAAACAAGCCGAGTGTAACTAAACAGTTAGGCAATGGGTCATTTTTATGCAGTTGCAGTGTGGTTGCTGGAGAAACACCAACAGTAGCACAGCTACCTGAGGCAGGATCATCTATTCAGTGATGATTGAGTATTGGGTTCCTCCATTCTATACATACTTTACCACAGTAGCTAAACATTTCTCACTGTTTAATATGTTTGTTTTCACAGGTTGGTGAGATGGAAGAATGATATTCTCCTCGTTTTATAGATGGCAGTCTATACAGAGGGCCTATAGGCTAGATTCAGTAAAAAAGTCTATTCCAATGCTACCTAAATTTGGAGGCACCTAAACAATTTAAGTGGCTTACTTTTCTTTGTGGCTGACTCTTTAGTTGTCAGTAAGAACTGGTCTTGAGCAAAGCTGGACTTACGAGTTTCAACCCTTTGCTCCCAGTGCTCAAATGTGTGTCCTTTCATGTGTAGAGCCTTCATAATGAAGCACCTGACCCACCAACATTGCAGTCTGTCATCAATTACATCATGTCAAATGTACAATAAACTGTAGATCAAATACTTTGTGTGACAAATTTAATCACAGTCAGACTGTAATCAAACATAGCATGCAGAAGTTTATTCAAGTAAGTGGAAGCAAGAATGCCCTTTGCCAAGACAGTTTCATTCATCCATCTAAAAAATCTGAATCATTTCATCATGACAAACAATCCCAAGTTGCCTTTATCTGTGTAYTTAAAGTCTAGTTAGACTTGTTAACTTGTGGATATCTGTCAGCATACACTGCACAACCACAGTATAAAGCATTATAAAGTATAACATGATGATGATGTGTTCTACTGAAAAAAAAATTAAATCTCAGGTTTTGGATGAGCTACCATGTATTTCTCTGCRTAATATTAACAATTATGAGAAAGCCATAATAAATGCAATGGTCTTACTAAACTTAATTGCTCTAGACAATTAAACAATGCTACTTCTGCCTTTACACATTCTAATAAGTGCAAATATTTCTTTAATATTCTTCTGGGGAATACTACAAATACTGAGGCAATGTGAACTTGGGGCAACTTGAACATGTTACTATCACAGTAGTATGTAGAGACCACCTGGTGCTAGGCAGACCTGCCTAGAAATCTGGGTTTCCAATTTGCAAGAAAAGCTGTTTCTTTCTGAAATATCATTTGGTCCAAATCACACTAAAAACATTTTTATTAATTTGAGCAATGAAACAAAAGTGACTGAAATAAAATAGCTCCCCAGACCCTGCAGCTGCTCAGTAAAATTCAATATTCCTGTCTTTTTCACTAGTGCTAAAAGTGGATACCCACCTCACAGGATCTGAGGCTACCAGCCAGATTCACCAAGAGGACCATGGACAAGCTGATGATCAAATGCTTTTGAGTTATCTGTGGGGACTTTCTGAGAGGACTGAATTCTCGGTTTAGGAAAAGTCCACCAAACACATCTCAGGAGTAAGGACCTATAAAGCTGGTGATGGAGTAATTTTCCAGGTGTATAAGCAACAGTTTCATGAAAATGCTACGTGGGTTAAAGTAAAGTTTATTTCAATATTTTTAAGTATGTAGTATGGGTTTGATGAACTGGCATTTTCTAATAAAATGTTGCTTTATCAGAAAATAGCTAACTCTGTTAATCTTGCTTTGTAAATGGAGGCTGCATGACGACTTCCCAAGATCAAAAAGAATATATAATTTAAGACCAAGTATGGCATGATGGTTCTGTTCCCATCGTCCTGAAATGCAGTGGTTCCTCTTTGATTTACACCTCTAGGCATCTGAAGACAAAAGGCTACCCACAACTTCATACAGTTGTATCAGACAGTGTCCATATACCTAGAAGCAGAAATTGCCAATTGTGCTCTTTTCCTCAGGTAAGCCTAGAGATTCACCTCCTCCATGGTGAAGGTTATGGGTACTCAGATTTTTTTTTTCCTTTTCACATAGCTGTAAGATCTACCAACAAAAGTCCAGATTTTGTTTATTTCTAAAGAGCTTTTTTCCTGCATGTGATACTGGCCACAAAATGCAATCAACCAAGCAGTAACTGTTTTATTACTATTTTTAATCTGATTTTGGCTATTTAATGCTGTGACAAAGGAAAAAGAAAAAAAAAAAACCCAAACAAATCCCGACTTAACCCTTAAAGCTTATTCTCTGTGAATTTTCATTCCAAATGAGAAAAAAAAAAGAAAATGGCTCCAATGCTGTGAGAATGGGGCAAACAAAAATAACAAGATGTTAAATGTACGTGGCCAGAACTGCTGTAATTTGTGAAGGGGAAGCCCTGCCAGTCAACCTTGCTCTTCTCATGGCTGCCAACAACAAGGAGAGCTTTCCAAGGGAGGAATCTCCCACCCAGTGTTGAGGAAACTCATTCACTTTAGTGTTCTTCCCTTCTAAATGATGCCTGGTGCTGCTGGAGGACAGATGTAATTTTGGTTTCTCCAGGGCTCAGAAGTTAGGGTCTCCCCTCAGTTCCTCATAAATCCATTTGGCAAGCTGAGTAATGGCATGAGTACATTGAACATTTTACTAATAGCATGCAAATATGGCATTTCAGGTGCTTGCAGAGTGTATGCTATGCTTTATTCTGGCCAAGATCCCTCACTCAAACAATCGCTGAGCATAATAAACTGCTTTATAAAAAAAGATCTTCAGTTAAATAACACAGAGTGAGATGAAGCTCATGAAAGCATTTGGAGGAGGATTAGAATGACATGAAAAGATTCGAGGCAGATCAGTACTGACATTTCCTAGCCAGCGCTTGTTGTGTAATGAAGCACTCTTGGAACTTGCACAACTCAATAAGCATTTCTAATCAATAAGTAAAATAAATACGGGGATTACAAATATATATTGGAGGGGTGCATTTCCTCCTGAATCCTTCATACCTTTGACATTATCTCTTCATTTCAAGTGTAACTCAAATATATTTAAAGCGATGAGCAGGATGAAAACTTTTTATAGCCACACATTGCGCAGTGTGTTAGAAACAATGCTTCACAACGTTCTTCTAAATTTGCTCCTTTTTTTCTGACATTCATTATATCTTATACTTTACATATTCTGCATATATATGGGCAACAGTGTTAAACTGCTCACTCCTGTAGTATTTTGTCAGGTACCACGCAGAAGCACAGATTCAATCAAATTTAAGCAAAAAGTTCACACTGGCCAAAAGTCCAGCAGAAGTTTTAGTTTTTTCAAAGCCAAGTGCACCCAGTCTTTTCTTACACAACTCTCAAAAGCGTGAAGACCTTTCAAGCATTGTAGTTGTGGTAACTATGGGAGCTTCACTGGTTGAGCACATACTCCCAGGAGGCTATGTTAAAAATGCCTCCTGAACCTGTATTGCACTATGGAGGTGTATTTTCCAAGGAGCTATAACCAATGCAAGGGAAAAACTTTTTGAAAGAGAAGTTTAGATTGGAAGACAAGCTGTACAACATCTCAGATATCCTCAAATGTTCTTACACCAAGAGAAAATAAAAAAAAAAAGCTAATGATCAAAACAGAAGGAATATGACTCCAAGATTGCTACAGTAAAGCAAATGGTAAAATGGAAGAATTGCCCTATGTTTAGTCTCTGTCACAGAACAAATAATTACACTGAAATACCAAAGCTGAGATCAGAGCAGAGGTGGAGTTAAGAARCCAAAGATTGCTGTTTTCCCCTGAATTTTGCTGGGACATTCTCAGGCTCCTGAAATCATCTGTCACCACTGAGCGGGGTCCCAAACAACACACCCGGTTTTAGACAGTCATTTCCTCATCTCGAATGATTTTCTGATTTCATTACTCAAGAAAGATTAAAATGCTTCCCCTTTTTTCTGCCTATTCAATGAATATTCATTGCGGGAAATTATTTATTTAGAAATTTATTCAGAAATCACAGACTTAATGACCTATCTCTTTTAGGGCTGCTCTAATGAACCTAACCAAGATTCTTTAGAAATCACCATAGGCCAGCTGCAAAAGGGTGAGTTAACATAAGATTAAGGACTGTGAACGCCCAGGAGAAGTGACTTGCACTGGCCATCTTTTGTAGTTGTGGCCATTGTTATACCATGCAGCATTGCTTAAAAGAATGTAACAAAAATGTAGGAGTGAAAAAAACCCGGCATTTTTAAGCACATGCATATTAAATGATTGTGTTAGACACATGGGAATGGGTTGAAGGTCACGCAACAACCTGCCTTCTGGCACTTCCTAACTCTGACTTGCTGGCCTTTATGCACAGCTCCACAGATGTTTTAATGCCATGTTTATGTGCTACACAAACATAGGTGTGTAGAAGTCCGCTCACTGAAGGGATGTGCAGTAACATCATAACTTTTGTGGTCCATATAGGCATGGACAGAGACTATTGCCATGAGAAAATTGGTGATAGTTTGATGCTCAGCTGAGGGATCCTCAGTCAACTCACATATGATGCACAGCGGTTAGGTGATCCAGTTCATACACCTGCTGAGCTGCCTCGCATGGAATGATGTACTTCCCAGAGAAATATTTTGGAAATGTTTTAGAGTGTTTAAATAATGTTGCTGGGAGCATATTTCCTAACCTCCCTCTGTAAAATTAATGCACTTTCCTGAGAGTACAGCTTTATAGGCCTTAAGTTCAAAAAAGGAGAAGTATGAGTAATAAATGTCAAAAACATCTACAAATGGCCTAACTCAGCCTTTCTCTACAAATAATGGTGCTACTTCAAGCTCCTTTGCTTCCTAGTAAGCTTCAGGAACAGACAACTAAACACAGACCCCCTTCAAGAGCACATTATGGATATGGCAGCTTTCCATAGGGGTTGACTGCACACAAGCTGCATGGTAACATACTTGTACGTTCCCATAAATCACTTCATTACCAGTGCCCACTCTCTACACTACAAGAAATAGCTGTGTTCCATGTTTTAAGTACTCTCAAACCTGAAGTGACATGGTTTAAAGTTGTAAATTCACTATTTAATGTCCTTAAAGGCCATCTTAAAACTAGCCAGCTTTACCGAAGCATATCAATTACCACTGCTTACTACAATTTGCAATAATTACAGTTTGTTTAGTGAGATGGTTCTTAATTGCAGACACCACTGAAAGAACAATCCAACAAAAAATACAGTTTCTGTAATCATTCTTTTTAAGCTAGAGGAAAGAAACTGGTAGGGAGGAAATTAGTTTAGATAACTTATTCTGGAGCGTTTTCAAAACAGCTGGCATAATGGATCCCTGATGCTCTGTCTTCTTGGTATAAATCAGGAGTAACCCGCCCTATCAATAGAGTTACACTGACATAAAACCAATGTACATGACAATAAAAGTAAGATTCATTGTTTTCGAATCAGGAGACCATTAATCAGTTTTGCTATACGACGTGTTGTGCAGCTCTGCTTACACTGCAGTAAATGGGACTATCCTCAGCATCGGTCATGATGAAGTTGGTCACAGGTTTTCAGAGACTGTTTTTTCAGCAAAGTAATCCTCCATGGCCAAATTCAACCAGAGACTTCAGCACTCAGACGGGACTGCAGTCTTGGAAATCCTCAACCACTGCCAAATTTCAGCCATCTCAAACCCATGCTGGGTGACTGCTGGGGCACACGCAGGCTGGATATGAATGCTTCCATCCCTCCTGGTGAAAACTACATGAAGAACCCAAGTGATCTGTTCAGTATAGGACAGAAAATGCCACTTTGTGCTTAATTTGAAAAGAGTAAACCAGATGCAGGTCTTCAAAAAATGTCTTTGACCGTTAGCCTGGAGGGGGRGTTGAGAGAGTTGGGACCTCAAGCAAGGGAAAAATCCAAAAGGAACAGCACAAGCAAAGAGGTCTGAATGCTCAGSTGGTGTGTAAAATTGGTGCCTTATATGAACCGAGTGGACACCATGCACTGGAAATCACCCCTGCAGAGGTATTCCCTGCTGCATCTTATGGATAGAAAGCCAGGATGTGTACCCTATCCTATCACTTAGACCAGGCAGGACAGCCAGCCTTCTCTAAACTTTTATCCCACCAGCTCCTCTTTAAAATACTTGAAGAGCTTTATTACGTGGTGTACAATACCAGTATGATATACTTTACCAAGACGTCAACAGCTTCTTGTGGTAGTTTTAGAAATAATTTGCTGCTGATCACATTACTCCATGCAGAAAAATTGATTAAACCTAATATGACACTAGCAGTGGAAAGAAGGTTTCTAATGCAGCTGCGAAATATCCATGTGACAGCAGAAGAGCACCTTAGCCATTGGATAAATGTTGAGGTCTCTGTCAGAAATGGTCCTGGAACACAGAAACACAAATGCATGGGATACGGGCCTTGTTAGTTTAAATTCTTTTATCCCTATCTATTGAATTGCTTGTGTGCAATTTTCAGCAATCCTAAAAGAAAAACTAAGGCTGAGGTGGGGAAAAAAAAAAAGCTTGGTATTGTTGCGTAGGTGGTTTTGATTAGAGTTGGCAGCAATTTAAAATGAGATGCGTCTTCCAGAAGAAAAGACAATTTTACTCAGGGAAAATACACGTGATACATGAATAAGACCTTTGACTAGTGACGGGCAAATCTACTGAAAAATATAAGTGCTTATTACATGCATTTTCAAACCTTTGGAGATCTCCCTCAATTTCCCTCCTCCTTCTCAGAGGCAGTATGGGAATTTTCAGGTGGATTTTTTTTTGCTGCTCTTCCTACACCCACAGCATCCCTGATTACAAGTGATTATTTATGCCAGAGTGCATAGAACATTCAAAAGGCTGTTGAGATGATTCAGGAGGCACAAAAGATTACCCCATATATACAAAATGGGTATCGAGCATTTCTAGATTTCTTCCTGGCCTCCTGCTACAAGGGGTTCCTGAAACCTGGACCAAGCTCTGTGTTCTCTTCCTGCTACATTAAAAAAAAAAAAAAAAAGTCTTTGAAAAGATGTCTGTCTTAAAAAGCAATGTGTCAGGGACCTACTGGATTCTTAGACAAAAAAGCCAATTTATTCTGGTGAATTCTACACCTTTCAGACAATTCATCTTTTTCCCATAGTGACATCACCAGTTATTGATATAACTTTAAAATTATTTTAAAGCACTGATTACATGTTTCAGATTACATATATGAAACAAAGGATTAGGCTTGTCTCTGGTGCAAGTGATGTCAATCCTGGTCTTCAGCAGCAGTGGAGACCTCATTTTGCCTGAAGTCCAGGCATCCACGAGCACGCGCTGCCTGCACCCGGAGCTAAGCGGAGGCTGTGTAGCTGCAGTAGCACAGTGCTGAGCCTGAGCAAATACATCCTGCCTTCTCAGCAAGGCTTATTAGCTTGGGCTGCGTGCCTGCTAACTGCAGCTACASGGCTCCTGGTTTGAGGCCAGTTTGCATCTGGCTGGCTCGGCGCACAGGAAGAACAAACTTGTGTCTGCTTGCAAAATATCTTGTAGATGTTCTATCTGTCAATTCAACAGGGGAAAAGCTAAGCAAAAGAGTAGGGGCCTTGTGCAGCCCCCTTGAAATCAGCAGAAGATCTGACTCTGTGGACATAGAAAGAAAAGAAAAACAGGGAAATGTGCAAGTATCCTGGAGAAATTTGTCTTTCAGTGGATGCTGCAAACTTCCTTAACCCTTCCGTTATCTGATTGCTTCCCTGCATCCCCCTGTTCCTTCTTCCATATCTGGGAGTATAAGTTACACGCATATTGCACTCCCACTAAATGCCAAGTTGCTGCAAGTCGAACAGCTCTGGCACTTACACCCACATACACCTGTTTCCTGACCGACAGATACACGACGTGTAACTTACACCATTGCTAACTCATGATTGAATTCAGCGGTGTTTTCCATTTATTTATTAATTTTTAAAAGTACTCTAGGGTCAATATAAACACATGTGCTCTCCTGCTCTCAGTCCATGGTGATGGAGTCACTCCATTCAAATGGTCTCACTCCATTTAAGCCCCCTTCACTGTCCATGAGAGATGACATGACTGGATTTGCAGAATCTCGCAGGGATGACAAGACAGACACTGCTGCTGTGGTTTAACGATGGGAGACGTAACATCCGTGGTTCAATACATGTAACACGAGATTGGAAAGCAGCACTGGTGTTTCCATACACCTGTTTACAAGTGGGCAACTAGACTGGCCAATTCAGATATGTCCAAACAAAAGTTGGCAGGATTAAAAAAATGGGAATGGGTTGTCATAACAATATAGAGGAGTGAGTGTGAAGAAATGCAGCCCAAGGAACATCTCCTGGGTTAGGCCTGAAGCAGGGCAGAGTATGGGACAAGCTTGGAAAAAACAGAATTGTGGTAAAAAGATGGGAAAAGAAGAACCTTAAAATGTCAAATCCAAGAGTGTGTTTTTTGTAGTGTATATATAGCAAACAGCCTTACTGTTTTGTTTCTTCTGTGTGTTATCGTGCTTACAATTTTCCATTCATATAAGCATAATGTTTCTGGAACGGATAGGTGCAATCTATTTAAAATAATTTTCCAATCAAGCTATATCCTAGAGATGGAAGTTAGGTCTATATTTAAAGAAATGGATTTGATATTCATCAGTGCATAAAATATAGTAGTTCCTGCAATACATTTTAAACTCAATTGATAAACTTCACCTTTCAGCTCCTGTTGAACAACCATGAAAATGGATATTTAGCTTTAATTTTTTTTTCATAATTCCATGTGAACTCTTTATATAGCAATAAACATGTGTTAATACACAAATATACATACACATTTGCCTGTGGGTGCATAAGCCTAGTGCAGGTCATCACAGATTGTATGCAGTGATGGCTCTTACTGTTTCACTTGTCTTGTTTCTGAAAGACATTTAATTGCTTCTTACATTTTTTCTGAATGGAGAAGAATTATCATGGTCATCAATGTGAGCGAGATTCACCTAATCACAAAAGACTTTTTCTTTTGCGGTCACAGACAGAAATGCTGCCTCAGTACAAAGAAATGCTGATAAACAGAAAGGTCAGATCCCTAGGTGTGCCTCAGCCAACCACAGAGCATCAAGAGGAAATATGAGAAGCTCTTCACTCCCTTCACAAATCTGGTTACAGCCAAGGGGGTGAGGCTGGCCTCCAGAATGGAGCAACCTCAGAATTTCACTGGTTTATAGTAGCTGAGTGACCACCTAAATGTTGCTCTCTGCTTGAATYGTATGAGCAGGTCATATTTAAGACATGGCTTCTTTCCTACAGGTGTGTTTACCACATCTTATTACTGGTGCACTGCAGAAGTAGGAGGGATGGATCTGCCTATACCAGCGTCACGCCTTAATGGTTCTCCACACAGTTGTAACTCCTCCCAGGCTGATCGTATCTACCTCTAGTCCCTTCTTTGCTAGGCCTAAACATCAAAATTGTGTCTTTAAGCTTGATGCCAGCTAAACATATGCACAAAAGCTGACTTCAACCCAGAAAGACTCTCCAGGTTTCCCTCTACAGTGGTTCTTTTCCGGGCCATTGAGGACCCAACACAATTGTCCTTGGGAGGAGACCTTCCCTCTCTTCACTGCCTGGAGAGAAATGGGCCTCCTCCAGGCTAAAGTTATCCTTTGCGAATATCCTTTGAAAATGTTGAAGTCAATCARGCAAATGCAAGGCGAATCTTGAACAGTTACGCTTGCTAGCATTTTCGGAAAAACAGTATCGAAACTGGAAAGCTATTTCACTCTATTTCATGCAAGGATCTCTCAAGAAAAATAGTGATTCAGCTCCTTAGCCCTTGAAAAGAGAATACTGCTGGACTATAATTAAACACAAAAATAAATACACAGATTGGATAGGAAAAAAAGAAGATTTTTTATAAACTCCATGAAAATAATAGCATGGTTCATAAAAAAAGATGTAAGGCCGTAGCGACTGTTTGCATAAGCCCACGTGATGAATGATGTCTGGTTGTACTAGAGTTACATTCTATAATCTTACCTTATCATGCACTGAGTTGACTAAAAAGAGGTATGAATGTATTGGTATGGCCCTGAGCTAGGAAGGCTTGCTTAGACACAGCCTAAGTTTTGTTGCATGTAAACAACATGTGAATGTGGTAGCCAAGCTCTTGGCCCATGTGAAGCCTGAGCAGACCTGACCAGACCTCATGTGCAGCTGCCTGGAGTGCACAGYGCAAAGAAAACCGGTGCCAGGTTGGTAGTGTTTCTCAGCATGCACAGTCAACCCTGAAACAGCATGGTTTCTTTCTTTCTGGAAAGAGCTGTCACTGAAGATGCACTTTTGAAAGGAAGTTCAAGAGTTTCCTTGTTCTTCCTGCATCTGGCCAATAGGGGAGTTGAAGGTGATGGGAATAAAAGCAATAGCAGTGGAAGCGATTTACAGACCTACGAGTGTTATGAAATATGTTTATGACCAGGTCCTTATGTTGGAATTGTCTGCTTGCGCTTCATGGTAAGTACATTGAAACTCTTCTTGCCCAGGATGTAGAATGATGGCAACAAACAACCGGCTGCAGAAACCCTAGTGCATGAAACAGACATGGAATCTCTTGGTAGTATATATTTAGAGGTTGTTTAATAAATTATAAATTACAAATGTTTTAAAGAAATTACAAATTACCTCTCCTGCTGCTGGTTTTGCTGTTACAATTTCAGTTGGGTTCGGTTCAATTATACTTGGCATGACAAACTTTACAAGTGTTTCCAATRTGTAAAAACACATGGACCCTTTGGATATCTTTCAGGAATAGGTTTCCATTGAGGACAGGACTATGCGATTTGTTTGGAGTTTGGTTCCTACGAACATTAATATTGCCCTGCTCCAGGTCAAATATATTCACCGTTACTTCCATACTGGTAATAAACTTATCCCTGACATTCCACATTAACCATCTTCTATCCTGCAATCTGATCCRCCATAATCCAAGTCCTATCCTATTATGAAAAAGGAGAAACAGACAGATTTTTTTCAAATTCTTGGCTATTCCTGGTCGCTCTGGCTACAACTTCGTTGTCTGTCAGAGATCAGACAACCTAACTGGCAGCACCAATGTGCCAGGCAAGTTTGCCAGAGGAGAAATACAGCAAAACTCACTATTCTCAGAATGTTAATGGTCTTTTTTTCAAAATTTTTCAAACCGGTCTTTTTGCCCAACATTGTCTTATTACCATATGCTCTGATATTTCTGTTTGATGAAAGGCTATTTACTCCTGTACTGTTTAAATACTCAGAAATCTCTCTTTTTTATAGTTAAGTATATTGTGTTTGTTCACTTCCTCCCAGTTACTCCAATACTATGATTTTCCATAAGCCTCTTACTTTGTCAGAAGAACAGATACAAAGAGCTTATTTGCCAAGGGTTTCTTGATCTGAAACCCTTCCCATGTAGGAGTAGATGAAACATCCAAACATAGTCCTGCTGCAGTGCACAGGAGTTACAGGGGTCACAGCGGGGATCAGGGAGAGAAGGCTTCCCTGCAGCAGGAAAAAATGGCTCATGATTGCAAACCTGCCTTTGGTCTCAGATGCTGACAGACTTAATGCCATACTGCAATGAAGTGAGAAGAAACAGCAGCTAAGATACACACATAATAAATACAGGGAGGGGGGAGAAAAAAAAACCCAAACCCCGATTTCTAAGATGGTATCAAACCAAATTAGATTTATCACACCTCTGAAAATATCTGTAGATGATTCTGTGTTAGGATGTGACACACAATATTCTTGTGCAAATTTGGGATTCTTTATTCATGTATTAGTTTGAGGCAACAAGAGGAAAATGGCTAAGAATTACTCAGGGAAAACTGGGACTTGTGTTTATCCTGCAGAATAGGAAGAAGATAATAATATTCTCTGAACTAATATACAGTGTTAAATCAGAGCATATCAGACCATCTTCCAGAATTTAAGCCTCAGTGAAATAATTATATCATCCTTTTTCCCAAGCAGGCAACCTAGACAGAAGAAGTTGATTAGACTGCTCTCTAGTCAGACAATGAATCAGTGGCACAGCAGGAATATAGCTCTGTAGTCTTGAGATCCATGTACATACTCTGGTAATTGGATCAAACTCCAGGAAAAACATCCAGAAAATGAAACAGAAGTAAGTTAGGTCTTAACTCCTTGTATGTCTGTCAGCTGTATAAATCTCAAGTGCACTCCTTAAAATTAGCCTTTTCATTTTGTTGTTAGTCGTAGCATTTTAATTCTTCCCTTCTCATGCTCTCTGAGCGTCTCTGCTTTGCTCACAACACACTAGCTAAATAGATCTTTAGGCAAAACAAAATGAGAACAATCCTATAAACCATTTAAGCCAGCCAAAACATGGAGTGAACAACAGAAAGCATTCCAAGATCCATTTGTACTAGACCCTTCTTGTTTCACATCTGGGATCATGCTTAGCTCAGGCAGCTTTGCAGCAGTTCTAGTTCATTTTCTTTGCACCTCAAAAATGTCACTAAGGCTCCTCTCTCCCCCAACATGTCCCTGCGATCCACGGACATCTCTGTGAGCTTACAGAAAGGAAATCCATCTGAATTAAAAAATACACAGATCTTCTTTGGGGTGCTTTTTCTGCTTTTTTTCTTTTTCTTTTTTTCTTTTTCTTTTTTCTTTTTTTCCCCCTTTTTTTTTTTAACAGGAAAATGTTATTGCCAGCAAAAGCATTTCCCTCACTTGCACAGCTGCCACACAACCTGGCAGTTCTCTCATTCTCATCTTTCATATTAAGATTCTTTTGAATCTGAAGTGATGGAAAAGCACCTTTACACCAGAGGTTTGACACTCCATGAAATTGAACCCCAGCGGCAGGTCATTCATTCACTGTGTAAAACCAGCCTTTATAGGGTGTGCTGCCGAATCCTCTGCTTTTAAATGACCTTACAGATTACTGTGCCTTCACCAGATCTGGAGAGGCTATCCAAAAACATGACATGCTGAAGGAAAAATGATGTTTTGAAAAACAGTGTCTTCCTTCCCTTCCCCCTCCCCCCTGCAACCTTTTCCAGCTGTATAGGAAAAATGTTTTCCTTTTAGAAACACAAAGGAAACTGTGGAAAAAACCCATACTTTTGTTACCACTCTCTGTCTAGACGTAGACCAAATTGAAGATAATAGATAATCATTTAAGAGTTGACATAGACTTAGCAATTTGGTGGCCTGAGAAGCGTGTGTATTTGCACTATGGCTTAGGACAAGCCTTGTACATTTTGCTGACTGCTACAGCCAATTCTTTGTTTAAGGATGATAAAGCACGGGCTCAATCCATACGTGAACAAGTATAGGGTCATAAAAGCAGAATTAAAGTAATTGATCCCCATTCAGGAGGCACTTCACAAATTACATGCTGTCCGACTCTGGGAAAGGCAGTTTGATGACCTACCCCTTGACCTGATCGCATGAATCTGGAAAAAAAAAAAGGTGCAGGCTGTTATTACAAAACCTCTSAAGGCCAAGGACCAGATCCGCAAAGGAGCGTTAGGTAGCACAGTGCTGAGCATTGTAGCACCTTACCACATGGGTCTAGCCACCTCGTGGAATTTGTAATATCCAAATTAAGAGCCCAGGGTGGAAAATCAGTCTTTTTTTTTTGATAAGGGCAGTGAAAGCAGAGGCCAGAGGCAAGTCCACTGCCTTTGTTGGCCAGTGGACTCAGGATGTGGAAGACCTCATTTCAGTTTCCTGCACTGTCTAAACCACATCTTCTCTTCCACCCCCAGAAAACTCTCTCTCACCACCAACATGGTTTTCTAACCACTGGGAAACTGGCTAAGAAGTTAGGGGCACCATCTCCTCCTCCGACTGAATAGTGTGGAGTGCAGGCTAGTAGGTGAAATTTGAGAAGAAATAAATCTGAGACTTGCTTGGGAAGAGAAATGGGGAAAACATGAGCAGTGAGCTCCTTGCCCCTTTCATCCCCACCACATCTCCAGATATGCAGAGAAGTAGAGCTCAACTGCGCTGAGGGGACTTTATTGACAAAAACACAGGCGTGCAAAGACTTTAGATGTCTCTAGAGTTGAAAACTGCTAGGCAGGAGTTCTGAGGATTTGAAATTTGGATGGAAATGCTTAAATTGTTTGTATTGAGACATTTCGTTCTCTCCACACGTATCTCTTCATAAACTGAGCAGCCAAGTAACAGGGAAAGGCATTCCAGCCCTAAATAGATCCCTAGGCATTATAGCAGCTTTTTCTCTCATCTGACTCCTGCAGAGAACAGTGAACGAAGCCTTTTTGCAATAGATCCAGTAGATGCACCCTTCCTTCTCCTATTTTCTGATTCTGACTTTCTTCAACTGGTGTGGTGGGGGGAAGAAGGTGATTTCTTGGGAAGCATCCACCAGAGGGGAGAGCTGCTGGGCAGAACCATTACTGTTTCCTTGTGTCCCAGAGTCCCCATGGCTGAAGAAGAGGAGCTGTCTCCACGAACATGACCTAACCACAACTGTTTTTCTCCCAGTGTAATTAGGTATATTGATCTGCTTTTCAAGATAATTATAGAGCTAGTAAACATGGTATCTGGGTGTAAAACAAAAGACTTGCTATTACAGAACTTCCCTTTTAATTGCATTTCTATGACTACAAGGTATCTCTCTCATTTTACATCTTTTACATTTCTTCTTTCATCTTCTCTCACCCACCATTTTCTGCTACTCTTTCATATGTCCAAGACAGTCAAGTGCTCTTTAGCCCTGTCTTTGTGGGAAAGTCTTGATTAAGAGGTGGGCCTTACAATAAACTTTAGAGATGATTAGGCTTAGTCTTGTCATGATTGCTTAATTAAGGCTTTCAGAATTTTTACTGTTAGATCCAGACAACCATTTTTGAAAATGTTTTGCTGACTTAATTGCTGCTGAGCAGATGCCATTAGCAAATGATAAGGCTTATTTCCTGGCCAGCTCACTGAAGGTTACTTTCATTTTGCCTCATTTGAGCTTGAACCAATGACTTTATTCACAGAATGGTTGAGGTTGGAAGGGACCTCTGGAGATGGTCTAGTCCAATCCCCCGTGTCCAGGACCATGTCCAGATATCTTTTTAATATCCCCAAGGATGGAGACTCCACAACGTCTCTGGGCAGCCTCTGCCAGTGTTTGACAACTCTCAGAGTATTTTTTTTTTCTTATGTTGAAATAGAATTTCTTGTATTTTGATTTGTTCCCATTACCTCTTCTCCTGTTACTGGTTACCGCTAAGAGTCTGGGTCCATCTTCTTTACTCCTCCATCAGGTGTTTATATACATTAACAAGGTCGCCATGAGCTGCCTCTTCTCCAGGCTGAACAGTCCCAGCTCTCTCAGCCTCTCCTCCTATGTCAGATGCTCCAGTTCCTTCATCATCTTTGTGTCCCTGTACTGGACTCTATTCAAGAAGTCCATGTTTTTCTTGTACTGGGGAGCCCAGAACTGGACCCAACTTTCCAGATGTGTCTCACAAGATCTGAGTAGAGAGGAAGGATCGCCTGCCTTCATCTGCTGGCAATGATCTACCTAATGCAGCCCGGGAGGCTGTTGGCCTTCTCTGCTGCAAATGCACATTGCTGGTTCATGGTTAGATTGGTGTCCACTAGTATGCCCAGGGCCTTCTCTGCAGGGCTGCTTTCCAGCCTGTTAGCACTCAGTGTGCATGGAGTTGTTTCCCCCCAGGTGGAGGACTTTGAATTTCCTCTTGTTGAGATCCCTCAGCCTGTCCAGGTCCCTCTGAATGACAACACACCCATCTGGTGTATCAGACACTCCTCCCAGTTTTGTATAGTCTGCTAACTTGCTGAGGGTACTCCCTGTCCCATCAATAAAGATGTTAAAGTTCAATAGTCTTGGACCCAACATCAACATCTGGGGCACATCACTGACAGCTGTCCTCCTTCGTACTGCTGATGCCAACCCTTTGAGCCCAGCAGTTTAGTCTGTTCCCAATCTACCTCACTGTCCACTTATTTCATCTGTACTTCATCAGTTTTTCAATGAAGATGTTGCAGGAGAC
Organism: Phoebastria nigripes; assembly: GCA_035582835.1. Lineage (NCBI taxonomy): Eukaryota > Metazoa > Chordata > Aves > Procellariiformes > Diomedeidae > Phoebastria > Phoebastria nigripes. The sequence goes on along the minus strand of JAYKAV010002821.1, from coordinate 2,857,320 downwards.
AGTGTCAAAAGCCTTACTGAAGATCAACAACATCCTCTGCTCTCCCCACATTCTCCAAGCCAGTCATCTCATTGTAGAAGGCTATCAGATTGATTTTCACATGCCTGTGGCGTGACTCACTTACTAGCCTTTTTCAACTGAAAAGAGAAAAGTCCCCTCTGTATTCTGAAAATAAGAGACAATCCAAGAAGCCAGCGTATGACTTCTTCTGGAAGCAAACTGTTTGACTGGAACAAGGCAGTCTGACTGGAGTGAGTGAAGACTAAGGCAGAGCCACAGCATCCTCCCATCATGGTGGGAGATGCAGGAGCACACCAGCAGAACCAGTCACACCAAGAGGCTGACAGCTCTGGAATGGCAGTGTGCCTTTATTCTCTGGCCACAAAGAAGCTATCATCCATCAGCTAACGTCACAGCCTAACTACATCTAAAACAATCCAGAACTCTCGCTTCAGGCAGGCACTTTTGGGATTGGTATGCCTGCAGACCTGATGGTTGGATACAGTGGCAAAATATCAATGGCATTTCAATGATCAATGTCATTTCATCAGCRAGGTTTAAATTGCTGGTTTCTTATTTGAAAGTGATGATGGGTAGTGGAAGTCTTAGATTTTCTTCAGCAAAAGGATGAAAGATGTGGCGTTTTAGATCTGCCTAATCACTTCCAGAGCCCCTTTCTCTTTAGCTTAACTAATCTGTGTTATTGTTTAGGCCAAGATCACCAAATTCAAACTGCTCAAGAATTTTTTTCTATTTCCTTGYTGGTATTAGCAAAATAAAAGAATACCTCATTGATAGAAACAATGAATCAAATTTGGAGAAGATAGCTGATTAAGTAGTTCACATTTCAAAATTATTTTGAGTCTTCATTTTGCAGCATCTGTGGCAATTGTCTGACTTCATTTTAGCACGGCATACTTGTGAAAGTTCCTTGCTGTTCATGAGATTCAGAGCAGCTTTGTGGCCAAAGCTGCTCTAGTCTCTTTTAAATGTATTCTGTAAGATACTAATGAGCGGAGGTTGTCTATTGTGCTGATGAGATAAAGCAGGCACACAGAACTAAGTGCAAAGGAGAAAAGATGACTGGGAAACGATGTTATTGTCCACTTTACATGAATAACAAAAGGTGTATTTAACATTTTTCATTTTGGATCGGGATACTGATCACCAAAAAATGTTGATGTCAGATAAAGAGGTAGGATTTATTCCCTATTAGATTGTGTTGATCAGAACAAGAGATTTAATACTCTGCTATGAGACAGGATTTTCAAATCAGAAAGTACAGGATTTGCCTTAAAAGCCAGACTATGGATCAGTCGTGTCCTATCTCTGGCAATGGCTGAAGGAAATAAAAGCCTTCCACAATCCACAGACCTAACAACATGCAGTTCAGAGGAGGTCAGGAGTGAAAACTCTGCTGCTCTTTTTAACCATCACTTTACACCTTGAAGAAAGACGTTTCCTACATGTAATCTGGAGAGCTATTGATCACAGTTACCCAATATTGTTTTCAGTCTGGCCTTTAGTGCACCATTTATGTGGCGATAGTGAATTTACGGGCTGAAGCAGTGTGTATACAATGAAACACTGAGTGTACCATTATTGTGACGACAAACACCGTCTTAGTTTGATGAAGCACTTCTATAATGCCAGGAGAAGCTTAAACCTTGTCTTCATTGCCAAGAAGTAAAACCTTGATAAAAGCAGGGGGATTTGTATTTTTCACTCAGCATGTTATTGGCTAAATTATAATCCTAATCTGACAAAAAGGATGGATGAGCAAAACCAAGCCAGTTAAATGGTGCCAAAATGGATCTAAATGGAATTTTAATTGAGGTGAGTAAGTTAAAGAGGAAAATGCCTGTTTTGTCAGGGCTGGTGAAGGGAGCTCAAACGATGGGTCTGCACTGCTCCTAACACCTGCGCTGAGGCGCTTCCTTTCTGCACAAAGACGGTATGCCATTTGCTTGCACTGGAAAATAACAAACTTTCTGCAGCATTTTCATAGATGATTAATCACTGTTGTTAACAGTGGCACCTCCAGCTGTATTTCCTATTGTTTTGCTTTCCTTAATTGTTTATCAGAAGCAGAAATCTCCAATATCAATGTGGAATTAAAAAGTCTGGACTTTCGCAGATTCTTGGTACCAACTGTCTGCTTTGTATTAAATTAAAAGTATATTTTAAAAGTAGATTGAAATAAGGACTGTGCTAACACCATCTTGGTTCTGTATGTTTCCTATTCATGTAGAGACAAAAGAGAATGGTTGCTTTAGTAAGTCTTTTTCCGTTTTTGCACAATGTTCATTCATTCTATGCTCCACCAGATGTGCTATGTTTCATTTCCAACCAGGTTCCCATCTGTCCAGAAGGCTGGAGTTTGAAGGATCTCATTACTGTCAGGATGGACTACTTCTTATTCTGGCCATCTTGAGTAAAAGGTAGAAAAGGGTGAAAGTGGGAAATGAAGTGGAAATAAAAAAAACCACAACCTCTTTTAAACATTTAAAAAGTGAATGTAGAGGATTGTGAGCAATATTATAGGGAGACCTCGAACAATATATGAAATTAGGTGTTTGGTCTGAATTCAATGAAAGATAATGAAGGGTTTTGATATGATAATCCCACTTAAATGATTATAGAGTGGGGTGTGTATATGTGTGTGAGCTGTGAGGGGAGGAGGGGTGTTACAATAAGCTAGCCAGCCAGTTCTGCTCTCAGTAAAGTGTCAGATCGGCTGTTTTGCTAAAGATAAATTTTTCATGTTCCAAATATTCTGAGAGAAAATAAACTATACTAATAGCAAGATGCGTAGTGATTTGCACATTATCCAAGCCATTGAGTTATTCCTGACTGTCCCTATTCTAGTTCTTGATTTGCAGGCCAGCTACGCTCTGCAGCTGGAGCAAATTATATCAACAGAAGTGCTGATGTGACCACAAGTTGACAAAAGGACATGATTTCTAGTAGCAGAAAAGCAACTAGATTTTATGAAATTGTATCTAATAATGTTGTTTAACTCATGGATCTTGCATCTGACGTCTACTTTTTATCCAGTCCTTTCAGCAGCCCTTTGTTAGCAGTCACTCAGAAGAGGAAATAAAATGTAGCCATTGAAATAAAAATTGCTCTACGCTTTTTAATAGCTCAGCTGCAAGCTCTATTGTTTTATTTAATGGATTGTATAACTGAAGTCTTTCCTCATGACTATACTCATTTGGCTTCCTAGTTTCCAAACTAAACTACAGTATCTCGGGGTTCCAAAGTAAAGGAGAGGGAGAGAGATGAAAGGATAAAAGGGTCTTTATATGTGCAGAATGCAAGCTGCTGGAAGTAATGTGGATCAGGATTCAGAACAGTGACCAAGAGTCAAGAATTTCTGCACTGCTTTTCCATTTCTGACATTGACTTGCTCTGTGCCCCTGGTTATTAAACTCAGCCCCTCCAGCTCTCAATTTACCTGTCTGCAAATGGGTGTAACAATATCTACCCGATCCAAAGACATGTAGTGAGTATGAGTATTTGCACTTCAAGAGCCTTGTGTAAAGTAGAGTCATGGACAAGTGAAGTATTGTTCCATTAAAATTCTACATCGCGCAAGAAAAGTTCTCTCATCACCCAGTGTTTGCCCAACTAAGCCAACAGTATCACGCAGTTAAAGAAACACGATGCAAAAATAAAATAATGGGTAGAAAAAGCATCGGATTACTGTTCTCTAGCCACTCAACTGTAGGTACAGGAGACCTAAATTTCTCTGACAGGTCTCTCACTGCCCCATTGTGTAACTTTTCCCACACCTGTTTTTCCCTATGACGATTTCCTAGGGGACTGTCGTTTTCAATTTGTACGGAGCCTGGCACCATGGGTCTCAGCTCCAAACAAAGCAGAAATGCGATAGCAAAATCAAGAATAATGTCATGCTAGGGGTAATGTGTGATGAAAAAACTTATTTTCTGTGACTGCATTAGCAGTAATCTCAGTGCAAAAAACTGGGGAGCTCTTGTAAGCCAAAAGGATTCTGCAGCACTGCTGAGAAGAGTGAAATCACTGTGTCACTGGTAAAATATAGAATCCATTTTGGCAGAGAACTGAGAATGGTGAACATTCACCCAAGATTTGTAAAGTCATTTTCAGCCAAGTAACCCAAAGCAGCTTAAAAGTTAATTGACAGGTAATATGAACTTTGAGTGGTGATGAAGTAATAAAACCAGAGAGAATCAATCATCACTTCCAATATCTTCTGAATTGTCTTCAAATAACTTAAACTCAAAAGAATCTCGAGTTATCTCTGTGGCCTTTTGAGACTGTTTTTCAGAGTATGTCTTGCACATGCTCTTGAAAGAATTTGGGGAAAGCTTTCTTTTTGCCGTTGTCCCAGATGTACTTGTGCCTTGTAGGCATGTTCAGTGAAATGGAAAAAAAGGCCTTATTAAATCATCAAGTGCTAAGAAGGCTTTCAGCTGTAGAAGATACGCAATGTACATTGCAGTTGAAACAAATCATACAGTATAACCTGTTAAGGATGTAATTGAGATACATGTAATCATTAACCTTGGAACAGACTGGGAATCAGTTAATGAATCAAATCAATACCCTCTCCACTGATCCATAATAATTTGAAAGAAATGAAAAATTTAACAGTTGCTGTATGTGAGGTTATCATGGGCTGCAATTAGCTAGCCTCCGGGAGATTATGTTACCTAGTTACCAGAGGGTAAGTGTAATTTCCGTAGATCTTTTGGAAAGATTGTTATAATGACAGGTGCCAGACAATGAAATGGGTCAGAAAGAGACTTTAGGCGCTGGCTGTAGCTAGGTCAGCTTTCTGTCCCTCCAAGCATCACATCCTTCTACTGACATTTTGCACTCTCAGCTAGTGCTGCTGCCTGATGAAGACGTTTCAATAGACTCTCAGCTGAGTGTATCTGTTACAAAAACTAATGAAATGTTATCTTTGTTTTATGTGCTGCTACCTGTCCGGAGCTCACTGTTTTGTGCTTCTTCCAAGGGGTAAATGAAGGCTACGCTATATGCTTAAAGCTGTACGTATCCACAAAGAGAGTGAAGCTTTTAAATTTCTGGGTATGTGGAAAGATACACTGGCCAAAGGAATAAATACAAATGAGAAACAAGATTCAAAAATACATGTGGAATATACGTGCCTAGATGGCAAATGTTAACGAGCCTATTTTATAACACTAAATAGGGTAGAGGAAGGAAAAAAACTGTTGTTTGCCTCCACAGCATGTACTCAGTGATACCCGTGCACAGTAGGATAGTTAGTTAGCTACCACATGCAAAGCAGAAAGCAGATGGTATGGTTGATATAGATCACAGGAACGTGAGTATCTGTGAGTGTGCATGTCTTTGTATGTTCGTGTGTAAATCAGTAAGGAGTTTGACATTGACATACTCCATCAAGTCTAGTTTATAAGGAACAAGTAGTGCAACATTCTGTGCATCTGGCAACATAACTAGCTCTGTCAATCTGTGGATACTGCTGACATTGTACTATTAGCGTCACTTCCATCTGTTTTGTTTATATAGGGCTTGATTTACTTTCACCATGTGAATCGGTAGTGGGTAGAAATGTCCAAAAGTCTCTGGTTCCAATTAAACCTGCAGTGTTGCACAATATTATCAGAAAGAGGAGCATTATTGCGAGGATTGTTACCTGTTTCTTCAATGGGAAATATCGATGTACATTGTGGAATACAGAGGCATGTAAGTAGATCATAAAAGACTATTTCACCAAGGCAAATTCAGTCCTTGTTCATTTTCCTATCTTCAGGGATAAGGAAATTATGTTTGAGACAGGAGGCTATTCTGGTAATTCATAGTCACGTTTGTCCACCCTGTGTCAAATGTTTTTTCCCCTTTTCACCTCCTTGGTGCCACTCGTTGCTTTAAATTAAACCATGGTGACGTTCTCTCTGCCAGATATTGCTGCCCAGAACCATGGTTGGAAAATCTGGATCTCCTTTTCCTTGTCTCCTCCATTACTCTAAGTGCAAACAAATAATAGGAGTGTTCTAGCTCAGGCACAACTTCTGATTTACCCTAGGAGTTCACTGCACCCACCACTGACTTTAGCTACCTCTAAGGAAAATCAAATGTACTGTTTAGCAGTAKAAATGGGGACAGAAAATGAAAATGTGTTATACAACTGAAATCATAAGGCAGATTAGATGGGCATATTATGATATTAATCAACCTGGAATTTGAGCAGGTTAGATAACCTTAATTACATGTCATAGATCTTTTCTGCACAGGCATAGTCAGGTCTACACTTTTATATCTCATATAAAGAAACAACCACAATCCTATTTACAAGAACTAATTAATTACTTACTTGGAGGGTCAGACTGACATCTGTYGAACAAAAACCTGTTTTCTGTGGTACCTGATCCTTGATTAAACAGCATCCTGTTCAATCGGATCTTCAGAATTATGCAATGTACCTTATTAGAAATTTAGCCATGTAACAAGGTGTTTATTGGAAACCCTGTAATACAATGCTCTTGATGTTGAAAAGATGGATTCAAAAGTAGCTGTTATGAAACCACAATGTTCCCTGTGGTGTTTGGTAACAGGTCGTGATTTGGTAACAGGTCCCAATATTCAGACCTGATTTTCTGCAGCTCCCAGGTTTAGTAAATGCCAGTTAGCTGCCCAGGCATATTCTGCAATACAGAACAGGAAACAGGTACGGATAATTTAAAGAAGCCAGAATACCATCTATTCTGATAAAATAAAAATGAGTGACTTGAACCCTAACTGTTTGCCTGATCCCCTGGGTTACCCAGAGAAACCAAAGGTTTTCAAACCACGGCAATAAAACCCTCTTGTTTACTGATTTGGTGCGCTTAGCTTAACAGAATAACCTTCTGTCAGAATAACCTGATGTCTTTTCTCCCAGAGGCAAACCATGATGTCATGCAGACCAGCTCGTTCAGCCAAGTGCGCACAGGACATACCTTTAGCCCAACAGTCGATACTAAAGACATTGTCGATGCTCTGCTGTCATAGTTCAACTGAACAACCTGCAGGCAAAGATCATGGCCTTCCCTCTCTGTCCTTAGAGGAAGGAAAACAACAAGACCTTTTTTTCTATGGCAAGAAGTTTCTAAATCTTCAAGCTTCAGACACAGCTCTCCCAGAAGAATAACATCGTATTCGTTGCTAAGAATTCAGAGTGAGTTATGATTCTCAGTCCGGTGGCTAAAAATGTCACTGTGAAAATTATCACAGTGGAAAAAAGAAGAAGAAAACCCTCCCTAAACCAAAGGTACTCAATAGCTCTGCTGAAGTCCTATTTCAAATACCAGGAGGTGTTCAGCCTGAGGTCTTTCATGGCTATGACAAATTTGAGATCTGGTACTCAAGTGCAACAAGCTGACAGAAACTGGAAATGACAGGTTATGTGCAGGAAGCCTGAATTGCATATATTTAGATATCTAAACAAGATTTAAATTATTCAAAAAGTTTAATTTTATTATTCCTGTATTTGAAGGCACCCAGAGCTCCCACTGTCTCAATTTCAGGCAGTGCAATGTGGTGTGACAAGACTGGGACAACGTTTCCTTCTGGCTGTCAGGTATCACACCAGGCAGAATCCTGATTTCCGCGGGTTTCTTCACTTAGTCATTATTTCACTTCAGCTATTTACAGAAACTGTTCAGCAGGAAAGACAGCCACTGCTCTGACTGTCAGGGCATAACACAGTTAGTGTATGCTCTCTCCATCACTCCACCATCAGTTGTAATGGGGTGGAGAGAGAAACCAGATACTTGGTGGTCTTTACTTCATAGGCTTGCTATTGATACCTGATGGACTGGAGGTAAAACTTCCCTTCCACTATTTGAGAGTAAATCTTGCACCATATCTCAATAGCCATCAACTGCATAGAGCATGCAGAAAAGTATGTAGTAAATACAACTTATAGGGGCCCCTCTCCATTAGCATCAATCCTTTCCATTTTCACAGGTAAAACACATAATTGCACAAACAAAAGCCTAACTGCAACATTCAGGAACCTTATTTGCACATGTACATGTGCAAGGTGTTCAGAATCAAGGTCGGATTTTGTACGTCTCTCTCTCTATATGTATTTTTTACACAGCTCACATAGTGCATAAGCTTTTGAGAAGATGGGTAGTCAGTTGTATTTGTTTCTGTCATCTCCAACAAGATAACTGAAGAGAGAATTTAAAACATGGTTTTCCATATAAATGAGAAAAAGGAAGCTCAAACACCTATAGAATCCTTAGATACTGCACATAGGTAACTCCAAGACATCCATCCTTGTAGCTAGATGCAGTCTGTGCAATGAAACAATAGGCAGTTAACGAGACAGAAGGATGTTATGTGTAGTTYAAGGCAGTCACCCTGGAATGAAGGTCGTGGATTGGGACTTTGTACCTGGACCACCTGTTTATTGTTTTTCTGTGTATGGAAATATAGAGCATCTCTCATGCACTGCTTTCCATTGGCAGATCTGAAAGCACTTTGAAAAGGTGGTCAGTAATGACCTGCTGAGGCAAGTGATATTTCTGCATTGCCTCCAGGGAATGGAGGATTATGCCATCGCTGAACTGTGGCTGAAGCTGTGAACTTCTGAGCAGGTGTACAATGCCTGATGACCCTCTTACATCAAGAGGTCTCACTGCTGGGTTTTGGGCTGTTCATGGTTGAGACACATACACCATCCTTATCCTATTTCCTACCTATATACTGTGCAAAGTATATCTGAACAGCACTTTCTTCAAGCGTACTAAGTAGCAGTCAAGACAGGTTGGCGATATGACCGTTGTGTGAATCCAGGTCCTAGATTTCTTTGGGGAGAAGCTGCAGATAATGGGAAAAAAGTCAAATAGTGCTTCTGGGGCTTTATTTTTGTCCACTTTTTGAATAACTAACAATTTAGATGGCACCTGGAAATGGACTACATCTTCTGTTATTTTACTGTGTTTCGTTTGCATGGTGTTTCATTGAGCTGCAAGACAGGAATCCAGCCTATCTCAGCCAAACCGGCTCCTCAACCAAAGTCTTCACCTGTGGCATATGATGACTTCTTTATTTTTTGGATGCAGTACCATCACCACTTCACAGCTGTTTTTTTCCAGAGAGGACAGACAGCAGATAATTCAGTAAAACTCAACTGAAATACAAATTTCATTAAAATTATTAAGAAACATAGAGGGTTATAACTCCCTGAAAAGCAGACAGTAGCTTAGTTGGGGCACCTAGGACTGCAGGCATTTAGTGTTTATGGAAACATCAATACATTTTGCCTTTGCAATTCCACACATTTCATATTTAAAAAGGAAAAATTAATAGTCATCCTACATCTCTGAGTAGGAAATTATGAGTAAAATTGTTTGAGGCCCATAGGTAAAAGGTAACATAGGAACCCAACAAAATATTTTTATTGTACCATTATTATTTTATTGTGTATTATAGCCAAAATAAGCACTCATAATCTGAAGCTAGCACACAGTTATTATTTTTCATAATTTAATAATGATAGTGCAGAGCATATGGCCAAAAAAGGCAAGGAAAACAGTTTTTGTTAAAACAGAGCTCTGTAGACGCACAATATTGAGTTTGTTGTAAAAAGAGATGTGCGTCCTTGCAGTTTCTGAAGCACGAACTCCAGGATTGTATTTATTCATCTGTTATTTACTCCTACTACAAACCACAGCATACCATTAACCTGCCTCCACTCCTGCATAAGGGTATGCCATTGCTGTTGTCTCTCCTCCACAGATGGTTAGTGCAGAGATGAGACATTTGGTGACTGCTTCTGCTTTCTTCTGAAAATGAGGAAAAAAGAAGCCTGATACCTCCTGCAATAAGCAGCTATGGGAGGAAAGTGTGCAACTCGGGACTGAGACCTCCAATGTGAGTACCCTAATTAGTAGATTACAAACTACAGAAGGCCACTGTGGCTCAGTGGCACATCATCGTGACATGAAGTGCAACGTACCTTTCTGAAAAGTGCAAAACTCACCATGAATAGTGTGTGACATGATGATCACGGTTGTCCTTGAGGAGACAGCAGTTGAGTTCCTTCATGGGCTGACTCTGGTCTCCCAGGTCAAGGGAGTCTTCCTGCTGAACTTTCTCCTCTGACAACATTTAGAAAGAAAGTGGCAGCACCCCTACATTTGCTGTGGTTTCTTGCTGTGTTTAGAAAGTCCTAGTATGTTTTAGCCCTTAGAAGGAGACATTTTGCTTGTAGTACAGGCTTGATATGGGCAGCCAGCTACTTATACCTGAAAGATGGGACATATTGCACCTACTCAAAAGGACTTAATTATGTGGATGGAGATATAAAAGGGAGCTCCATGGACTTCATCGTTTGATATTTGCAGAGATGACAATGGCAACTCCATGTAGGCTTTTATCAGGTACTGTGTTCTTGCTGAAGCCTCTAGAAGAGCCTCTGTCATTGGGAGAGTTACAGACCAACATTTTCCTATGTATAACAGTACATTGGAAATTGGCCCACGTGTGTATGTTTCTTTCAAAAGAGAAAGACAGGTTAGTTACCTGTAACTGGAGCTGATTCCAGCAAAGCTTTTAAAGATCCTGAAAGATCACAGGTAAATGAAAGTGACAAAATATGTACCAGTTCTAGAAATAAATTAATCACTTYCAAAGCATGGACAGTTTGCAGAGCTCCTGTTGATGGAGAAAACAGTTACAGCCAGCATGCCAACCTCTGAACCTGGTGTTGGTCGATGAGTGGGAGGAATGACTGGCTACCACATCTAAGTAGTAGCCAGAGGATGTATGGGAGCCTCAGGATGTAATGGGACCTGGTGGCATCTGGCCTTTCCAGCGAGCTCCTGAGTCCTGTAGGCAAGTAGGATGGAAACTCATTCATCTGTCAATGAATGTTTAAGCTGTTTAAGCTGTTAATGTTTAAGCACACATAAGTGAGTGTGGGACTCTTTGAAATTAAAAAGAATAAATACTTGAAAGACTGACCCAAGCTGTATCTGGAGACTCCTGATGTTATCCTGATGGATAAGAAGGGTGCCTGCTGCCATAAGTCCAGGAGCATTCTGTCTGTGTCTAAAACACATAAATTTTTTTTTGAGGAATGAGTAGAAACATCTAGCTACATGGGAGTGTACTGTAATTGTTTTTTTTTTTTTTTTCGTGGCAGGTTTGACAGCAATATGAAGTGTCTGTGGAGAGACAGTTTGCATTTTTGACTTCATGGCCACAGACATGAGGCTGTCATAAAGACAACACCTTGGACCTCCAGTCATGTCGTAGCTATTTGAAACAACCAAAGCTCCCTGCAACGAAGCATTTAGAGATTCTGGAAGATGGCTCTCAGGTAGCATGTGCACTAGTTACAACTCACTCTGGACTTTACTTAATATGCGAGAGTTACTTTGATTTTTCCTGTGGATTATAGCACAAGTTCCATAACGACAAAAATGTTTTAACTCCAGGACAAAATGGCCAGCAGGTGATAAACAACAGGTTTTACCTTGAGTTTCAACCACTTAAACAATTGAGTTGAAAGGTTATAAACAAGCCTCTGAGCTCAGACACAGTGGGAGCATGTAAGAAATAAGTGCTGCCTATGGTCTAAAAAGAAAAAAAAATACACCTCTTTCACATTACCACTGCCAGGTGACTAATGAGAGGGGTAAAATAGGAGGAGGAGGAGGAGAAGGAGAAGGAAAAGGAGGAGGAGGAGAAAGAGGAGGAAGATCCCCTCTCCAGGCTGTTCTTTTTATCCTTTTCTTTTTTTTTTTTTTTTTCAACCTAGGTTGACTTAAATGTAAGGAAAAACTACCTTTCCCTGTCGGTATAGTTCATTAGTTCATATAATGTATGTTTTACAACAGCAGTCAACCTCTCTTCCATTTGTTTAAAAGCCTCTCTGTGAGCAATGATGGACAGATTTCTCTGAGCATTTTCTACTTTAAAAAGTTTAATTTGTACTATCTCTGAAACTTTAAATGCATCATTTCCAAATCTGGTAAAATTGCTTTCTCTGTGAAAAGGAAGAAATATTTCTGAATTTCTTTCACTTTTTTTTTTTTTTTTTTTTTTTTTTAATATAAACCATTTTATCAAACCTTTATACATGCTCTACACTTTACAACTCACTTGCAAGCTTTGGACTGGCTTGTTCCTGGATGTCTGCAGTATTTGACTCCAGGGACTCTCAACTTCAAAATTCCTCTGAGAGAAAATGTGTGGGTATGTGTAAGATAAAGATGAGAGTAGTTTTTTTTAATTGTATAAATGTACTGGTTGATTAAAGCCAGGAGGGTGCCTTAGTAATTTTAGAGCATATTTTTCATTAAAAGACAAAGAAAAATGTTGAATAACTCAACATTTTAACTATTGACTGAAATATAGCCAATCTACTTTATCTATAACTGACTTTCTTAGGCCTCAGATTCCCCACAGTGTAAGCCAGAATATGATAACCCACTCTTATTCAAACAAAGCAGTGACTATTCTGGCTATTTCTAATGTACCCAGTTTGGCGAGTTCACTAGTTACTTCTTATTCTCTTGATTCTTTCATTAAAGCACATCTTAATTTGAAACTGATTCTCATTTTTCTGTTCATTAGTTAAATAGTGTGAATTGCCACATCCATAAATCTCATTCACTGACATGGCAACCAGGATAATCTTTTATTCTTAACAACTACAATTTAAAACATTATTTCCCCTTTTGATTATGTGTCTGGAGTTTTACTGAGTTTTGGATTTTGAAAAGGCACTCTAGAGATTCCTCTACAAATATACTAAGATATCATAAAATTCTCATTTTGAATTAAAATATCTTGACTTTGAAGTTTGGTTAAAACATGAACATGAAATGTCTATGGTATTAAGCTGAGATTCCATCTGATTTCCTGATGAGCTCCTAAGTTTCTTGACAGTTTCTTGATCTACCATTAGGGATCTAAGGTATGATCGACAACAAGAGCTGGCTGGATTATCCTGACAGCCTCTTCAGTCAAAATCTCCCATATCTGAAAGCATCTCTGATGTTCTTAATTTTCTTTTTTATAAAACTAACAAAAATTCAAAGAGAGGCACATGGCTCATCAGAAGAGTGATGACTCTCAAGTGAACTACTGGTTGTTTAACAAAGACCATGGTTTCTCCAGCGGGATCATGCTCTGTCAGCCCAGCTGGCAAATGCCTGAAACTTTTGACTACAGGCAAGACAAACAAGCAAACAGCTCCCTCTGCTCTACATCACTAAACTGACAGTCCCACCCTTTGTTTTAGACCAAGACTTCAACATACCCGCAACGTGTGTGTCATATGAGTGTGAGTTACTTCTCATCTGCACCCACTCATACTTCCTTCCTAATAGCAAGTTGTTCCAAAATATCTCATCAGCAGCCCCTTTCCTGCTGCTTCAAGAAAAAAAAGGAAAAAAAAAAATTGAATCCTTGGTCCGTTGGTTCATTTTACCCAGTGAACTAAACTTGTTTGTTTTGCCCTTACAAGGCTAGATGTCCTTCCTGTTTGTGAATGAAACACTCATCAGCACAATGTAATGTGACTTCATTCAGTAGCAGCAGCTGCAGAAGCAGCCAAGAAGGGAGTTTTGGACATTCAGAGGAGGACTGTGCAAATATTTGGCTTTCGAGGTTTAGGAAGAGGAAAAGAAAATTCTTTTTTTTTTTTTCTGGGAATGTTTTCATTTTGGCATGATTTTTTTTTGTTCAGTTTTCTGCATCAAATTAAAAAAAAGAAGAAAATATTTTGTTTGGGTTGAACAAAACACATCATTTGACCAACAGGAGACGTCATCTATTTTTAAGTTTAAACTCACTTAAAATGCAATTTAACTACTTTTTATGTAAGTTCAAAGCAAAAACCCAATATATTTCAATTTGAAAATATGCAGGTGTTTCCAAATTCTGTTCTTTCTCTTTTTCATTCTTTGAATTAAACAAACAATTGCATCTGCTTGTCATGGTTTAACCCAGCAGGCAGCTAAACACCACACAGTCGTTCGCTTACTCCCCCCCGCTGGGATGGGGGAGAGAATCGGAAAAAAGGTAAAACTCATGGATTGAGATAAAGACAATTTAATAGGACTGAAAAGGAAGGGAAAAATAGTAATAATGGTAAAAGAATATACAAAACAAGTGATGCACAATGCAATTGCTCACCACCCGCTGACTGATGCCCAGCCAGTTCCTTAGCAGCAGCCATGCCCCTCCAACCAACTGCCCCATGYTGAGCATGACGTCATATGGTGTGGAATATCCCTCTGGCCAGTTGGGGTCAGCTGTCCTGGCTGCGTTCCCTCCCAGCTTCTTGTGCACCTCCAGCCTCCTCGCTGGCAGGGCAGTATGAGAAGCTGAAAAGTCCTTGACTTAGTGTAAGCACTGCTCAGCAGCAACTAAAACATCAGTGCGTTATCAACATTATTCTCATCCTAAATCCAAAACACAGYACTGTACCAGCTGCTAGGAATAAAATTAACTCTATCCCAGCCGAAACCAGGACACTGCTGCAATACCACTCCAGTACTTCCTGGTATCACTGCATGGTGCTATGTAATATTACATAGAGTCAACTTTGAAGCAAAGTAGTTTCACTCATTTTTAACTTACATAATTATCTAATTCAAATAACGCCCTGGAAAATATCTTTTGTCACTCCAGTATTTTTATCCCAAGGTTTCTTCATTTCAAACTCGCCCTATAACTACCTTCCCATTCTCTGCCTCTGCTTGCTTTGCCCTTTTAGTATTTTGACTCCAAGTATTTTTCTTTCCAATTCCTACCCCCATTTCTAACTTAAGTAATCCTACTACTCCTGCATCAATGAATTAAATGACATATTCTGCCATACCATTGTTCATATGTATTATCATGTCAATATATCTGCCTTGTCTGCCTAGACTATACAGTTCCACTAATTAAATGTACATAGGTGTCTAATCCTATGGTTAATCCTATGACTTCAGTGTGACTCAAATGCCTAAATTAATGAGGTTTTGTGTCTCAGGTCTTTGGATAGGGGCAATCTGAACTGCTTTTTTTGTACAAYGGTCTCAGCTGGTGCATCAATGTGAGCATAGAAACCGTGATTGATAATAATTGTCACTAGTGTGTCGTTGTTAACATCACCAGTTAGTGCAAGACTAAAGTTAAGACAAGGCTTTTGCATTTCATGAGATGACTCTTTAYGGATAGACACAGCTGGGGAAAAGAGTTTCCTTCCAGATGTTTCTCACATCATGATTTCTATAAAATGACCATACTGTACTGTAGCCTGTGATCTGAAGTTTCCTGACAGCTGTACCCTGAACCACCCAAACGAGCTCTCTTTCTACTGCATTTTAGATGGGGCTTCCACTGCTGTTTCTCTGCTGAGCCATGTGGACATATTGTCCACTAATTCTGTTTTTCAAACTAATGACAGCTGTCTGAATTCAGTGGTGAGAGCTGGGATCACCATTGTAGTTTCTGATTTGTTGTTTTGCTCCTTTAAAAGTTCATGTAAGAGAATTGCCTTCACTGGGCAAATGTAGAAAACATATTCTGAAATCTCATATGGGGAAGATTCAGCTAATTTAGCCTTTCTTATGACCATACCAGTCACATTGTAGACCTCAGGCCCATTCCTGTCATTCTTATCCTGACAACCTTGCCTTCATATTGATTTTACCTGAATAAAATAGGCTTCAATATTGTCCAAATAATGCAATGAAACTAATGTGCCAGGGGAAAAATAATTGTCCTATTTATACCATTTTCACACTCTTACAGATTTTGCATATTTTCTCTTTTCTGTATTTTTGTCAAGATTCCCATTAATGCTTTTGAAATTCCTTTATTTATTGGACAAGAAGTAGCTCAGTAAGTCACTTAAATAAAAAATATTTGACTTTTAAAATTAAACTATCATGCAATTGAGTTTCTGTATTCTGAATATTTAGATCATGTTACAACCAGCAAGACCAACATTCAAGACCATTTTCTCCAAATTATGTTTACAATAATGTAAAAAAAATCTATAAACCCTCCTCAAATGTAAGACCTCAGCACAGATTCCGCTAGCTGGCACTCTCACCACCAGTGCAACACAGCATCAGCAGCAGAGCTTCTGAGACGCAGGCTCTCAGTTTCAGTCACACTACAGTTTCTCTCCTGGTGAAACTGTTGTTTTTCAGCAGGCTGAGAAGCATCTTCTAGTCTGATTGACTTTTTCCTCAGATTTATTCATCACATAATTGTAATCAGGAGAAGCCATTGTGTGTTGCTCCTACTGAAGTAGAGCATTTATAGCATCGCAATTAAGAAGGCTTCATTGCTAATACACTGGGCATTCACCTTTTCTGCAGATTTAACGGCATTTTGCTGTGTGATTGAGTTCAAGAAGGATGTGGAACACCTCTCCAAAAAACTCAATGCTTTTCTTCAAGCACTTCGAATATATGCCAGCTTTAATCCAAGGGGCCGGACACCCACCTTCCTGTGATAAAATTTCATGTCAGCTTTCTAATACATCCCTTCACTTAAGCTGCACTGTGTTTCAGTAGCTTTTTGCAGTCACCCTGGCAAAACCAGGTTGCCTCGTTCTCCCATGTCACCTACTTTCAAAGCACAAATGTAGTGGCTTTCTCGGTTGAATGTAAAAGTATTCCAGTTTTAGAAGAATAACTGACAATTGGAAAACTCTTTGCATCTCAAATCATATTGAACAGTAGAAAATTCTGGCAAATAGAGAAAGAGTGGAAGGAGGGGAAAAGTGGATTGTGCATAATGAAATAGCTCATCTTGAGCGTATTTTGTACATTCTCATTCTATAATAACTTTCATTTCTAAAAAAGTTGCTCTAATCTCTAAGAAAGTAACACTTGTTTAAAATATATTAAAAAATTAATCTCTGAATCTTTTTTGAGACATTTTTAATGGTTTCCCAATAGCATTTTAAAAAGGAAACATGTTGCTTGTCTGAAAACAGATTTATTTCAACAAATTGCTGTTTTCCTTCCTCCCTAAAATGTTTAATCGAATGATGTTGCAAATGCTTCTAGTTGTGCAGTGTCATTACTTAGGCAGGGAGCCACTTTCGGTTTCCTTAGATTGAAAGGGAGTCCAGAGGTAGCTGGATGCCCAGCTCTTGGTTGTATTGAACAACACTGCTGGTGGATTCTGTTTCCTGGCAGGATCATGTACCGAGGACCCAAAGTGTGACAAAAGTGGCAATCAGATAAGTCAGCCCCTGTTTAGTACTCTGTATTTCCTCACACTCTGCACGGACACATACACAATGCAAGCCTGTGTAATAGCTGCATAAACCTCCTTGTGTACACTTTCCTACAATATAAAGGTGCCCCAGAGAAGAAGACCCATCTGAGCCCAGGCTATTCAGGCATATGAACTGCTTGATATTTGTTACTCCTACATAGCTGCATCATTTCTTGGTGCTAAACTCATTTATGAAGATAGAGGTATGGTGGGAAATGACAYCCACTGGTAGCAGCAAGTGGTAAAATTCGAAAGAGCTTTTGTTTACTCATTTTACAGTGTGACGTATTGGGGTTACGTTAAGTTATTGATATATTTTATTTGTCTCTTCTATTTTTAGAGGGTTTTTTTTTTCCTCTGCTGCTATGTAACTCCTTATCCCCCTTCCAGATGATCTTTGTTCCTGTGACAAGCAAGTCATAGTAAAAAAACAGGCAGCTGGCATGAGTGCTGGCTTCTTCCCACCTCCCTCAGCCTGAAGTCAAGTTCATTCTGGGTCATCAAGGGAGTTGCAAGGAAAGGTTTGTGAGCAAGGATCAGCAGGACTTGTGTGGCATTGGCTCATATTGTCACCTTTTCCTCCTGAGTCATAAGTGGTCTTCAATTTACCAAGAAAAATGATCTGGCCTGCCTTGCAAAAATGAGACCCAGAATTTATTGCAGCTGTTTTTTGATTTCAGCTTTCAATGCTGTATCGACAGTAAAGAAACCCAAAGAAAAAATATGTAGGCAATCTGCTGTTTTGTACTATATTTTTTTTTTTTTTTTTGATTATGTGGCTGTTACTTTACTGACACATCCTTGTCCAGTGTATTCTAGGTGTTTACTACTGATGGGCAACTGCTTGTTTCCAGCAGCACTGTGCAGAGGGACTGAAGAAATGAGGAATATGCATACAGAGGGCTAGAGTTAGGAAGAAATTTTTGGGAAGATCAATGCACTGAGCAGCACACAGGGAAGTAGGGAGGAAAAGTAGAAGACAGGCTGGTTGTGTCATAGTGTCAACTACAGTTTTAAGGATGTGGTTATGTGACAGCAATGGTTGTGAATCTGCTACAGTTCCTAACTCTACAATCATCTGATGTGATATACTTCTGTATTGTGTTTCCAAAGCTCCTAGTTATAGGACCTTCTGAAACTGCAGTCATTTCATGACTATAGAACCCAAACACCTTTTTCTTTATGATTCACTATGGCATGGGGAAGTGCTTGTACTCTGGTTTTGCAGACAGGGAAGACCTCTGAAGCACTGAGTGGCTAAAAGAAATGAATGCACAAAAGGCTGTAAAAATTATCTAACCATCCCATTCTTACTTAACATCACAACTTAGATTCTCAAACTTCCCACTCATCTGCAGCCAACCCACAGGGAACATAACCTTTTCTGCCAGTGAAAATCTGGGCATATTCAGAACTGCCCAAATCCTAATCATACTCGGCAAGAGCTATCTCATGCCTCAACAAGAGATCTATCTGGATTTTGCCGCATTATCTTCCACGGTCTGCTTTCGGTCCTGTCCAATTAAAAGGTAGAGGAACAATCTCATTTTCTCAAGTACGTTAGTGGTAAGAACATTTGCCTAAATGAGCTGGGGAGAAAAACAAAATAAAAAAGAATGAAATTGTTCCTTCTCTGGATATGTTTTACAGGAAAGGTCTGGCTCTATCATGTATTTTCAGGAGAAAGATCAGAACCAAAATCTTAGCAGAACACTACTACCTCCTCATAGTCCCAAAAGAACATGTCTATCATGCCAAAGTATCCCTACTTGACATGCTCATTTTGGTAGATCCCATTCCTAGGTACCCATTCTATCAAAAGCACCTGATCCACTGCAGCGGTTTCCACCTGACAGCTAGACCAACTTCATTTTGCAGGCTTGTCGCTTGCCCAAGGTTATGCAAGCTGGCTATGATGGAGATGTGAAATGAACCCAGCTCTTCCAAGCACAATCCAAGCCCCAGAGCATCATCACTGTCTTTCTGTGCCTGGGTTGGAGCTGTGGTTACTCTGATCGCTCCAGAACAACCTTCCTGCCAATCTTGTCTTGCAGTTTTCAGTGCAAAGAAAGCTCTTAAAAAAAGGCACAGACAGGGCTATATGGGCAGGAGGTTTGAAATTTCAACTSGAAAATGTGTTTCAACTGGAAAATGACACTTCCCCTAAAGTTTTTTGGCACAACTGAAAAAAAAAGCATTAAGAAAAATTCCAGTGCAGTGGGAAGCGTTAGGATGCAGTAGCTGGTAACTCGCTGGTTTCAGTGGTGTCAATGTTGTTACTCTTCAAAATGCCTGTTATTTTCAGAAAAAAAGCTTCAAATTTTAAAAGACAGGAAACTCTCTTCATTTGCAGTTGCTACTGGTTTGGACAAAGGCTGACGATCAGGTACATGTCTATTAAACAACTTGAGGGTTATTACAATAAAACAGGAGCTACCACAATGCGGATTTAAAAAAAAAAAAAAAAAAGGGAAAAACGTGTTGCAGATTATCCTTGCCTGCATGTGTAAGTGCATGCATGTGGATAATCTTGGTGCGGTTTTAAAACAGCACTAACAAAAGACCAAATTCAAACCCCAAATCACTTGAGTTGTTAACAAAAGAGCTGAGATTCACGTTTTTACACAATGACTTGTTTCTTGAGCAAATACAGTCATTTCATTAGTTTAATATTATTCTGACTCTTTTAAGGGTTTTCAAGCTTTCTCATTTGTTTGCTCTCTTCTTCCCCTCATTTATAAATTGGCAAAAAGCATGTAAAAAATTCGAGTCAACCCTTAAACTTAGAATAAATGGCTAGCCTTGGAGCATTTCTCATCAATGCTAGAAATTCAGTTTAGGACAGTGAAACTGACAAGTCACTCTCCGTGATGACAGATGAAGACTTTGAAAACAAGAAGAAAAAGAGTCGTTTACCAAGCTTCTTTTTTTTGACATAAACAAGAGAGGTCATGTCTTTCTAGCCTATATGGGCATTCATTCCAGTTATGATCTCAGCTGTGAAAAGGTTACGGGGAAGTATGTATGGGCAAGAATACTCACTCTGTTGCCAGGGGAATAGGAATAGTTGCGCTTATATTTGATCTTTTGTTGCCTATCATACTTCATACTTTTCATCTGTGTCATGCCACATCACACCAACATGACAGAGTAAGCTGTCTGAGCACCTTGACCCAGCTATTGCTATCCCTCTACGTTCCCCCACCCAGTCACCGACAGAGACTTTCCAGAGGTACCAGAAGCAGGAATCTTTTCAGACAATTCTTCATGAAGCTATTTATAGAGCAAATTGTTACAAAAATAGCTCTGGAGCTGACATGTATTTTTCTTCTCTAGGGTAGGAGATGACCTGTCCCTCCCTGCAGTGCTCTCTGCGGGCTGACACTTCCTGAACTGCTTCCATATAGTGCAATTCCTGGACTCTGATCCAAGTTTTACTGTAACAAACACAAAAATGCATATTTTACCCTCAACAAGCACCTCTGGGGCTGTTCCAGCAGCTGGTCTTTGCACTTTATGGAGGCAGGACAGACACGCTGTATGGCTGAAACAGCTAATAGCTATTCTCTCTCTTGGAGAGACAATTAGAAGGACAGCACTTTATAGGGATGTTTGTGACACTAGTCTGTGACTTTTCTATTTGCTTCTATAGCAAATTTAAAGATTTAAAGATTTCCCAACCTCTCCCTGCATTCAAAGTTTTTTTATGGAGTCCATTTTGAATGGGTATGAAATCGCTATGAAAGAAGGACTTAGAAGTGAACAAAAAAGTTACCTAGAAAATTCTCCTGTTCAGAAAAGACATGGTGGGAGACAGTAAATCCTACTTTACTTTTTGTTGACTGTATTTGCATGGTCCTTGCTGAGTGGTGCTATCTGAAGCAAAATATCGCACGCTATGCAGTCTTCCACATGCCATGTCTCATGATAGATAAGCAGCCCCTTCTTCCGATATTTTTACCAGGCATCTGAAAATCAGCAAAACATTTGATAGCAGACCATTTTCACTGGAAGGCGTACTAACCCCAGAACTTCCTTTCTTCTGATGGATGGAGATCCACATACGACAGCTTCAGTTCGTATTGATTTGCTCAGATCTTACTTAGCTGTTAGGAATAAGTCAAAGGGACTCTTCAATGCTCTGAGATAGTAAATTAAATTAATCTGAGCTACACTATGATTTTTTTTTACTTTCTTAGACACAGGGAATCATAGAAGTGTTGGTTGCATAGGACTTCTGAAGGTCATCCAGACTCCCACTTGAAATGGGATTATTGCCAACACTAGATCAGGTCAGCGATGGATTTGTCTAGCTGAGTCTTGAAAATCTCCAAGGACAAAGATTCCTCAACCTCTCTGGGTCACTTCTTCTAACCTGCACTTACCTCCTGGTGAAAAAGTTTTTCTAATGTACGATACGAAGCCTCTGCCCCACAATCTGTGSCCATTGCCCTCTGTTAGATAGCCTGGCACTACCTAGAAGAGTTTGGCTCTGCTGCCCTTTTAACAGCTCTTCACACAGTTGTCGGCTTCTTTTAGACTGTTCCCTTGCCTCCTCTTCCCCAGACCAACCAAGCTCAGATCCCTCATCTTCTCCCATGATGTCCTCTAGGCCTATGACTCTTTTGGTGTCCCTCCACTGTAGCTCTCCAGCTTCTCCACAGCCCTCTGGAATTGGGACACAAAACCAGACACAGTATTCTGCAGTCAGTCTGTGGACCACACTCCCCCTAATGTAACTGAGTATGAAATTAGTCCTGTTCATGATGAGGGCTCTGTCAGTTCACCTTTGATTTGGCCTTCACTGCAACCCTCAGGTTCCCTTCAGCAGGCAAAAAGGAATAGGAGTTGTCCCTTTGCAGGAAACATAGACAAAATCCAACAAAATGAAATAATCCAGTGATATCTTTCATAAGAGTTAACATTTAACTCATTCTTACTTTAGCTCACTGTTTTCCCCTCCCCCTGTATTGTGCAGGAGAACTAATTTTTCCATCTTTTTTCATCCAGCAGCAATAGTGTTGCTGAACGTGATCTACGTTTACTTCTGGTGTACTATGGGAGCACCTAAGGCTACTGTGGTTACAGCACCATGGAGGGACCATGCATCAGATGGAGGTGCAGATCCATGCATGGCATCAGCTCCTGGAGGCCTCTTTGTCTAGCATCAGTATGGGAAGTAGTAGGAAGAAGGACCTACACTCTCCTGTGCAACTGTGCCTGCTGTCTGCACATATCTCAGTGCTCCTCTGACTTTTCATGGTCTTTCGTCTTGTAATATAATTAGGTTTTTTGTTTGGGATACATTTAGCTCTGCATACCTGACTACTTATTCTATATGAATGGATCTGCTTATTGATAGGTCCATTTATCTACCTGTATGAAGGCTATTACCACCAGGGTGTCTGGGCAGGGATAGAGAGCTATATTCAGGTCTAGGGGAACTCGGGTTAGTGAACCGAAGTTAGTGAAATTCTAGTAAGGATCAATTTGGCATTTGTGACTGCAATAAGCAAATTTCAGACAGCAAGAGACATTCATGTTTTCCAGTACAGGTTAAAGGGAGGACTAAGTCCATTCTGAATAATTTCAAAGTTGGGTATTCAGCAGAATGCCATGTTCTCTTCAAACCTCAAATAAATGTTATGGACAGAGTATACCTGTTCTTGGTATTTTTTCATTCCTCTCTGTTCCTTTTCACAACAACAAACTTTAGTAAACATAGAAAATGGGGTTCATTATATTGTGTAATACTTTTTTAAGAATTCTAGCAGAAAGGCTTTCTATATTTATGGTTCTATCAAAAAATGTGGCTAAAAATAGAAATGGTTTCCTCTCATCAAGGAATGAATCTGCCAAATGTTATTGCTATAGGAAATCTAAGTCACATTGGATTACCACCTGGCACTATCAAAGCTAAACTACTGTCAACTTTAAAGCAAGAAAAAATGATCAAATTATCACGGGTTTATGAAATATGTTTAGAACCACATTAACTCCTTTCAATCCTTTCATAACATGGTGAAAAGGAAAAAGTTACTTTTCAGTGAAGGAATTTATTGTAGCTCAACAGGAGTTAAAAATGAAGAAAATCAGAAAAGTTCAGATTCACAACTCAAAGATCAAGGAAGGAAGATAACAGTGAGAAGAAGAGAACGGAGTTAGCATTTTGATACAATTAATTATGCAAAGCATGAATGTAATTTTGGGGTATGCTTGGGCTCAGGTTTCTAGAGTTACAGCTAGTTTCACCATCAGATGAAGTTTTGCAAGATGACCTAACCAATTTGGAAAAGTCTAAGATCCACTAAACATAAAAGATCAGCTCTGCTTTTTTAAAAGGCCTCTATTGATCATAAATAATTTCATTAAATTTGATCCTTTTTATATATAATTTACATAAATATTGTTCAACCAATATAGATATCCAACCTGCTGGGAAATCTTAATGAACCAGAAATCATAATGCATAAAACAGAAATAATATCCCCTATATAGATTTTATAAATATATGTGTGTGTGTGTATATATATGCACACAGAATTTTATTTATTATATACATTAAGCCACCAGTTTTGAAAGTAATTCCTCAGAATCAGTTATAAGTTTTTAAGCACCCACCAAACCATATATGTGTAGTCTTCAATTCATTCCTCCAGTTTCGTCAGGATGTCTGCATTTGGCTAAAGCTGAGGAGCAGTGTCTGCATTTTCTAAATGCTCCACATGCCCTTTGTTTATTTGGACCCCGTCTTCCTGGCAGATGGAGAGGCTGCCTCAACTCCTTGGAGAATTTAATACAGGGAAGCTGGCATGGCTCTCTCCATGAGCTCTGGGAGCTAATGCAACTTGAAAGGGTGGCCCAAATTGTTTTAGGATTCATAGATCTCAAGTTATCACCACCTTACAGACTACATCTACAACCGAAATTTGCAGGACTCCCTCAATTAGGAGCAAGCACAGGTAATCAGGCAGCATTCTGGCCAACTAACCATGGTTACTGATTTGACTTCTGGGACTGCGTCACATAGTGTCCAGGCTAGTAACTGATGCCTGAGAAATAGGACACTTTTATATTCTGGCCTAAATCTGTACCTGAAGCAGCATGGTGGGACCCAATATAATTTCTGCAGGAAGAATATGTTTCATAGAACAATAGTGTTAAATATGAAGTGCCCTATCCATTGGCCACTATCGCCATCCCAGCTAGACCAGCATAAAGGTGGAATAACCTCTGATCTCTGATGCAACACCTGGAGCTGATCCATAAAGCATTAGGACAAGAGAAAACAATATTGCAAAGCACATGTTGGGTATTACAGTGCTATGGTTCAAATTCAAAATTCATTTGTGTAATTTTGCATCTATACCTGTTTCTAATCAGTTGACATGTGTTGCATGGTGTATCCTGACTGGGAAAAAGTAAGTAGGTTAGAAGGAAAGGATGTCTGGAAATTGTTAATGCATTCAAGCTAGTTCCCTATAAATCAAGAAATATATTCTCTCACTGATGATGGTAAGGTTATTTTTTTCTCTGCTAGGAACCTCCACCTTTCCCAGAAGAGAAAAGTCCAATTGTAGTTAAGAATACACTGGTCTAATGTCAAGTAAGGCTAATAATATTTCCCAACATTTTTATTTCCTTTTCTTAGGTCAGTAGGAGCAATATGATGGTGTTGACTTTGTCACAAAAGAATTAACAATAGGACTTACAGTGTTTTTAAGACACAGCAAAACATCAATAGTCTTATATTTTTAATAATGACCTTATTTGCTGTATTCTTGGCAGCCTTGATGCATATTAGTTTCATTGCTGACAACATCAGTGGAGCCAAAATATTTACTGTAGGTGGGTTCTGTTGAGTTTAAGTGGAATGTGTGGGGTCACAGTATATCTATTTCTAATTTTAGTAYTGTTGTTTTGGGACCAATGCTGTGTATAAGCCTAATTTGCTATATGTTTGTAGTAATTTTATGTGAGAAAATACACACTCACACAAAAATAACGATTTTCACCAAGCCTGTGTCTCATACAACGCTCACTTTCACCAGTCATTCTCCTCTTGCTGAGGGAGTGCTCCTGCTTTTAATGGCAAAACTCCTGTTGTTGCTGCTACGAACAAGAGAGAAGCTGTTTGGCTTTATGGCAAGCGTGGGGACAACTGGTTGATTTTTAGGGGCCTGACAAGAGAATTAACATAGAAGAAAGCGGGGAGGCTTAGACTGACCTGCTCTGTGGCAGACGTCTGCCTTACACATGGGTGATAAAGGAGCAGGGGGATGCTGTGCAGGTAATAATTTTACTCCTTTATAGATTGGTGCTTCCTTTCTCAGTGGACTCCCTTAGAAGTGTGACGTACTGGAGAGAAGTGATGGTGTTGGCAAGCATGAAAATTACCCTGTTGCTTCATAAAGTCCTGAAAAGGAAAATACCCACCTTAATGAGAGAAAGGAGAGTGGCCACTCCTTTGATAACAGGTAAATCTGAGCTGTTGTTTAGAGTGAGGTACATGTTGCTGGAAAGCCTCAAGAGATTTCAGCCTTCAGCCTAAGGCCTTGCTTTTAAGTACTGACCTTTTTTCCTTCTCGTGGTTATTCTGATGAAAGCTGTGTGACTAGTTTTCCACAAGCTTTTAAATAAAGAGGCATAACACCTTAGGTTTCCCAAAGAGCAAACACTATCATCCAACGAGTCCTTGCCAGAGAGCACAAAATTCCCAGAGGCTCACTCAGCCCAAAAGATGCTCAAGTCCTTCCCAGGTCATAGGAAGCTAAACAGTGAACCGTGTTCACTAACCAATCAGAGTTTTCTTTAAATTATTAGTTATTCACTACAGGCAGCTATTAACAGCACTTCCTTCATAAATGAAACAGGTTATAAAGGCTAAATCCTGTGAGCTGAGGCTCTCAGATCCTGTCCCTACTTCTGTCATTGATCTAATGCTATATAGACTTACACAGGCCACTTGAGAGCATTTTAAAAGCTTTGATGAAACTATGATCTCTGTTATTATCTTAATTTTCTGAGATGCTGACTTCCTACTTCTCTTTACTTTTTCTCTAAAAACTGACCTGTTTATTTAGAAGCCTACGTAATAATATATTTTAATGTCTGGTTTCAGATTTGCCACACTGAAAGTATTGCCTTGCAACTGGAAATGTTGAAGTAGTTTTCCTACATTACATGCTGATAAGGCAGTAGCAGGCCCAGGAAAATAATACTGAAGGAATTTTTTAATTTACAGTATGAAGTTAAGACCTTCTTACCTCATTGGGGCAAAAGAAGGTTATCATAGCAGCTGTCCTTCCTGCTTATAGTTTCAAACTTTTCCCTTGTCAGACTGGACAGTAATTGCAACCTTATCATTGAGAAACCACTGAGGAAAATCCTTCTAAACATTAAAGCATTAAAGGGGTAGCATTGGTAAGTTTCCTTTCAAGCACAAAACCAGAGGAACATCTTTCAAGCCCATTTTACCTCTATGGTATGAGTTAAAAATCAACATGATTTTACATGAGTCAAAACATATCTGGAAAGAGCAAAAAGTGGCATTTCTGATTCCTGCCTGTGCTCCCTCATTTACATAGTGGGAAAAGAGCATTTTCCAAGCAAGCCCATGACACTTTGGGGATCTAATTTTGTATAGTTTTTACCGCCTGGAAAGTAGAGGAGAAGCCCGCAGACAGCAGAACAGTTAGCACAGGGCTGCAAGTTAATGTATGTCCCTACAACGCTATTGCCAATGCAATTTTTAAATTACATCACTTGAGCCCTGTTTACATGCTTATGCTTTACCAAATGAACCTCTGTGAATCAGAGGCAGCCTGTCTTTCACTGCCTAGCATACCCCACTGGAATTCAACTCACCAGTTTTAGCAATATATATTTTTTAATTTTGTTTTTAGCATCAGACTGAATATGATCAAATTCCCTCCTGCTCCCAAATGCTCTTCTAGCTGTTCGCTGTGTTTTCCTGCCGGAGCCACAGCCTGATGCACATTCTCAGACTTGCTGATGAGTCACCCGACACAGGAGGACGCGGGGACGGAGCCTGCCCACTGGCCCGCGCAGCTGAAAACCAATACTGGTTGCTATTTAGATCAACAGYAGAAATGCCAGTGTATTTGCAACATTTTTAAGGATGGTTCAGGAAGCTAGAAGTCAAAAAAAATATTCTCCTTCCCTGGTCTAATGCTGGACTTGCAGTGTTTACAAACAGCTGTTGCAACAGCCCCAAGCTCCAGAGAAATATGTGACACATCTGAGAATCTGACAGTCAAACCCAGCATTTGTTCCACTGCATCCCTTCTAAGGCTTGGCGTAACAGGAGACATGGTCCTGCTGGTATTTGTCACCGTGGCAGCTGTGTGCGTGGCAGTGGCAATAGCTATGTGGTTACTTGCTCCGCTACTTACTGCAGCAAGTAGAAAGTGAGCCCGCAGAGACGGGAATGCAGACAGCCTTTGCGGCAGCCAGCAAAGAGCAGGGAGCAAAGCCCACTGCAAAAATAATTATATAAATAARGGAATAAATAAAAGGATTCAGCAGGGGTCCACGTAGCAACTTGGGTACTAAAGGCAACAGCACAGGGCTTGAAAACAAGGGTGGCAGCAGCCCCCTTGCTTCAGCGAGGCTTTAGGAAAATGGCAATCCCACACCGACCAGTACCCTGCACCTCCGCTTCACCATGGCTGTTCCTCCACCCACTTTCCTGCTCACTCTGAGATCCTGCAAAGAGAACCGGCATTTGCAATCTCTGCTGGGGCTGAAGGCGAATGCAAAGACCTGAGATCTCTTCCCCAGAGAAGTACAGTGCAGTATTAGGAGCAGAAGCAGCCAGATGAGCAACACCATTTTGCCTCAAGAAAACATACTACACGAATGATGCAAAGTGCACGCAAAACTACATGGCAGCTGTTTCATTAGGAAAACGCTTCGAAATAACTGAGCTGCGTTCAGGCGAGGGATGAGTTTCAGTGCACAGAACGTGTTAGGAGGGGAAGTAGCTATGCACAAAAAACCACCAGACCTTTCTCAGCTGTTCCCAGCAGCAGCTACTGGGTCAAACCTTGAGGTTTAACTGAGTTATAAACTGTTGTTCCTTCAGCACTCCGCATTAATCGATGGCAATGTCCCCTGCAGGTAGTGGAATTTTTATTTTATTTTATATTTTGGACAGGGCTCTTAAGATACCATCTTGAGGTTACATTCTTTATATAACATCAATGGCTTATGTTTGCACTACCAATGAAACCCTATAGCTTTTAAAACACATGGAAAAAAAGATGCCTGGCATTTTTTACATAAGTAAGGTTTAGAGCAAATAAATGTCAGGACTCAGGGATATTTTCACTTTTATCCCGTTAAACTTTACAAGTTTTAGCTGTGCTTCTGAATTCTTCAGAGAAGCTTCGAAATTCACAAGTTCATACAATTCACAGAGCATCTGTTGTGAAAAATAAAGAGATTGTGACTTCCAATTTAAATAACTAAGATTTCCATTATTAAAAATAAAATCCTTGTTATTTAAAATAAAGCTCAGAATAGTCAGCATGGGAGCAGCATAAAAAAATCTAACTTAGAAATTTCAGAATAAGCAGGGAATTGATATGAATTGGAGGACTCTATTTAGTCCATTAGAATTATCTCTATGTTCACATGCAACATGAAATTAGAAATTAGGCATCTAGCTGCTGTTGAAGCCTGTAGGAGTTATGCACCAAGGCCTGGATCCCTAAAGTACCAAACTGCCTATTAAAGTACCCTTTAAAATAGCTAAATTCCAGTAAAAGCAAAACAGCTAAATCCTTTTCAAGAGCTGTGCCTCAACAACCTTTCAGGATTCTGAAAACCTTCTAATTGTAAAGAGTTTAACTGAGTATCAGAAGAAACTCTTTAACAGATGGAGAGCACAAGGGGAGAAGAAGACGAAACAAGGGAGGTTGGCAAGGGGAACAGAGGACCTGATCTCGACAGAGGAAACTTCTGAAGAGGAGACTAAGAAGCTTGAAGACGTGGGTGACAGTCGGTGACATGCGGATCTTTCAATTGCATTTGAGGTTTGTTCAACGCTTTGTGCGCTGAAAATGAACAATAAATTTGCATGTATCAATTTCAGTGTGAATTTTGCACAGCCCTAGTTCAATAATCTAAGTTTCCCAAAGCTCACTTTTGTTAATAGCCTCTTGTTGAGCATCTTTCATGCAGAGATCTCAAAGCTTTATAAACGATGCTCTGTGAGGCTGGCTTCCCTTGACACATTGCAAACGGGGACCTAAAGTGATATATTTTTGATTTTGAATTCCCCCCGATCACCCAGAGGGAAATGGCACGGTTGGGACGCTGTCCTTCCGTAGTTACAAAATGCCATACCAACACGGACATCCTCTCAACAACGTATGTTAGGCAAAGTGTATTCTCATTTACATATGCAGAAATAAGCCCAAAATAAGATAACGGTCTTATTAAAGGTCACACATCCTGGGCTGAATTAGTAAGCAGGAGGTCCCTGTTATTGCACTATTCTTTGCCAGCCAGGCTATTCTGCCAGATTTCTTACAGGTATGGAGAATTAGGCTTTTATAAGGGCTTCATCCATAGTATTTTTATTCTTTCTTAAATATTCCTATATCACCAGCTGCTTTAGCCATGCTAAGGAAACACATCAATTCAAAATGAAGTGATGGTATGCTCAGGAGTGTCACCTTAGCAAGGCAGGGACCACTGGTTTAACAACACAAGGGAAGTTTTTAGAAAGGTGTTTTAAAGGTATAACTGGACTGAGGAAAGCACCACCTTAAAAGGATGGGGGACAAGGAGCTTGTGGTCAGCTTAAATGTGGCTCTGACTGCAGCCCACCTTTTTTAGCAGAACATTTTGAATCACGCAGAAAAAAAGCCCAACCTCAAAGCCTCTTATTGTTTGAAGAAACAATGTCTAAATCAAGGTGCCAGGCTTTATTTCTGTTTTTTGCAGTTTTGCACTGTGTATAAAATACTCCCTTTGGCTACCACATGAGCAGCAAATTAGGTGAAGATTTTTGCCCAAGGTTTCAGGGACATCTCTGTATCTCTGCCCTATCTCTACCAAAGCTTCCTGTAGTCAACCTATAGCACTCTTTGCTATTGCAAAACTTTGCCGTAAGCATAGGTCTCATGTCTCACTCAGGCCAGGTGCCCACAGCAGAGCAGTGTCCATTTCAGTTGCTGGATCTTTTTCGGGTTTGAGAGATACACATTAGATTCTCAGGGTTTGGGCTTCTTTTCTTCATTATTGCTTCCTAAGTTGTCATAGTTATCATTTGACACTCTCTCCAAATTCTTTTTCTATTTAACAACTCTTGTACTCTCTTTTTTTACCCTGAATAAACAGGCTGCTTGAAACTGGAAGGGGAGGGGGGGAAGCGAACATTTCTGTGCAGAGAAAAACGTTCACAAGGGGCTGAAGGATGTTTTTGACCCACAAAAAAACCCCCACAGACTAATAGACTGCGTGCCGTGACCAAAATGTCACTATTTTTAAGGTGTCTGACTTATACCTGCCTCACATAATGGTCACTCTGAAAAGGATTTTGGCAGCCAGTTGACCACTAAGTATGAAGCTGATTTTTTGTATTATTTTTATTTGTTTTACATTGTGGTTAGGCTTTCAAACTTTTTCTGGGGGCAAAAGAAAAAAAAAAAAAAAAAAAAGACAGAGAAAGGGAGAGAAAAAGAAATAATCCAAAGAGATGCGGAGTGATAGAAAGTTAGAAGGACAATTTACACACACAGACAACCCACACAGGCACACCAGAGAATTCAAAAATAGGATAGCAGAGAGGATTCATAAACAGCCCCTTGAAAACGCGTGCTCCCTTTTCCTTAGGAAAACACGCCGTCTCTCCGAGGAGCATCCCGAGCACAGAGCGCTGCAGATCTGTCATTACAAGGTGTGCTGGTGCGGTGACTGTCTGCAAACTTGGCTCCGGCACCGCTCTGCCCGGCTCCTCTCCCTGTTAGCTCAGCAATTTCCCAGTGGTCAGCCCGTCTTGCCATAATCACACGCTGGCGCCACAAGCGCGTTTCTTAACTGTACGCTGTACCTTGTAATGAATGCATACTAAAATATACTAAACCGCTCCGATTCTGGAGCAGCCATGACCTCAGACTTGACAGCTCAACACCATTATTTGCTTATATAGCGTACCTGATAAAAAGGATGCCAGCTGCAATGAATGGAGAGTTTTCTCTCTATCTCTCTCTGTTAATTTTATGGTACATGGTATGAATTATTTCACTCTCCTTCCACTCTTTCAATGGTTTAAGCTGGGAGCTTCTCTGGATTACCGGTAGTTAGAAGATGGTCTATGTGAAAGGCAGCTGGCCAGAAGAGATAAAGTGCGCAGAGGACAGATGTTTTGGAAAGCGCTTCTCTTGGGCAGAGGAGAAAAGTTTCTATTTCTTTGACAGTTACACACTTGCCCTTCCAGCACATGGCTTATCACGCATCCAACTAGGAGTGAGTTATATTAAATTATGTAAAGACCAGACCTCTCTGTCAGACTTTGCTGTAACTCATAAATAAAGGTCCCCTGAGCTTTAGAGCCCCCCCCAAATGTAAATTAAGGATGATTTTCCATTTCCTAAAGGCTCAAATTTCACAAGCCTCATTCAAACTCAGCAGGACTCTCTTTTTTTCTCCACTGCTTTCATGTTATCAAGTGCAACAAACCATAATATCAGGGCCTGTGTATATGTAACAATTAAAAAAAAAMCACAAACGAAACACACAAAACATACAAAATCCAAACAATGATGTGCAAGATGACTGAGATTAAATTCAGGTAGTGTTCTGCAGCTGTTCTGTCATGTTTTGCACACTGCTAACATGAGGAAACTTTGAACCCAATTTTCAAAGTATTTGTCTTCTTTTTTTTTCTTTTTTTCTTTCGCACAGTCATATGATGGTAAAAGAGCCATAATTCACAAGAAAAGGTTCCTAAAAGCACCTTGCATTTTGGTAATATTAGCTAGAGCAGCTGTTATCATAATCCTACTACAGCAGTAGTGATTTGTCATCATTAAAAAAAAAAGGTTAAGGAGTCTTGACAAACCTGCATTCATGGTATATTTTGCATGATAATTTTATCTAGCTTTGATGGATACTCAAAATGCATTAATTTTTTTGCTTTGTCTTAGTTTTGAATAACAAGGTCATTTTCCAAGTTACTTTAGAGGCCTTGGAAGGGACAATGCAAAGCGCAGCTTTGCAGGGTTTCCCATCAGGTGGAGCGTAGTGTGGGTTCACACAGCTTGCCTTGCCTTGGTAGACAATTTTGCTCTCAGTAAGAAACTCTTGCAAAACTTTCTCCACTATAAAATGCACAGCTAATTTTTTTGCCATTTTTCCTTGGTGAGATCCATAGGTTTACTGCCAGCCTTTTTCAGTTTAGATGCATCAGACGCAGTGTTCTCCTCATGTAAAACCCTTATCAGATATCTGGACTACATTAAGCTGAGCAGGGACCTGGGGCCTGACTCTTGTAATTTTGTAAGAAAGGTTCATAGCAGCGGAGTTCCTCTTGATTTACAGTTGCGTAAGGGAGAGTGAGTTCAGGCTGGGGACSTTGGTGTGACTTGGCACGACCCCGAAGGACGAAGACGAAGTGGCTTCTACTGGGGTGGCATTGCCTCTGGTCTGACTGCAGTCTGTGAGGTATGCGTTTTCTAGGCACAACTGAGAGGGTTGTCAGCCTTTCTGTAAGATCTTTTGGGTTTTTCTGGCCTTGGGGGCCAGCTGAAGTTGAGCCACCTCCTGCCTGGGAGCAGCCTGGGTGGAGCAGGAGCTGGTGGTCCACCTTTTTCATTCCTCCACTGCAAAGCTGCAGCAACTCAATTGAATTGGCTTTAGAGCTTTGTACGTGGAGGAAGACGGTGGTAAAGAACCATGCTGGCTGCCTTTGTTCATTCATTCAACCTGCTTAGGTCAGCAGAAAGACTGTTTCGGTGAACATAACTTAGGGCAGCCTCACGGTGGAGGCAGTAATTCTAACACTGACCTTCCCTTCCTGACTCCTTTGTGCAAGATAGCTCAACTGTGTCTCATGAACGGTTGGAGCTTTTTTTTTTCTTTCTTATTTAGATACTGAATTTAGGCAGCACAGCAGAGTGAATGACATTTATGTGAAGTGATATTATTTCTCATATTTTCCCTAAACTTGAAAATTCTGGCATTGATTCCTTGCTCACTTCCCACTGCACTAAACTGGTACTTCTCAGATACTGACAGCCATGCACATAAGGTGAATGAAGATTGAGACAATTGTCAATCTATCCGGTAGAAGTGCTGGTGCTTCAAAGTTTTTTGTTCAGACTCTATTCTGATGCTGGTAAGAATGCTGTTGCACTCAATTAAACATTTCCCTGACTGGCTGCTTTCTCTTTGATTGCTTTCTATTTTTGGGGGGGGAAATAAAGTAAAAATAATTATAAAGTATATTTTGAAATGAACACAAGCAGCTCTATTTGCATGTGAAAAATTATATACTCAGGGGAGAAATAGGCTGAGGTTTGCATTGACAATCTATTTTGGCACAGACCACGCAAAATCACATGGAAGAAGTTTGTATCTGTAAAGGAAAATTTTATAGACACACCAAACTCAAGAAATTGAGTTAAATATCCACAGGAGAGAAGCAGAAAAAGCTCTGTGAAGACACAGGCTAACCAGAGCCCTTGCAGGACACTGTGACTCCACAGCTGGAGGAACAGGAGTGGCACAAGGACGTCGGTGAGGCCAGCGACACCGGCATTTTGAAATCCTGACTTTGGTCAACATTTCTGAAGTCGTGGGGTCTCGTTCAGCAATCTGGAACAGCTACAGCACCTCTAAAAAGCCTGCAACATGCTATGCAGATGGATCTGCATGAAGTTAATGCTGAATTGAATTAATTTGCATAGCATTAGTTCTCACAGACTAGTAAGTGTTTTTCCATTCCTTTGTACATTGTAATTCCAGCCAGACACTTTTTTTTTTTTTTTCAGCTGCAACTTCCCTTCAACACAGCCATGGCTCCATGTCTGACCATCGCTCTCTAATGAACATCAGTGTTCATCATTTCTATTGAGTCAGCACTCAGGATCAGAGCCCTCGACAAAATCTGAACTTTTCTGTGTTATTTCCACTTCCTTTATCACATATGGTCCACTGTGATTGCATTACCCTTAATAAATGTCCCCCTCAGCTTCAGGCTGATGTCCTTTTAACAAGACACAGCTAGAGAGCTGCGTGGATCTGCTCCAGAGGAGACAGAAGGAAAGGGGAAGAAATGAGAAAAGAACAAGTGAAACTTTCTGCACAGCCGAGCAGCGAGTTACTTCCCCTCATGCAAAACACAGGAGAAGGCCCATAGCTSGCTATGCTACCCTGTCAAAAATTAAAGGGAAAGAGATTAAAGAGAGGTCCAAGTCCCTGGACAGAGCTCTCAGGGTGCTCCTCGCATAAGGGATGGGCATGGGATGGACAGTTAGGACAAAGAGACATCCCAAAGAGAAGCAGCCAGTGCTGGGTGGAAAGATCAGGCTGACAGGGCTTGGGGTCAGAGCTGCAGAGATGCATCAAGGAGGTGAAGGTGTCACCCAGATGCCAGAGAGAAAGCCACCTCCTCAACAGCAGAGGGGAGAAAGCTGCTTTAGAGTCGTGGAGGCACAGAGGAAACTATTTGAAAAACCAAACTGCAAGAGAACAGATGCTATTTTTCAAGGACAATGGCTTTAGTATTTTCAATAATCCCTCTGAAAGGCTCTAACTTTGCTGGTATACAACAAATAGTTATTTTTTCTGTGTGTAGCCACCGTGGTTTTTAGTAGGAGGAAGAGGTATTGAGTAAATACCCTGAGGTATGCTACAGGCTATGAAATAGAGATGGCTTAACTGATCAGAAGGACCTTTACAGGACACTGAAAAATTGGATGCTCATTGCCAAAGCTTGACCAACACGTACAGGATAACCTGGATGCGTGAGGATCAGCATCTGGGSAGAGAACCACGCTCCTTCCTTGCTTCCCGAGGAGCTGTCATAGCTGCAGTCAAGGCTCTGCTGTTGCACGTGTAGTTGCAAGACAGGTCAGTGAGAAAGCCTGGCTAGCAAGGTCTGTCACCAGAGCTGCAGAGAGCATCTGACAGACATGGTGATGCAGGAGATGATGGCTCATCTCTTCAGGAAAGGCAACCATTTGAGCCACCTCCCCCCCCGGGTTAAAACCTGAATTAGAAGATGTGGGAAGTCAGGGAGAGAAAGTCAAACAACATAAAGAAAGAGAGAAACAGAAGGTTATGCCTAGTGCCAAAGGGAAGAAAAAGACTAAGCCTTAAGCTAAGAAGGGGGGAAAGGCCAGGTCTGCGTTCACAGGGAAGAAAAAGAAAAAGGTTTGAGCACAAAATCAAAAGGAAGGAAAAGGACAAGCTGAAAGCCAGAGGGGGAGAGAGGGCAAAAATAAAGTCAGAGGGAAGAAAGAAGTACAGTGTGTTAACAGAGAGCCTGCTGAATAGGAGGCAGAATAATTCTCTCAAAAGTTAAAAATTTGATCTCCTTGTGTTTTTAACATATCCAAGCCTTTCTGTAGTTTAAAATGGGAACTGGGCTAGAATGCACAGAACATGTTATAATCTGCTTATCTCAATACACTCGAAAGCAAAGCAGCTGTTTGTGTCACTTCCATGATATTACCAATGTCTTGTCTGTGTCTTTTGTATCCACAAGCAAATCTTGGCACAGCTTGGCTCTGGCTTGCAGCATGGACACAAGAAGAAAACCTATTAGGGTCACAGACACTCAAAATTGTGAAGAGTTATGTTCCTAGAAACCTGGATTTTGTTGGATCAGTGGCAATGTGCTTAGAGTAAAATAGTAATTTGTTGTAGTGGGAAAAATAAAATATTATACAAGACAATGACAACTCAAATATTTACAGGTGAAACAAGTAATAAAGGCGGAGATGTTGTCAGATCTAAAGATAAACAGAGAACTGACAATTTTAAGCGACTAACATAAAATTACAAGAGTAAACATTCTACCTAAGAAGTCTAAATTCATCTGCTGCAAAGCCAGGAATATGTGAGTACTGCACATGCTACTTAAGAGGAGTCTATTTATACCTAAGAAGAGAATACAATAAAGTTCCTAGATGCATGCTTTATCCTGGCAGAAAATAGAAGGACACATAGCTCCTCTGGATGTTCCTTTAGAAGACAACTTTGGAAATGGTTTGACGAAGGCATGCTAACTATCAGTTTCATTTGCTACTCTGCCGTTGAGCACAGTGGACAGACTGCAGCATTGGAGAGCAACGTACAGTAGGCTTCACAAGAAACGTGTCTTTATCTTCAAAATAGCAGATTTATTGATTTTAATAAGCAGAAAATATCTACCCGGACATTAGACAAACACAGACTCAACACAGACTGAGAAAAAGCTGATAATTGTATTAAACTGACTGAGTTTTTGTTACATGTGTTTGGGAAATTTCCAATAACACGGAGTGCCAAAAGGCCTGCTTGTGAGTCTGACAAAAATCCTGCAGAACTAAACAGGATAAATATTACATGGTTTTTTTCAGACACAAATTTTACTGCATTGCATAAATGTAAGGGCAGGTTTGTGCAACCTTGCTTGGGGAAAGTAACGCTTACCTTTGCTCAGCTATTACTGGCACTGATGTCAATACAGCAGGCACTCTACCTGAACACTTGCAGAACATACCCCATCTATCGAGCTGGGAAAAATGTTGTGAGGCTGTCCCCCAGGAGCAGTGGCCATGGCTGCAAGCTCTTGTTTCCTTCAGAGTTCTAGGTCTGTGCCTAAAAGCAGGCTTGATGGGATTAGCGCGTTATAAAGCTCTGTAGGGATGGATAATGAGGATTTCTGCTCACATTTCCAGTAAGTAATAAGAGTCTAACAAGGTTTATGGAGCTAGTGCAAGTGGAATTTTAGAAGTTTTTGCTTTAGTGCATGACCAGATGGTGGTGAGAAGAAGAGTGGTCGGGCTTCCGCGGTGGAAATTGTGACTGACTGGGTGATGAAATAACAGCATTTGGAAAAGGAGAGTGGGAAGGCACCGGACTGCGATAGCTCAGAGCCGGAGGAGTAAGTTTGGGGTAGAGGCAGGGAAGTCTGCACCACTACAGCAAACTTCAGGAAGCTGCTACATGTAGGAGCTCTGTTTCGCTGATGGCACAGCTAGAAAGTATGAACTGCAGAAGGCACAACTCTGAATTGTGGGAAGCGAGGGAGGCATAAGGACACACGGAGAACAAGGGAAAATCAAAACGACGAGAGGCTTATCATTAAATAAGCATCCTTCCTCCGGTCTACTAAGTGAGGTGGAAGTCCTATGAAAAAAAGAAAAATGATCATGCCATAAAGTCAGTACCATAATGTGTCTATATATATCAAAGGGGATTGAATTCAGTGTGCATAAGGTGCCTAAACTCTTCCAGTGCCTCGCTGATGATCGTTCAGTATTTTGAATATCATGCTTTTTATGAAGCTTGCATGAATGCATGTGTATGCATGTGTAATTAAGTGTAGAGTAAGATCCCCCAGAGATAGAGAGGGATGTCTGAGAGCTGATCCAATGGCTCACTGGATCCAGTTCAAACCTCAGGGCCAATACTGTGCCTGCAGAAACAAAAGGGAGTGCACACTCTTACTGGTCTACATACACATGCCATTGTACTGGGGTGTCTGAGTCAGTGAGAGTGGGGTCTACACACTGAGGACSCTTGGCTTTTGGGACGAGTCCTGGGACATTTGCCCCAGGACGTTTCAGAGATGTGAAAGCATGGTGCAAACAAAAGGAGGTTTAAATCCAAGACTTTCAGAGTGAAGGGTGACTCTAATCTTAACTCCTGGCTTTGGTAGAGGGAGGAGGCCAGATGGTGTGATTAAAGGCCGGAGAGTGTCAAGGTCGTCCGTAATTACCATAATTTTGCATTTCTTGAGCTATTTCTGTTTGTGTCACAACATTAATGTTATTTAAAGTACACTCATTTGTTTGCCTGTTTGTTTTAGAAAAGAGATGAAATTGCAAATTTAAGAAATATATCCAAATTCCTGCAGTATTCAGAGGACTCCAGACCTGCAGCTCTGATCCAGCCTCTGAGGAGGTAAGGCCAGCAAGGCAGACAGACATCGAACAAAGGCTTCGCTTTGGCTTTATACTCCCTCTTTTCTTTTTTCTCTCACAGGAACATGAGTAGTGGATAGGGGTTTTCTTTCTTTCTTTCTTTCTTTTTTGAATCAGCTGAGTGAAACAACACAAACACTTAAAAGCCAGCTAGTTGTTTTCCAGGGCTTGCTCTTTCTACACATTCTCCATTTGGTATTTTAATGCATGCTAAAATGTACAGCAATTACTGTAAACCTTGACATAAGCTATAGCACGTGCACTTACAATTTGAGCATCCCACAATGCTTGTTACGGAAAACAGGTTTTACAGCTTTTGTTTATTAGGTACTGGTAGCTTTTTCTTTCGTGGTGTTGAGGTCTCCGGGCAATGCTCAGCATCCTTTGCATGAGCGATCATCCCTGTCGCAGTGGTCCTGTCTTTAGCAGGTGGTGGGGAGTGGGATGAGTTGCTGCAGACTGCGATCCTCTGGTCTTACTCAGGCCAGGAAGCAGGTCTGTGCGTGGAAAGTGGAAATGGTGGTCTTCTCAGCAGAATAAAGGAAGTCTCACCCGAAGACAATAACTGAAAGGAAGTGCATATGGAAACATCCCATCACCCACACCGAACTGCAGTAAAACCTCATGCAGCTGAAGGAGGTTTATGGGATCTTTGAAGCATAGCCACCCACAACTGTCATCAGACCAATCTGTGAGGTTTTTTTTAATAGTACTTTGGKTTTTTTTCCCTCCTTTTTTGATTGGCAGGCATAAGCTCTAACCTTCATGTATGTGTGTGTATATATATATACACACACATAATGAGAGAGAGAACACATGCACGTTTTTGTCCTTTATCCTGTCCATGTTCTAAAATAAGATCAAGAATATGTTCCACAAAATAATTTTATTCACCCAAAAACTGAATGAAAATGTCCCCAAACATATTTCACAAGTGGGACTCCTGTCACAGTCAAACATTTAAGAGGAATTGAGTCACAGTCATGGTTTGGCTCATAAAGAAGTCATCATCTTGCTCCCTTGAAACTGATAGCCTAACCTCAGCTGACATCAGCAGAAATACAATCAAGTTCAAGTGAGACGTCACTTTTACAGTCTGGGGCCAAATCCTCATTTGTTCTTGATTCTTTTTGCA
Organism: Phoebastria nigripes; assembly: GCA_035582835.1. Taxonomy (NCBI): domain Eukaryota; kingdom Metazoa; phylum Chordata; class Aves; order Procellariiformes; family Diomedeidae; genus Phoebastria; species Phoebastria nigripes. The sequence goes on along the minus strand of JAYKAV010002821.1, from coordinate 2,817,747 downwards.
GTTTTTATTTAAAAGGTGACCCTTGAATGGCTGGGTATGGGGCTCAGGGATTGAACTCTAGCTAGATGAAATGGTTTCAGCTAAGTGTATAGCTAACCTGCTTTAAGTTTCATCTGAAGAGCACTGCTCAAATGCAGTTTTCAGATAATTATAAACCCACTTTTGATGAATCTGAGTGTAGTAAACGGAAAGCATGAGTTGTTGACATTTCTTCAAAAAATCTGCATTTTATTTAATATGTTTTGCCCCCTTCYTGTATGATTTTTTGTGCATTTGCATTCAGTGCAGCTTTATTTACATAAGGTCCAGCTAAAAATGGATTTTTAAGTCTTTCTCTACGAAACTGTTCCTGTTCAGTGGAATGAGCAAGTAAGTGAATGAATGACATGCTTAAATCCAACAGGTATGCACCTTAAGYGGCTTGTTAAAAAAGACATGGCCTCAAAAACACAGTTGTAAAGAAGAAACGCAGCATGTTTCCATCCATCCAGAGACCAGGAAAGCTGCCATCCGACAGGGATGCCTAACATATGATAGCAACAGCTAACACTAACACAAGCCATCCTCTTCTATCCATCCTTTCCAAGTCCCTCTGTCTGCCACTGCACATGCCCAGACACAACCCAGGTCCTCAGTGTGGGGCGTGTTAGTTCCAAAATCTTGCTCTGCTCAACATGGCATACTGTGCTATGCAGTTTAGGCAAATAGGGGGAGGCTGCTATATATATCTATTCAGAGATGGAAATGCATAATGTGGGACATGATAGCAATGGGGCCAGGATTGTGCCTTAGAGATGTACGTAGAAATATGCAGCCTCCTCAGACTTCACAAATCTTACACGAAGTCCTTCTGATATGATGCATTGGACTGCAAAGGCTGAAAGACACCATCAAAGAAGGTTTTTCTTCATTTATTTAAGGTCATGTCATTAAAAGAACAAAACCACCCCAAACTCCCAACAGGTCAAGAAAAAAACACTCCAGTATCTTAAGACAGAATACGGGCAAAGCAGCGTTTGACGTTCAGGCTGAGTCTCCATTCTCCAACACGGCAGCTGCCTTGCATGCCATGATCAGACCCCGTTCACAGCAATGCATGCGAGCCTGTCCTCCCTCGCTGCCCGCTCTCCTCTCCTTCCGCAGCCCACATGTGCCTGTGCCAGGCTCTCCACTGGCAATGGATCTGATGATGCAAGCAGAAGGAGCAGGTTGGTAGTTTGAAGTTGTGGGGTGGCGGGGGGCGGGGGGGGAAGAGGAAAAAGAAAGGTCTTCCAATTGCTTATGATTTTCAGTTTGGCAAGCAATAAACAAAACCCCCAGAGCCGCCAGCTCCTTCAAAATTGCCATTTTTATCCGCCCTGCTCCACCAAGCAGCTCGGAGAGGTACCCGCAGTACCCTGACACAAAACCACAGGAGGGTGTGGTTCCTGCTTCTGCTGGGCGCAGAACAGGGAAGCTATTTATTTCGGGTGCATCTCTGTTCAGTGAGTCATGTTTCGACTGGAAAATTGGCCGCAGCTTTCTCGCAGATATTTGTTGCCAGCAAAGCTGGCATGTTACCCAATTCCTCCCAGCTCCCTTTCTCCCCCCCCACCCCCTTCCCCAGCTTGGGCTGCCTTTACATTGTTAAAGCCCCCGTTTAATAATAGTCATTGTTCCATGTTAACCTTGAGAGTCAGGGAGAAAGGACAGTGAAGGGCGTAGCTGTGTGCTATAATGAGCATTTGGTGCTATAGCAGGTGGGAAAGGCTTTGGGGATCTGGGCAGATTAGAAAGAGAGGGGGCTCTAGCAGATGTTGAAGCAGGATGATGTATTGCTGTTCACTCTGGGATTCAGACAATACCAGCACAAAAGTAGAACAGGGAAACGGGGAAAAAAAATTGATCCCTTCTGATACAAAGTGGGCTAGAAACCAGACATGCCTGAAAGTGAGCATTTAAAAAAGACAAATATGTTTCCAGGCCCAGCACCTTCTCCTCTCTGTGACTGCCAGATTTCTCTTTTAAAACACCGTCTCAGGTTTGATTTATCTTACATTAACTTAAGCCTTGAAGCATTACGTACAACTTCTCCTTCCTTTCCCCTCCTCCCAGGCAGAAACTGGAAATGAATGCATCTGAACTTCGTCCTCTGCAACACACGCCTCACAATCAGCCCAGGCAGAACACATACAGTAGCTCTAAATAAGGTCTCATCTACACACCAAAGGTCAATGGCGCTTAGAAATCCAAACTGCTTTCTTCAGCTCTTATTGCAACACTTCCAAAATCTTTTAATGGCACGATTCCTGGTCTCGTTATCCCATATAGCATAGTCAACCTCAAAAGTAAATGACGCACAATTGCCTATTAGCTAAATACCTATATAAAAAAATACCTGTTAAGAAGACTGAAAACAGATCTTAAATGATGAAACTTTGTCCTATGGAGGACTAACACCTCAAGAGGCGATGGTGCATCTGTTGTAATAAATACTCTGCAGAAGATGAAAGAAAGTCAGGCTTAGCTTTGACCTTGATTTTCTGGAATGCAAATCAAAGTGAGATACTGGGTGCACAGCACATTGAAAAATGAAGTTTTTTAAGGCAGATACCTAAATATGGATATAGGACCTTAGTTTTAGAGTCCCACTAGAGTTGAAAATCTAGGCCTAATTTCTGTTTCTGTTTGCAAAAATGTTGTCAGGAAACTCACATCTTTCTGAAGTTTTTTAGATAATTAAAATTGTTCTCTGTGAAATAATTTCTGATCAGCAGATCTGCTTTTACATTCTTTACATGTGAGTAATATACAAAATCTGGGTTACTTGGTCTTGACTGGCACGGCTCTGTGCATTAACTAATGAATGCATCTGAAATTGTTGATGTAAAGGAGTTTATCCACAGACTGTCCCATGGACAGCTGTGGGTCGGGACAGCGGATGCTGAGAAACAGCTCAGGCCAACGCTTTCCAGCATCCTGGAAATCCTTCAGCCATCCCTGATTTCTGACTCCAGAAGACTGCCCAAAACCCTGGCAGCAATAACCTTCCTCATCAGAAGAAACACAATAAAACAACATAGGATATTACTATATCTATTTTCCTTAGTCAGGTTGTCTACCAGGGGGGGAAAATATTCTGATTCCTACAGGCATGAGCTTTAACATTTAGATGGCCAAAAAAAGGCCAGGAATACATGGAAATGAAAGGAAAGTGGAACCAGTTGCTAATAGTTTATAGCAATCTCAACCATCTCTAAATCCAAAGTTAAGCTTGAATTAGCAGGGGCTTTTCTGATAACTGTCAGCCAAAGCCTTCCTCCTCCAGCAGAAGCTGTCTGCTCTCCTCCTCAGTAATTGCTGGCCGGTGGAGGTTGTGCCGGTGGTCTGGTTATCGCTCCTGCCCCTGAGGCTCTGCAGGATGATGGCAGGGAACGTCCTCTGCTCCCACGCTCCTCTCACCTGGGGACAAAGGGATGCTGTGTCACTCTCCAGCGGGAGCAGGGAGTGAAAGTGTGAGTGAGGCTTTCTCCCTTGTTACGTATCTACGCTTAAATAAAATATCTTTTGTGAGTTTACCCGGCAACAGCAATCCCTTGCCTCAATTAGCAGATTCCAATTAAATAAAAAAAAAAACCAGTTCAGAGAAGCTCATCACCATATTTGCATCGAGTGCCCTGTTCACTCCCCCGATATGTGCCAGTGCCGGCAAAAACCGACTCTCTTCCTGCCACTCATCTCCTTTGTGGCACAGACCCCATTCACATCCACCTGTATTCTCACATTTTATATAGGTTTTTTGTTCATGGCTGGGTAAATTACCAAGCATGAAAATGAGGTAAATTAATAATGCTTAATAATGCTTTACATGTCAGTCATGCTTTTCATGAGCAATTGCATTGCATGATGAGCAGCACCCAAAGGCACAGTCTCCAGAATACTCCTGTTGTGCCCCCTACCCCTTGTCTAAGCAGACAAGCTCCAAAATAATAAATAAGATACCTATGGAGCACTGAGCAGTAGCCAAGCACTCATGACACATTTTAATTTGCATCTTCTTCCCCAGGTTTGGACTGCAGGTTTTGCTGGTATACAGCAAAAGCTTCTCTCCAAATCTAATTGCATCAAAATGGGAAATATCAGGGGCAAATGATCGCCTCATCTTGTTCTAGTCATTGGCAATTATGTGGCTCCAGGAACATCACTCAGCTCCTGTACAGGCTCCAAAATAGAAATCCATTATTTTTTGTTATCCTATACCCCCTGACCATCAGCCCCAACAGAGGTGGCTGAGGCCAAGTGCCTCTTTCATTGCAGACCACATCACCGTCATTGCTGGGCTCCAGCAGTTAGGAAGGAACACACACAGAACATGGAAATGGGTGAGCAAATAAAACTGAAAAATTTGAAGCAAAATGGCAGGAGGAGAATTATGGACTGCATTGTCATAACAGCTGCATGTTACATGCACAGCTCTTTCTGGAGTCAGTGGTCCTTGGACATCTGTAGAAGTCACCATTTAACAAAGTGAAAGGAAAAAGGGAAGAGGTGACTAATGATGATTGTTAATTGGATCTATGGACACAGCTAAAATTAAAAAAAATGCTTGAAATATGGTTTGATTTATTGGTATGCASGATAAGCTTTGAGCAAAATAAAAAATATCTCTGAAATGAAAGGGAAATATGTTTCACAGTGGAAAAAAAAAAAAAAACCAATCTAGAAGTGCTGACTGGGAATAACAACAAAAGCCAGATGGCATAAAATGGCATCTTTAGGGATTATGTGGCATAAGGAGCTGTGCACAAAAGCATGCTCCGAGTCCTTAAAAATCTATCACCACTCACTGGGCATGCTCAGTGTCCTTAGATAGCCACATTAACTTACTTAATGTGCTCTGGCCTTAAAAGCTGGACAATCATCTCTACCATTTAAGCTCTCTGCCCTTAGTTATCCCCAGTAGTTCATCAAGCTTCCTCTGCTGTGCTGTTATATATCCTCAGCAATCCAGGATATTCTGCATTATCAGAAACTTGAAAGACGATCCTTTATCATAGTTAACAACACAAATCACCCCCCTATAGGCATAAGACTCCTCCCACTATCCTGTTCATTTATTGTGAATGGTAATGAAGCTTTAAGGAGCTCACTTAAATTTCTTCTAGACAGATCTGCAACATCACTGAAATGTTTTACCATCATATGAATATAAAGGGGCAGGAAACTTATTTTCRTCTACCCACCCAAAATTATGCTCTACTGGATGTGAGTGCGAGATTGAGTCATTAGCGAAACATCCATTTAAACAACTCATTAACTTAATACTGTAACCAGTGTTGAACTTCACATTTGTCAAAACTGAAGTTCTCTGTGCRTTTAATTCCAAGAAGACCCTGCCTACTCCTTTTCATCTTTCCACCAACAAGGAAATACTCCAACTTCAATCAAAAACAAGCCCAGTATCATTTACATTACAATCGTAAAAAGTCCCATCAGTAGTTCAGACATCTAGACACCATATTCCATTTGCTTATGGAGATTTACAGAAATCTTCTTAACAGCAAAGAAGATTTCCCTCCTCAGATCATCAGCTTCTAAACTCAGCCTTTTCTCCTTTCTTCAGTGCAGGATTTGTGCATATAAAAAGAAATAAATGAATCAGCTTTTTCTAGTTACACAAGAACCCAACGCTTATTTGGATCAAATCTGTAATAGAAATCTGTCCTGTAGAAAACCTCTGCAACAAGTCTGCTGTATTTGCAGACCTTTTCTTTAAACATATGACAATATCTTACTTATAATAATACATTCTATAATACTCATTTCAGAACTCAGACTTTTATTTCTCACTAGAACACAAGACATGCAAATATGATGATCCAGTTCAATATGCAATGCAACGTTCTTCCAGCCTGTTTTGGATCCTACTGGACTGCAAAATATTCAGGAATGGAGCAAAARTTCCCAATATCACTAGAATTCTAGACATCTTGCTGAATCCATCTTTAATTAAAAGTTAAACTGTGCTGGCCTTATTCTGAAAAGCTTAGATCACTGTGAAACATTACACTACTTTTTTTTTTTTTCTTAAATTGTGTGTGAATTTGTTACTCATGAAATGTGCCAGATTGACAGTCCTCAACCCTCCTGTATCCACAGAATGGGTGAACAGTAACATAATCTCCTGAATGCTTTCTGGCATTGGTGGGAATAATTTCACTTGGCTTCTAATTTTGATACAAATAGAGTCAGTCCTCCGAGCAGGAAATGAACTTTCACAAGATAAATCCTCTCAAAATACTGCTGAAAGATATTTATTTTAGTGACTGTGAGACAGGTACTAAAAGTATCTGGGAGCGAGGGAAGGGAAAAATAAGCACTCAAATTCTCTGTATGTATCTGAAAGGTGTAACATCACTACATATCTGTCTGAAATTTCCAGTGTGAATTTTCCCACAGTGAGAGAATGCCTGACTGGTATAGAAATGGTATATCCCATTTCTATTCCCCTCCTATGGATCTTGGTACACAGAGTGCATTATGAATAACAAAGRACATAGCTATTCTCCACTGTCATCTATGAGTGGCAGATGACCCTGTAGAGCAATGATAATTTTGTTCCATTTGCAAACAGCCCAGAACTCCCCTGTATTGCCTTAGAGTGTCAAACAATTGACCTGGAAATCACCTCTGCTGGAAAATTAGCTGTGACTAAGTCCCTTGTATCTCTTTCTTGAGAATCAGGAGCAATTGGAACATGAAAAATATTTAGATGGGGGATTTATGAAGTCAGAACTGTCCTGATTAAGTTGAACTGAAAAAGACCAGGGAAATAGCAAGGCAGTTAAGAAAAATGCAGCTGAACCTAGGCAAAATGTGGTGCTGAGTATTATCTTCGTATCAGAGACCCTGTCTGACACAGCAGATTTAGCAACAGCCACATTATGCCACTATACTCTGAGTCCTTTACCACAAGGCTGCCCATTGTACCATTTTGAGGGCAAAAGAGTTGAAGTGAATATCCATGAGAACCCCATTACCAGAGGGAAATGATTTTAGTGCAAGCTAATGGAAACCACATTACAAGAGTAAATTATTTTACTGCAAGCATATGAAAACCACATTACAATGGTCAAACAATCTCATTTCAAGTCCACTGAGACCACATTAATAAAGCCATTATCAAAGTAAAACAATTTCAAATGAACTCTATGGGGATTCAGTTTTAAATGGCAACAAGATTTCAATGCATGTTGAAAAAGGCCCTTTGAATGATATTATGGTGTACCATCAAATGTACAATCAAAGTTATGGGGGGCTAGCTACATGATTATAAAAAAATTGGTACCGTCTTTTCCAAAATCTACTAATTTTTCTAACAATTTGCTATTAATTACCATTCGTGTTCTATTTATTGCTTCCTTTCCAATGTGTGACATGAGTTCATTAGAAAGCAGTACATGTACAATGAATTTTAAAACATTTCAAGAAGTCGTTATGAGAACCCAAAAGACAGTAACCTCATTCAGCCACTTGTGACAAGCACACATACAATATTTTGGGAAGGAAAAAGCTGCGATAAGTCCTTCTCCCTTTGCCTTTCATGTGCCAGGAGCAATAATCATCATGGACCACGTGCTGAGAAACGCACAAGACCTGTGTCTGAATTAATCTGCAAAGTAGACTATGCGACTAGAAGAAGGAGGAAAATGGAGAGTCTGCATGTTCCCTCTTGAAACTGGAAAGGCTGTAGTTATATCAAACAAGCTGTTGTGATATTTATCAGTTATACATGCATCTGTGTGCACACACTTATGCACATTTACAAGAAATGACCTCAAGTGATGCTTTTACCTTTCTCCTTTGATTTCTTCCGCCAACATCCTTTGTGTTCACTCCCGCTGTAGGAAAATAAGGTTTTGCCATCAAAAGCTGAAGAAGAAAACATTTCTTTATGTTTTTTAGAGATGGTCCCAGGCAGTCATCTTTGATGGCACAGTCCAAATGTTAGCAGGTCCTTTTCACTTTGTAGACTGACCAGCCATGAAGCTTAGAATGCAACATGATCATCCTCTTTCAGCCTCAGTGAATGTCTAAAGCTCACCTGCAGAGGACAGGAGCTTTGGCAGAATAGACTGAGTCTGCTCTCACCAGAATAAGCTATATTTTGTTGGTGAAGAAAGTCCCCAGAAATGTGCATTTGAATCTACTCAAGCAGAAGCTGTTGTTAAACATGGCTCCCCAGAAGAAAGTAAGACAGACTAATATGTGACTCTGTGGACGCCAGTCTGGTGCCTGTATGCTAAGCGTGTTCTGACATACAAAAGAGGCCTGTAACAGAAGAAATGGAAGAAATGCCTTGCTTACCCTGACTCGTATATCCTGAGTTACCTCTTGAGGTACCTTCCAGCTTTACATTTCCATGAGTCTACAATCAGGCTTAGTAGGTATCAGCTCAACACCTCAGCTCTGCCTACTAAACTCAAACCTTCTGCATGCAGAAGACAAGAATAAATTTAGACATGAGAAGAATTCTGGCTTAAGTCTTAGACACTTGTGGATTTAAAGCATCTATAGGTTCTGGTAGTGGGGTGAAAAATTTTGCTCTGTAACTTTAGAAACTCATTCCAAGTTGACTCGAGATGTCAAATCCTTTTGTAGATCTAGCTGTGGGTTTCTCTACCCACTGTATAGAGAAATACTTTAGAATCAGTGACTAATTTCAGTATGTATCTTTAGATACCCTGTTGGGGTATGACAACTTTATAGGATGTTTAGCCTGGAGAAGAGGAGGCTGAGGGGAGACCTTATTGCGCTCTACAACTACCTGAAAGGAGGTTGTAGCCAGGTGGGGGTCGGTCTCTTCTCCCAAGTAACAAGTGATAGGACGAGAGGAAATGGCCTCAAGTTGCGCCAGGGGAGGTTTAGATTGGACATTAGGAAAAACTTCTTTACTGAAAGAGTGGTTAAGCATTGGAACAGGCTGCCCAGGGAAGTGGTTGAGTCACCATCCCTGGAAGTATTTAAAAGACGTGTAGATGAGGCGCTTAGGGACATGGTTTAGTGGGCATGGTGGTGTTGGGTTGATGGTTGGACTCGATGATCTTAGAGGTCTTTTCCAACCTTAATGATTCTATGATTCTATGATGGCAATAATAGTAAAAGTAGTAGTATCTCCTGTGGCATAAAAGACCAAAAGTTCAGATACTGTGTTGGGTTTTGAGATCATGCTGATGAATTAATTATTAAAACAATTTCTGTGTTCAGATGAGAAAACAAATCATGATTCTTAATGCATCTTTGGTTGTGGAGGTGAAATTAAAGCTTTTTCAAAAAATTAAGATACAAAGTATTTTAGTAGTAGTCAGTTGCAATATATTGAATTCCTAGGTTGCAGCCGTGGGTCTTTGAGCTGTTCACTAAGTTTGATTAGGAACCCAAAAAAAAAAAAAGAACAAAAGGGTCCATTGATATTTCTGATTTCTGTGGCATATTCTTGATAGCCAGGATAAGAAAAATCAAAATAGGATCAGAGTATAACATGAAAATAACCCATTCCTCCAATCCGTCCTTGAAGTTCCACACAACTGTAAAACTGCTAGTTTTGGTGAAACTTATCTAAATTGTGTTTGTCCTTAGAAGTGTACAAATATTTAAGTTAATTCTAAACGTTACCTGCTTTCTATTATGACTTATGAACATTAGAAAAGGGATGTGCAACAAATATTTTAAAAATATCTCATGTTACTGGGGCCTAAATCTGTCAAATAAATATAAATATTTTTCTAAGCTACATATACTGGAATGATTGGAGATATATTTTTCTGAATGAACTGCACCAGCGCAATTCAAATGAACACATTACGTGGTGTTTGTAATGATTCATAAGGGTCCTGTCCTACAATAGTGGACAACACGTGATTCATTACAAGAAGGTACACCTCTGGATGTGGCCAAATTTAAGTCAGAACGGTTGATTTGCTCAATTTCTGCCTCACCCTCAATGATATTTTAATGCAGTTTTTGTCTTCATCTCTAACAGTGCTGCTAAATAGGTCTGATTCTCTGGAAAAATAATAGTTTTTCAAAATCAGCATTTTCCTGCTGATTTGCCAGCTGTTTCAATAAATCCCTCAAACTTACTAACTGGTAAGTCTGAGTGCCATCCACTGCAATGGAATTCTGGGTTTAGATTCTGCTGATCTCAAATACAAAATCTCTTTAATAAATACATAATTTTCTAGCAAGCATAGGGTACAGTTTTGGTGGGGTTTTTTTGATATTTCCCAAGTAATCTCAAAGCAAATACATGCTGCACACCTATTTAGGCAAATCCAAATACTCTGACAGAGAATCAGCACCTCTGCTTAAATTTCTCCTTTTTCTATTACTGTTAATACTACTGATCAACTGAAAAATAATTATTTGAGGTTATTTCATTTAAAAATACTATGGGGGTCTTGAGTTTGACCACRTATTTTCAATAGCTTCTTTACTGCACTACATCAAGCAGAAGTAAGGATTTCAGATGCACACACAAAATCATAATCATAGCATGATGAAAATTACTAAAAAAGACAGCTGATTTCTCAAAATTCATTTGTGATGGAGAAAAAATGAAATAAGCACAACCCAGTCTTACTCACACTCCAGGTGTATCACCGGACTGAGTTTTCATCCTTTTGTCATTTTCATGAAAGTCTTACCTTAATTGAGTGTGCACATTTTCATTACTTCTAATTGTTAAAAGAAATGAGAAATCAAGGCTGGTAACAACAGTAAGAACACAGCTATAATAAGTTCAGTAAGACAAGAATACTTTTTGTGGGTTTATATTTAGAACCAGTTACTTCTACCCACAGAAAATTCACAACTGTTGAATTGTTGCAGAAATAAATGCCTCCAAAACAAAGTTGACTCACTACATGTTTCTACAAATTTAAAAAAAAAAAAAAAAGGTTTTCCCTTACTAATACAATGAAAGAGTGTGGATTCACTTTTCAGAACCTTATTGTCTTGTAATCCTGAGTGCACATATTTCAGTGTACTAGAAGAAAGCAACCATGCTGGTGGGTGTTAGTGCTGAAAACTTCTGGTACGGATTTTGTCTTTTTTTTTTGCCATTGATACGCAAAGCTGGCTCAGCAGCTTCATGGTAGTATACAGAAGTTGCAATAGTTACTGCAACTTAAAAAATAGCAAAATACTAGAACTTCAGCACTGAAAACACTTTTATCTGAACAGGAGGGGAGATCCCTGATCTAGAAGCATCGAGCTGTCGCACTCTCTAAGATCATTAATGGAGGAAACACATACACTAACCCAGAAGTACAACAGAATTAGTCTTGAAACAGTAGTCCATGGACAGCATTTCACTAACATTCTAAGAGGAGCCTGAAGTACTGGTCAGTCACTATTGGCAGCTGAGCTGTGTATTGGAAGTGAAGACACGTAAGCAACTGGTCTGGAACTTGGTATTTCCAAGCTGGAGATGCACTGAGTAGACACACRGATTAACCTGTGCTGAAAGCAGTCCTTAGGCCACTTTGAAGATATGTGTTAGCCTTGCAGATTGCAAGACTGTAAAGACTGCCTCAAGCATGGCTGGAGAAGCTTCTAAAGCACTTAGGACCCTGCACACCCAAACATAGCTGCTGGGTTAATAGACTCAGTAGACTGTGAGATGGACAGAAGATATAGGTGGAAGTGAAGCAAACCACATTTACAGTCAGTCTTGAGGCTGTTTCTGATAGTGGCACTGATGTATCCAAAGAAGGAAAAAAGAAGAAAGGAGACAATTTGGTAATATTGATAAGATGGAGGACATGTTTGGGGCCCAATACAAACTTAGACTTAAAGCTTGATCTGAATCTCACCAAACTCTCTCTTTATTATCATCAGTTGGAATTAGAAATCAGGATATATTTAATTATCTTGATTGCAAACTCTGTACTGATATCCCATTCTTAGGACTGACTCTTTGAAGGTCAACAAATGTTTACTCAAGGCAATGAAATATTTTTAGCAGGTTTGATATATTTGCACATTTACAGATGCTGTGGTCACCATGTGTGCCACATATCTAGCTGAGTCATAGGCTGTGGCTCTGACAGTCCTCATGAGCTAAACAAACATAAGCCAAAGGATGGCAATAGCATAAGTGAATGGAGACTGAGCAGGTGTAGAAACTACACACAAAATGTCATACTACCCAATAACCAATGTCAAATCAGCCATTTACTTGGGCCTCATTTCTAAGTGGTAAATTAAAAAAAGAGGATGAATGAGGTGGAAACTAGATAAATTTGAGAAAACTTAAGCACAACTTTCAACATTTCACGGCAGCCTAAATCAGCATTGGCGTCATTGCATAGTGGCTTTGCTAAAGGATGCAAGTGGAGAATCCAGACCAGGCTGCTCTTGCATGCAAAGTTCAGATATCAAATCCTGCAAGCCAGTGTACCTGATAGGACATTCACCTTAATATAAGAAGTGTTAAGTTGTCCATAAAGAGTTGAGAAGACATAGTAAGTCTTAAAGATAAGTGAGATTCAGTGTTCATGACCTTGTCAGGCTCTTCTCTGAATTGACACACCAACCACACCTCTCCTGTTAGAGTGATACAGGTAGATATCATCATGGTTTAGGCTTTAGAAGCTCATTATAGGTTTATTGGTTACAATGTTTTGAGGAAAGATGAATGAAAGTTTAGAGAAAGAACATGTTCACTAGCTTCTCACTTCTTGGCATGCGGATCAAATACACAAAACGAGTTTGGCAATCTCAAATAGTTTTGCAGTTTACCACAGCTGAATCGATTTGCTCACAAAAAGAGACAAAAATCAAGAATAGGCATATCAGCAGAAGTGGTGCCTATCTAGTTCTGTTTGTGGGTTCATACCCACTCTTCATTTATTTGTTGTTCTGTAAGCATCACATTTCATATAATACTTTAAAGTTCATGTTCTTTAATCAGATTAATACAGCATGCCCTGATTTCCAATGAAAGATGCAAAGACTTCATTTCTCAAATAACAAGATCTGGTCTTAYGGTTTTTCATCCAATTTTTCCCTTCCTTTTATTTTCTGGTGAGTTGCATATGCATAAGAGCTACACAATCTGAAACATTTGGTAAGGCTGTACAAAATTACTGTTTAAACAGTATCACTTACCATAAATTTTTGTCTGAACCTTTGTTTTCACTGATATTTCTTTGGATATAATTTTTCTGCCCATGGATTAAAAAGAGCTGAAAGAGAGTGCTCCCTTGGAAAAGTTTCCTGTCTCCCTTGGGGAGAATGAGCTGTTTTCTTCTGGATGTCTGTTGTTCTGCCCCAGCCAGTCTTTCCTTGGACTGGTCTTTGAAGTTAAAACCCCCTCTTCTCCCACCCATCATATGTCTGACACATAGAATGTGACAGACTTTGAACTTCAAAGGTTTGCCCAAGCAAAGTGGAGAGGTCCAACTAATGAAAAAGAAAGAGCGATGAGAAAAAAAAAGGAGATACTTTGTATGAAAAGGGAGGACCAGCTGGAGCACATAAAAATCAGGTATTCTGGTTCACCGCATCACCTACACCATTTGTGATATTCCATTGCAAAGCACATCCTGGAATATCTCTGAATTAAAAGTTGTATTTTGTGGGGTGGGCTCCAGAAGTTCCCATCTGCCCTGATCTGCTGCTGTAATTGGAGTTTTAAAAACGGCACAACTGATCAGTTAAAAGAACAGGTATGAAGTTAATTTAACATTTTAAATGGAATGTATTGTGGAGACGATGATATTTGAAGATAGTGAGGAAAATTAGCATCAAACACATTAACTAATTCCTCAAATTTTCTGGGAATTAAGCATTTTAATAGTCTGCAATATTCAGGATAATAATGATTCCTTTAGTTTCCTTAGCAGAGGAGTGGGAAGAACATAGCTTTTTGAGAAATACTAGTTATTTTAAAATAAAACAAAACAATCTTTTTTTCAGTATATAGAAGGTACCAAATACCTTTGAGTTATGTAGGTATACAACTAAGCTGCAGCACCTTTTATCCAAGTGAGCACCACTTCAAGCAGAGTTGTGATGTAACATGAAACTATTTGGGAAGCCCCTTTCACAGCATTCGAGCCTGAGCATGCAATTCCTTCCCCCATTTCTACCCTCACTGTAGGGGCAGGATTTACTTCAATACATTATGCACCAAAAGGATATGAAAAGTCAATGTCCAGGTCTGTAAACAGCAAATATGCCTATTTGCTGATTTGGGGTCCTCATCTCAGCCCGATGCCTTTGACAGCAGTAGAACTGGGAATTTCAATTGCCTCAGCAGGCTCCCCATCGCTAACATGTCCATTTTTGTGCAGCTAACTGGAGAACAGTACATAGACAGCACGTTTCTTCTCAAGCTTTCTTTCAACTTTAAATGCATCCCACTCAGCTACAGAATACCTTTGTCCTCCTGCCTTGGGATACAGACAGGCAAAATACACGTGGTATTTCCCCAAATGTGGTTGATCGTTATTCCACTGAATAGATAAAAAATATAATTGAAGATGGACCCTTCAACAGATAAATTTTAGGCAACAATTTCAATTTCAATTAACTGAAGCCGTAGAATATATCTAAACCAGGAAAATTTTACCTATGCAGTAGCACAAAAGAAAAACTGAAAAATGTGTTGTATAGTACTGATTTAGAAAAGGGTATTTCATATTTATAAATGGTATCCAAGGTCAAATTTAACTGAGAGCAAAATCTGACCTGCGTTTGACTTCAGTGCACAAAGACTATGTATTACTGTGTTCAGATTATTTCAACTCCTTGCTTAATATGAATTTTATAAGTAACCATATGCCACCAAGATGCCTCTAAACTGAATACAGCATTAAAATAAATATGATAAAACCCCTGCATATAATTACCTACCTGGATAAAATGTTTTAAGTCTGATTCCTTGTCAGAAAGGGATGRAAATTTTTGCAATTCAAAGCACTCAGTGCCAATATTCCGCGTATTTAAACATTTGAGTATTTAGATGCCTAACCTAATGAACTTTATCTAGATAGCTCTTCAATAATCTGACCCATAGATGCAGGTTAAGTTTAAATGGGTCAAAGATCACACCAGAGCCCACAAAGCCCAGCGCTGGATTCCCAGCACTCATATCTGAACTTGTCAGCAATTCACAATCCTTGTTTTTTCAGAAATTCTCTCTCTTATCTGTTCTTCTTAAAACAGATCTCTTATCTGTTCTTCTTAAAACTTCTTTTTTTTTTTTTTTTTAATTGAAAAAAATCCAAGTAAAAAACCCCATGTCTTCCTCTTCTTCATGACCACTCCAGCATACATACTTCTTGGAGACATAACTTTTGTTTCTTTTGTCTCTAATCTTTTGCAAATGACAATCCATTTAAAGCTATAATGCTTGCAAGTTTTACCAAGACATTTTTCCCTACATGATGTTTATCTTGCCTCTTTGTAAATACATTACTGATGCTTTTTATTGTAGACTATGACTTTAAACTTGTTCTCCCTCTGTCTCCCAGAACAGAGACTCAGTCTTTGGCTGGATGCTCAGGGAGTTAGAGCCCTTTGCAAGGAATGATCCCACTCCGATACCCTGTTTCTCTCTATGTCCGCATGCAGGTGGTACAAAGGATGACTTGGTTGCTGCCGTTTCTCCTTCACCAGCTATTCAGAAACCTGCCATGCTCTTACTGAGCCTGTTCCTTTTGCTCCCTGATCAGGCCTGTGCCTATGAAATACAAGCTGTATTTAAAAAAGCAGCCACAATAATTCTTTTGCAGACAAACAATCTGTTCTCTGGATTTTTTCTTAAAGTGTGTTTATATCTGTGCCTGGAAAGGATGGCCTCTTCTGAAATAGTAGTAATGAATCATACCTACTTAGAAGTTAATTGACTGTTCACTGAACTCTTTCTTAGTAAAAATACATATATTCTGATCCAAATATACAAGAGGACAGAATGTTATTTTATTCATGCTAAAATCTGTCCTGAGAAGAAATTCCAATAAATGACCTCACCACTGAGACATATGATAAAGTATATGCACTTCTTGTGCAACGTTCGGTTGTTTTTTTCGTTTAGTTGTACATGTATCAGGTAACGGATCTGTAGCTGTTAGCAGTGTGATATTTATGATTAATATGACTGCATAAGATGTGAGTGTTGGAGATTACCTGGAGATTTGACAGGATTCTTTTTTTCTTCTCAGAAATTTAGTGGCATTCATAATACGTTAAAAAAGGAGGAAAAAAATGAATAAAAATATAAATACATCTGAACACATCTATACTGTAATTTGTAATCATGTTTAAGCACATATTGAGTGAAACAGTCTTAAACTCTTCGTAGATAAGGACAAAAAAAGTGAACTACTACTCATGTTTAGCCTTAGAGGGAAGGACTGGTGCCAATTGCTTTTGTTTCCACTATCTGGATCAGAAGAAAAAAAAAGGAAAAAAAAGCAAAAAAGAAAAAAAAGGCATGTTTTCCAAATAGTTCATAATCTCCAAAAAATGCCGGTTCCAGAGAGGTTCTGCAAATGAACGCAGGATGAGGTTTATGTGCTACACCCCAATAAAAACTCTAGAAAGTGTGAATTCATCGGTACAGTCATAGCTTATTGCTGCCCCTTCACTGCTATGTGCTTATGGAGAACTGATCCTTCAGAAAACATTTCCTACTTCTCCGGCTCCACTGGGAATAAACAGCTCATTAAGGGACTAAGACTCCTTCCTACAAGCCAATGTTTTCAGAACTGGGACCTGTACAGAGACGGCTAGACAAGCATTGGAAGTTGTTTCCTCTTTTTGATTGAGTGCATTTTCTTCATTATATGAGGAAGGAATTTGTCCTCAGCATTTTTATGCAGATGTTGAGATACTCTGTCACAGATTTCAGGGGTTGGGTAGATTAAAACCTTATTCAAATTGTCTGGTAGATAAAGGTAGTTACAAGCAACCAGCTACTGAAATGTGTAGCCCTTCTGAAAGCAGGAGTTAAAAGCCTAATTACCTTTACAAACCTGTACTGGTGTGTGTCTGCTCATGACAGCTCTTCAGGAAACATCTTAGGATCAGGACTCTAGTTTCCACTTCAGCCCAGGAGCATTTTGATGGAGGTATTGCCGAGGGCAGGTACTGGACAAGTGCAACCATGTCCACCGCAATGGACGTCTGTAACCACGTGGAGTTGAAGATGAGCAAGGAGAGACTTTCAATTCAGACTTCTGTGACTTCAGAAAGGATGTGTCTTGCACAGATACCTAACTCTTCAGTAAGGAAACTGGTGTCCTACTCCATCTCTTAGGAAGAGGTAGACAGCTTTGCCATGGTACTGACATGAGGACCTGTAGCTACTACATTGCTTTTTTGACAGCAGGTCTAAGTCTGTCTATCACCAATTGGTTAACGAAATCTACTTCCCAGACCCATTATGGATTTTGTCTGTTCTCTGATACCTCAGGGTTAAGTGCACACATTTTTGGACAGTGCAATCTTAAATTCTTTCAGATCTACTTCCATGTGTTACAGTTATTAATGCAGGGGATGTGTTGAGTTAAATTGGTTTAGCAAGAAGCGTGAATTTTATGATGTATTTTAAACTCCATGTTCATGAATTGTTTTCTTCTGAGTGGGTGAATAATGCTATAAAAAGATACATTATGTTTCAAGGTCTGTCTCAGCTTGAAAAAATATATAGTTATTTACTGTATGTAAACATTAAACAAAAATGTCTTGAAAAGATGGAATAGGGATAATATTACACCAAAAGATATTTCTCTAGAGGACAATATTGAACATTATTGAAATAAGTTGTTCATGGGCAACAAAACCAGTGAAGCTTTGTTTCATATAAACTCATTTTCTCTGTCACCACACATTAATATCGGTTCCACAGTTTTCCTTATGACATCTCTGTTGGGCAAGAGATGGCCAACCTGGAGTGAAGTGGTTGCTGGCCAGGCAGCTAGCACATATAGGTGGACTGACCAGGCAATTGCTGTTGATAGGATGTATGGTGACTAAACTCAGTGCAAAGCTGAGTATGTTTTAACTTTGATGTYCTGCTTGCTGTTTCAGAGGCCATTTAGCCCTTTCCTCCTTAATCTCGCTGGAGTGGGGACGTGGCTTCAGCCCAATTGATTACCTGGATGCAATGTGAATATATAATACTAGCAATAAAACAAATTAAATTAATACCAGACAGCAGGTGTTTTCTAGAATCAAGTTATCAGGAACCATTTAATCTAAATGAAACAATACCTGGGCCCTTGCAGATAGGGTCTGCGTAAAAGAGAGGCAGCTGCTGTGTGGATGGGGTATCAGAGTGGGGGGTCTCCTGCCCAAGGACACTGTGCACATGCTGCACCACGGACTGCAAATGTGAATAGGTGAAGCATCAGTGGTTATGGCATCTCTGTGCATCCACAAGTGATTGGCAGATGGAAGCAATTTAATTAGGGATCAAAGATGGATTTGCTAATCTTTTGATGTTATTACTTTTCTTTGCTGGAGACGAACCGCTATCTTCAGAGGGGCTACATCCCACCCACACATCTGATACCAATTTCTAAATCCGTTAAGACTTCCCTCAGTACTGATAGGAACAGCTTTCTACATCCATTTCAGAGGTCAGGTCAAATCAACCTGTGCTCTGAGGATGTTAAGTACATATTCGGACTTCTTATTTTTTCCTGGCTTGGGTATGTAAAACAACCTAATACTTAAGTAGAAAGATAGTCATAATAAAGTACAGAAAAACACAGGTGCATATGAACTTACAAGCACTTTGCCAGAATGAGACATTACACAGAACAGAAATCTGTAGGGGAAATTTGTGTTTCCAACAGAGAGGTAATGGAATAGAAGTTCTTTCAAAATATTATTTTAATTGTATTTCCTGTCCTAGCTGCATGTGGTGAGTTTAGATTGGCAAACAAAGTTGTGTAAAAATATTTTTTAGTTTTGTGGAGTTGCAGAAGAACATTTTCTGTTCTGGGCTATAGGTTAAACAAAAGTTGGTGTTTCAGTCCAGCAGAAGAAGCCTGGATCTCCTTAACAACTACAAGGTACCTGCTGTCATATTTTCCATCTAGTAGTGTTTATCTGTGTGGGAGTCATCCTGAATTGATATTGTATTTAGAGTAGTTTTCAAGTTATGTTGGTTGTGTGTGTTGTCCCAGCTTACATGAATGTCTATCATGAAAAAATATGCAGTGTGGCATAAATCCTATTCTCTTATGTGATATGACTGGTTTTTTTCTCCCTAACATCTAAAAATCCTTAAAAAATTATAACCCTCAAAATGCAATCCTTTCACTTTGCAAAGGTAAAAATCTCAAAATTTAAAAAAAAAAAAAAAAGAATACAACAAACATTATTCAAAAAATATCCTACATTTTAAAATGATAAATGTTGTTAAGGTAACACTTCACTTTGTAATCATAGTTCATAAAAAGGTTTTTATTGCATTTTTCATGGGCAGAACTGAAACATTGCCTGCACTAGGAAGCGAGAGAACATCTTACAGCAACCTTATCCTTCACATCCCAGCTCCTACCACTGCTGCAAGATTTGGCCTCTACTCAGTAGTCTTGCAGAGCATCCTCACCTCTGTAAACCAGACAACATCAAGAAATGCTCCTGGGCACTGAATCTCAAGCATCTATACTGCTAAACTGCAAAAGCAGTGGCATGGCTTTGCTCTCCCAAACAATAACTAGGTACAGTTGTGGAGTTAGGATGGGCAAGGAAAATTTCCAGGAGGCAATTTCTATGCGGTCTGTCTGTTTTGGAGGCTTGGAGAGTTTAACAACATGGATATGAATTTTTCCTTTCTTATTGGCTTCAGTACTAGAGACTGGTCCCAGATGTTTTTAATCTGCAAGTATAAATAATTCTACAGTATTCACCTGACCCCACAACATGGCCCTTCAGTAACAGGGTAACTTGACAGAGTAGCTTAAAGAGACTTGCCTGGCTTCTGCTGGTGTCACAAAAGGTTTATATGGAGGGGAATTCAGTTTCTTCTACTTCCAGTCTTATTTGCAGTCTGGTGCTTTTCACCTGCTGAACAATCAACCTCACTTTAAAAAATAAAGAAATATCTAAAAAAATATATATTTCAGTAAGATTTTGTGGCATTGATAAAATTGCAGTCTCTGAGGCATAAACAACATTTTTCTATGTAGGTTCTGACAGCAGAAATGGAAATTTCCCCACCACTGGTTTCAGTTAAAGCTCAATATTTTGCACAATTCTAATGAAAAAGGTAAGTTTCCACTGTACAGATCATATTGTGGTACTTGCAAAATATATCTTCTAAATTTTTCTTGACATTCATAAATATTTCACATGCTCCTCCAAAGGGACTGGGTAATACACAAATTGCTGAGATTGTAACAAACAAAGTGGTGCACTGAACGAGAGATAAAAGCAATCTGTGGAATGGTGTTATTGGACGTTTGGGATATCAGAAATGGCTGTTTCTTACAACCACCCCTTGGCAAGCTGCTTAGGACTATCTGCTCCATGAGATAAGCAGTGGGGCAAGATAAAGAGTGAAGGATCTGCCCTGTTCTGGATGTCTGCAGGATTCACCCTCCAGCGCAGGGACTTGAATTAAACAGCCGTGTCTCATCCTTCCAGGGGCAGTGGCCAGGCTGTGTGAGGATCACCATGCTCTTCTGCAGTCAAGCCCTGTTTATGCACATATAACATATTTTAAAATAAAGGGCATACACACATGGTTGTGTCTTCCTAACTGCTTATCCACCCTGCACCCTGACAGGCACAAAATACAGGGGGATGCTTGTGATGATCAGGCTCCTATCTGTCCTTTCCCGGGTGATCTCTCTTTAGYCAGACAGGGCTGCCACTGTACACAGTTTCTGCCGAAAACCAGGTCAAGTCACACTGTATGCGCCCTCCCCCACAGCAAAACAGTTGTATTTAAGTCAGAGGATTTCTATGTTTATTTTATTAACACCGAGGATTTTTATTAATTGCCATATTTTTTCTTCTTTCAGTTTGTGTTGGAATCACACTTTAGGTAAACATTTAGGAATGCAACTGATAACTAGCCCACAAGCACAAAATGCATAAAATCAGTGTGATAAGCTTTGAATAATTTATTGCAAAATAGCCATAGGTTCTCTGGAGCAGAGAACAGTAGTTCAAGACACAAAACAAACAGTACTATAGTCACAACTGCTCACTTGAGAAAGTAAGATACAGAGGATCAAGATGAAATAAGGCCAGTACCAAATTCTCTAGTCCTGCAAAAATTACCATAAGCTATTACATAGGCTGTGGAGCTGATGAAAGATTCACAGAACAGGTACATTAGCAATTATGGCAGAGAACTACTAATGTAAGAAGAAAAGGAGAGGAAGAAGAAAGATATGGGCAGATATGGAAAAAGGTAATTTCTACAAATTAGTGAATTTGAATTAAATGAATCTCAGAGGGCCAAGGGAATTAGATATTAGTCATCTGAACTCTGACAGTTGGTTTTGAGAAGTCACAGAGAAAAGGGAGATGACAGAAAAGTGGAAAAAATGTATCATTTCATCCATTCTTGAAGATAAAACTTTTAAAGTAGCTGAATAATATTAAAAGGGAAAAAAACTTTTAGCAACTGCACGATGAAATAAGCAAGAAGGCAAACACATATATAAACACTGATGAGGACTATCCTGAACACACTGCATACTTCACATGTCATGGTTCAATTCTGGCATATTATTCACCGATTTTTTCCTTTACTAATAACAAAGTGAGAAGAAAACATGCCAGAGAGCTACAGCAAGGATTCAATTTTCTTTGATTGCAGGTCAAATGCATCCCAAGTTACTAGATATGATCCACAGTTCAAATATATTCTTGGGTCCTTCTTTGAAGTTCAGCTTTTGGATCCTAGTATCTGTGAATGCAACTGTCTACCGTGCTGTTTGCTTGTCAACAGTTTTGTCACCATGTCAGGGAGGATGGTCAGCTATGGGGACATTTATCATTATTCATATGGATTGTATCAAATAATGCCTGGCCTCTCCTCATTAAAATGGCTTCGTGTATTTTATCAAGTGATTTTCAAGCTGTGAGTTCTTCTGGGCAATGCATTCAATAGCTTGGGACCCAACCTCTTTTGGTGGGCCATCTTAGGTGAGGGATAAAATTGACAACTGTACTTCAAAAATTAATGATTCTGCTRCAGCCAAATTTTCTAGAAAAAATAGTAAAGACAAGAATGGGAATTCTGTCATGACCACAGAAACAGTCTTTGAGACTTGTTTTCTCCACTTTATACACAAAGCAATTAAAGGGCACTAATTACAGAAGAAAATAGGGAGAACAACAACAAAACCCTACCAAAACAAAATATTCCACTACAGAACACTTCTCCCAGTAGATCTGAATGGGGCTTTTTAATGCCTACTTCATGAAATATGCAAAGAAAAAAAAAAAACACAAGAAATTCACATTGGGGTTTGACATTTAGATTAGATTATGAAGTTTACATAACAATGCACTAGCAACCTCTCTATACACTATTTTAATAAAGTTTTGACAGAGGGTTTAGAGTATGAATATCAAGTAAATATTCCTGAATTCCATGATGTCTGTTGACCTTTTAATTAAAAAAGAAATACTGAATTATGTAGAGATTATGTAGGGACCCTGGCAATACAATGACAGAACACTTATGAGCTTCATGCAGGTGTTATTGGGTGAAAATCTTTGATTTCCTGTTAAAAAGGCAGTCACTTTGGTAGGTCATTCTGGTGTGAAAACAGGATCTGCAGATCTGCATGAAACTTGACTGATACCACTGTAATTATAGGGTAAAATAATTATTTCTGTTTCATAAACCAGAATGCAGGTTATACAGAATTTTGGAGCTACTAAATATAATTACCAAGGACTATGCAGCTGACACAGAGCTGCATATGAAACAGTGTTAGGGAGAAATAACCACGATATTTCTACCATGCAATATTAAGTACTACTGGTTAGTTTTGTGTCTTTATATTTAGATGCATGGAATAAAAACCCAAAATATTATTCTTCAGTGTTCACCATATTTATAAAAATCAGTTATCTCACATACACATGAGAATCTGCCAGCTGCAAACAGGCTGAGGCTGGTTGTTTCAAATACGTTGCTTTTTGCCCAAGTGTGGAAAAGGTTTGACATAATAGTTCCTACCCCTGTGTATGGTACTTGTTAGTAGCTATGGGCAACATTTAGGAAAAAAACAGTTTAATGCCAGGAATACACTAACACCATCTCTCCTATCTCATCCTAAACAAGTAAAGAAGCTCAGGCTGTGCTGTTTCCTGTGTAGTTTTATTATTGCAGATAACTTTTGCAGCCGGTGGTAATAATTATGGCAGCATGAGATGGTAATAATCTACATTTGCACTTTCAAGTGGGAACATTTTACTGTATTTCTATTCACTCTCAAAATTATAAGCCTCTGATTATTGACAGAGTTTGCAGAAATAGCATTTCGTTGTTATCCTAACCTCAGTTCTGAGAAGACTATAGCATAGAGCAGATGAGATCTAACTTATGCCTTAGAGAACCTATTTTTATGCAACATTTTGTATGTAAATAAAGATAGTAGTTGTGAAAAGTGTTAGACATAGAGGCCTAGACAGTAAGATTGTTTAATCATGGAGCAGATAGGAAGAAAAACAGAAGTAAAAAAACCTCCTTATCAACATGTGTCAATCTTAATAAGGACTGTCTCAATAGACAGGAAAAAGTCAGTCCTCGAGGTCATGTAATTCATGGCATTACTACACTAAAATCGTTGCTAACTTTTTTTGTGGTTATAAAGCCAGAAAACAAACAGCCACTGTATACCAAAAGTTTGGTCTCCAGTTTCCTTCCCTCTTGGTTGCAGGACTCTTCATTGCTTGATTCAAATCTGAGTTCTCTCAGTATTTCTCCAGTCCTCGTACCTAGAAGTTTGTTGCTTTAGCTGTCAGATAAGAGATTATCTCCCACATGCAATACGCATAGGATGTGATAGYCATGTCTTTCAAATCTTCCCTCTGTTCATGTTCCTAAGTTCAAACCTTTGTCATTATCTAGAACACTGATGTTCATATTGATGATGACATTGTCTCTGGAGCTGCTTCTGCAGAATGCTGTAATGATATTATGTCATTAACTCTGCTTCTTTTTTTTTTTTTTTTCTCCTTCAGAAGGACGTTCTAAGTCAGAAACTAAAGACAAACAGCTTTGCCTTAGCCTTTCCTTCACTTCCTTTTTATGGGATAATTGCTTTCTTCTGCTTTGTGGACTGCAAGTGTAAGGGGACTTGATTTCTGTTTTTCAGCATCTCACTTTGGGAGCATCCAGCCTTCAACCCAATGCCCTAGCATAACTAAAACTGCTCCTAGCTTTTCTCTCTCTGCCATTTTAAGTTACTTACGTACTTTTCAAGGCAGAAATGTAGTCCATTCCTGCCTGTTCAGCTTGAGATAGGATATATAAGAAGAATATTTTTAAAGATATCTAGTCTAATTTTATGGGCTATGACAATTTTACATAGCCTTTTATAGGTGTTTGCATACTGTAGCACAGCTTTACATTGTCAGCTATCTTGTTTTTTTTTCCTCATTCTTCCGTCTTTTTTTATTGTCAAAGATGTATTTCTTGTCACTTGCCTTGTCAACGTACAGAAAAGTCTAAACCCACAGCATTTATGCAATTTACTCCATATTCAAAATSCTTTGCAGTTATTGGCTAACTAATTTGTAGAATGTTTCTGTACAGTAGGCAGAGAGAAATGAGCTGGTCATGGCTACGCAGAAACTCAGTGGCAAAGGAAGGTCTGAAAAAAAGAGGATTGTAATCACAGTTCTGCACTCTTTACACCACACTTTATATTTCTTACAGAGATCAAAAGAGAAAGTGAAAGTTATTACTCAACCGACGAACGTCAAGCTCATATCTCCTAATTTAGACAAGGCTTCTAGAAAATGACTTTAACTCAATCCAGTGAGTCTCTTTACRTTCAGGACATTATAGATGGTACCAAAAGACTATGATACTCAAAACTCCACATTTTCAAGTAGACATCTGCAGAAACTCTGTAGACTGACTTCAGGGAACTTTTGCTTTCAGTTGATGAGGGAACTTAGAACAAAACCAATAGTATTCTGTGGTCCTAACCCAAGGATTTTTGTAAAGCACCAGTGCTTTCCAAAGTGGTTGCCTTTGGAAGAGCTCATGGACACCCTCGTGGCTGAAACAGCTCCTGCTATGTCCAGCTTTGCTCTGGRTGACCTCTCACTGTGCTCTTCAGTGGCAGGGGACAACAGAGAGACCAAGAGATAGTTTTGCTTCAGACAGAGGGAACACCACAAACACCCTGAAACATCTCCTTTCCCCAAGGAAAAACTTCTTAATGTAGCATAAAAGCACATTCTCTCCTGCCACGCTGTCTGGCTGTAATCCCTCTGATAATATCTACTATTTAATGAAACTCTTTGTTCTCAAAACAATCTCTGCAAAGACAGGGACGTCTACTTCAGAGTCGCAGCTTCTGATTGTTGGACAGATACCGCGTAATTTTTGCGGCTTTCTCACACCTCTGTCATTGCCTCGGGAGTGTGGATAGCACGTCTCCCATCAACAGTTTCCAGAAACAAGCCATTTATCATCTGTCTGGAGTGGCTGGGTTATTCTTTAGAGGAAAATGTCTTCTGGGGACCAGAAAAACTTCCAAAAAAAAAAAAAAAAAAAAGAAAGAACAGTTTGTTCCTCTTTCTCCTAAGCTTATAATCTGTCCTCCATGTGGAGTCACTACCACCGAGCACCTCCTTTTCCCACTCTGAGTTTTCCGAACCTCCCCACCTCAAAAGGAAAACTAGCTTTTTTGCAGTCTTGGGATTTGGAAATTTAGATAAGCTTCCAATGTTAATCTCCAAACTTTCAGAAGTTTGCTAATCACCAGTGTTATTAAAACAGGTTTCATATTTTACAGTGTCAGCTAATGTAATGTAATACAGTTAATGTAAGAAATATTCCATTAATCCTACCTCGGTGTGGAGTTGGGGTGCAAYTAAGTAAGAACAGGGGAAGTTAGCTTTCTGAGATGTAGAAACAAGAAYTGCCAGGTAAGATAAAGGAAAATATGAAGAAAAAGCATGCCATCAGTTATGGAGGGACACACACAGAGCACATTGTTAAAAGAAACTATATATTTTCCCCTCTTTTTCTTAATGTGTACCTCGTAAAAATAGTATGTGTTGGCAACAGAAGAGGTTGTTTTTTCCTTGTAGATACGCAATTCATTGCTAGGTTCACATTTATGTTTAGGTGTTGTATTTCCAACTTTCCAGCCTAGCTCAGTTCCCTGAAGCAAGAAGAAAAAAACACACTTAGAATTTACATATTGTGCTTATGAATTAGGGTAGCTGTCTTAGAAATGCTCAAGGGAGCTGGAAGTCATGAACACACATATACACACATAATGCGGTAAGAATTTTAAGCTGATATATCTGTTCTCCACTTTTATGGAGACATATTCTGCTTTCAGTTAAGACCTCTTATTAAGCAATATTCAAATATGTGAAAGCGAAGATAAAGTCTGACAGACCTTCAACAGGTTATGGTGCATTCATACAGTACTGTCTATATCACTTTTTAATTAGCAGCCCAAATGCAGTGAACAGATTGTACAGTGTACTACATCAGCCTGGCTCCTACATTTTCTATTGATTCATATTCATGTTTAAAGGGCCCTCTTCCAAGCATTTTGGAAGGGATTTTTCTCTTCCCACTATCCCCCAAAAAACCCAGGGCCATCAAGTAAATACCATTTCACTTGCTGGCAGCAGCTGGCCTTACCAGGTAGCTGAAAGGACACTTTAATCTACTGTTTAATGCATTTTTCCCTACCTGGGATAAGAAGCCAAATTGCTGTTAGCAAAAATGCCTTAGTCATTAACTGAAAGTAAGTTTTAAAAGCATTCCATTACTCCCCCAGTGGGAAATTTCTGACTTTATTAGCATCTTTTGAATCTGTATTAGAAGTACCTAAGTGCTAAAATCCTAGCGGACAAAGGGCTTTCTTTATTACATGAATTTAACTTGCCGATTCTACCCTGTGTTGGAGTGAACAAAAGAGGGAAAGGAATTCAATTTATAGTCAATATATTGAGAGTAAACCTTACTTGGTTGTTAATTCAATATTAAAACAAACAAAAAAGTGTTTATGTTATTACACTTTTCTGATATGCTCAAAAATAAATGGACTGATGTGCCTACTTTTGCATAGAACATAAGAAAGGTAAACATTCCTCAAAAGTAGATAACTATATAGTCAAACCATTTTTTCCTGGTTAGAAGAGGAGGGTGAATCATGCAACCTTTTGCTGTTATCCAGGGAAAATTTCTATTGCAGTCAACAGCCAATTTTTACCTAACAATTTTACAGTTTGATTTATGATATATTACAGCATTTGTAGCTGAGAAGTTCAGAATATATATTCTAGTGAAAATCTTTTCAGAGGACTGCTTTTATTATGGTTATGCCTTTTAACTTCATTTTTTAAGATGATTTAACCTACTCAAACCTTGTAAGAATTTTAAAGCAAAAATCAAATTAGATATGTTTAGGGTTAGAACAGTCAGATTGAGTAATTCCATCTCACTCCCTAATCCTCAACAGATTTTCAGACTTTCAGCATCTCATTAGGTCTGGAAATTGGGCTGACTGGAAGTTGAAAATTAGATTATGACTTTAAGATATATCCCTTCATTACCTTCTATGGAACCACATTCCCCAAGAGGAACTCGTGAAGGATTTATGAATTATAGGAGTCATGGTCCCTCCGTATTTCTGATATAAGGGAGAACATTTAGGCTGCTCTGTCTTCTTCAGGGTCCGTTGGTTTCAGTGAGAACTGTCTGTTCAGAACTGGATACAAATGTCACCCATTTCTAGGGCCAAATTTCATCCTCATTTAAAATGGCATCCCTGGGTCTTTCTGGTAACAGCATCACTAAAGTGAATCCAGTCATCCCTAACTAATTAGGTGTTAAATAACTCTCAGTATAATGGAACTTTCCAAACTGAGTTCCATGAGAATCCTTTCTAATAATTTTTCATGTATCCTGTATTCCTTTGCCCATTTTGGGACAAAAAGAACAAACAGACTCCTTTTATCTGCTGTGAAGAATGTAAATATGTCACAACTCCTGTAAAAGAGTCTAGTATCACTGATTCAGAGGAATGCAAGGCAAAGTCTCTATTAGGCATCTAGGAACAATGATTTTTCAAAACTGTATTATGATGTCCCATTAATTAAGGGGTTTTGATAAAAGCTGGATAAACTGGTACCTCAGAATTTCGTGTGTTACCTACTAATTCAGACATTTCCATGCCTTCCTTCTAATTCACCATCCTCCTTCCTTTCTAAAGGATGTAGGAATCATTATGGGTTTCCAGGAAGGACTGGACTACGTGCAAGAAGGCTGACACACATTACAAACAATGACAAAAATACCATAAAAAAAGGCAAGTACCAATCGGCACCCTAAGAACTGACATTGTGTGGTCTATTCTTTCATTCATTGTGCACCCACATTTGATCTTTCCAGTGACAATTTTGGGATCTAGAAAGGCCTATGTCACATTACATTCATGGAGAGTTGGCCAGCACATTTCTGGTGCTTTGTGTAGTCTAGTAGATGGAAATGGAGAAAGAGGGCTAGGTTTCGGAGTGGGAAGGAACTCAAAGTAGCACCAGAAAAGCAGCGCAAGAAATAAAAAGCAAATAACAACCCCCCCCTCCCCCCTCCCTGCCCCAAAAGAGTGAGCTCATATAAAGAGCTTTCATGCAAAAGCTAAAAAGCAGGTCCCCTGGATCTGGATCCATCTAAAAGGACAAGGTCCTCTGAAACTGAGCCCTAGAAACCTGCCGATGTTATGGAAATGAAAAGCAGAGTACAATGGAGCTTGCAGAAGGCACTTCACTCCTGTAGCAGGGAAAGCTGGGGACAACTGACCTAGCAGCTCAGCAATTACTCCTGCTCGGTATTTGAAAAGCCAACTGTAAACTGCATAAATCATAAATACTGCGTTCTTCCTCGGATATCTTAAAAAACATCCCAAACATTGGTGACAAGCAGAAACATCTTTGGAGATAGCAGCACTCCACAAATCTTAATTACTGTGCTAGTTGTTTAGAGACTAGAGTGACGAATTTATGAATCCCTACAACTTAAGTTGGGATGTTACACAACTGAGTCTAAAGAGGGATTTTCTAGAAGAACTCCAGAGGGATTCCAAAACCAASATCTTTTTGTTAAACATCTGTAGAAGTCTATTTACATGCCTATGCCCAGGCAGGAGGGTTCTTTGTTAGCTGTTGTAACCAGGGCACTGTAGTTGCACTGTGCTGTATACACATCRGCGAAGTCTCTGGGAAATTAGTTTCAAATAGAGGGAAGGTATTAGAAATTGCTCGATCTTCTCACTTGATAATATATCTCATTAATCATTTCTGAATTCTGATAAAAACATTTAGAACTATGCATATTAGACAGAGAAGCTACTGCAATGTAATAGCACTTAGTGAACTTTTACAAATCAGATGAAACCAAGTACTGTCTCTCTCAGGCAGGTAGGTCTAAAATCAGAGTGCAGCTTTTTTAATATATTGAACAAGCAAATTAAAGTTACAGGGGGCRAAAAATTCACAAATGAATCCGGTAGCTCCATCAATAGAGTTCTGCTATCACATAAACCCTCTGAGCAATAAAGGCATTTTGAAAATGTTGTTTAGGCTGAATGCTTTCCACAGCTTAGTGCAGACATTATATGATCTTCCCGCATGCTGTAGTTATGTTAAAAAGCAGGAATGAAATGTATTGCACCAATTACAGGCAAGTTCTTCGTTTCAGGCACGGTAAGCACACCTTCTCATCGATCATTTGACATGGTAATGTAAAGTCAAATATAAAAAGAAGGTGAAAAGCTGGTATTCTTCCTTACAATTCAACTCTTTAAAAGCAAGTGCAGATGATGAAAAGGACCTGGGAAGTAACCTTGCTAAAACAGGGTTCCAAGCCGAATAACAAAGGCTGAGCTTCCAGAAGCTATTACAGCTTCCCGGGGTGACAGAGTATTCTTGAAGGGACTGTGGGGAAGGACAAGTCCTGCCTGTCCTGCCTCTTGACAGAGGAAATAAATCACCCTGCACACTTGAGGATACCTTTCCAGGCTGCATGCTGGGAACTTCATTACACAAGCTGTGCCACATATTACTATGCATATTGCCACTGATTGGACATAGCCTCAAATCCGTAGCCTATTTCTGTCATAGTCTTAGGGGGAAGGAATCTGTTTTCTGCTTAAACAGATACTGACTTGGAAAGGAAAGGGGAAGGAAAAGACACGGAGCAGCCAAGAGTTCTCAGTGGAAAAAGATCCCCTTGACTAATGATATGTCTAATCTACACTAACCCTGCCTCATGGTGCATGAAATACAGTCATATTGTCATGGTTTTCATATCCCCTTTGATCTTAATGCAATTGTTGTCAAAGTGAACAGCTACTCACAGGAATCCCGGCTTCATTAGGAAGATCGAAAGTCCTTCCTCCCAGAAAGCTTTCCAATATGTCTTTGTTTTCGTGTTATAAGTTTATAGAGCTGCTGCATGCCTGTCAACAACTATGGTAAAATATTAAAATAAATTCGCAAATGAAGAGTTCATTAGCGTTACATGTGTTTTTAACATATAATCTTAACGCTAGTATAACTTGGAGGTGTTGGGTTAAATTCAAAGATGATATACGTGGGGGTAAAGCTGAGACAGGAATACATGGCTGTGATTTACATGTTGAAGAGAGAGAAAGGCTGCCAACAAACCAACCAACACAAGGAGATAAAGAGATGCTTCCTTATGACGCCTGCCTTTTAGGGCGTTGAATCACATGCCACAATGGACTAAGCTGAAAAAGATGAGGTAGCTCTTAATTCCAGCTCTTTGTAACCCTTCACCTGGAGGTTATCACCCCCTTGCCAGAACCAAAGCTTCACGTGAGAGGCAGTATGGACAGGTTGCTACACCTCCCCTTCTGATGCCCCTCTTCGGTTAGACACCAAATACAAGTCGACACCTCTACTTGCCTCTATTCCCACCATCCCACCCTCCTGCTTCCCAGCTCAAGCTAGAGCTGATTTTACTAATGGGCAATTTGTACCACTTATTACATGTCCACTGATTCTGGTGCACTGTGTTAATGAAAAGAACTGTAAATGACTATCCCGTATCAACTGGCTCGAAGCACAGTGGTTGCTATAGTGTCATCTTTGTAGTCACAATGTAAAATTAATGAACCAAAGGAAACAAAATTAATGAAGACAATCATTAGCAGGCATCCTGTGGACTGAACACACAAATACATTAGAGGTGAGATTTCACTAATTCAGGATACATTGGGAAGGGAATGGGAAGAAAGACAAATGGTAACTAAACCATGCCATTTTTTCCATTATAAAAATGCTTCTACTGAAAAGGCCCCAATTATCTCAATAGAAGTCGTGCCGGTGTGATGGGTACTAAATATATATATGTTAGTTTCTATAATATATGTACATGTATTTTTGAAGATTTCTTTGCTGTCGAAACTCATTTTCACAAAAAAATTCCCTCTCTACAGCAAATATGTGGATAAATAGGATTCTGTTGCACACAGACCCAAAAGTAATATTTATCATATCTTGCAGCRGAATAAGCATTGTTAAAAAAATACTGTGAATGTTTTCCTTTAACTACACAGCAAAATAATCTTAAACAATTTTAAATTTTGCATGGGACTCCTGCAAATAATGAAAATGGCACAGAAATGCCAAGTACAGCATAATAATTTCTTCTTCCTAAGAAGGTTGTAGTAATTGTGTCCAAAATGGCTTTTATGAGGCTTTTGGTAAACACCAGAGAAATCTGCACTGTAGTGGGAGGTTTTGAGGATATTAACATGATATCCTAGCTCATGTTAGGAAATCCTTTGCATTAAAATAGTGTGAGTCTGTTAATAAGAAATATAAAAAATGAAGTCTAGAAAAAATTACTTATAGCATTAATATAAAGTTGACTTATAAACCATGCATGTTTGCAAGGGGATTGCTACAATCTAGCCTATTAGAGAAAGGGTGGAGCTCTAAGGGTCATTAGCTATATTATAAAAACTTTCCTCTTTACTAAGTCATCTCAGACTACTGGTAGTGAAAAACACATAAATCAATTCACATCCTCTACTTGAAAGGAAGGGTTAATTAGGCTAGCCTTATTGCAGTTTGTTAAACAGACTGTTTTGTAGGCTGCAATGTTACATTTCTTCTTGTTTCCTTGAATAGAGATATCTGTCCTAAGATAATTCTCTATTTCTAGCGAGTATGGCATATTTAGAGCATCTGAGAATCCCAGGTGCTATTACAAAGTTCCACCCAAAGTGTGCATCATTTCACTGAAGTCTGTGGATGCATTTCCTGTGTTATTTACTAGACTAAACAAGACCTAAATTCTGCTGTATGCTCTTTCCTTATTAGCATCAAAAGATAGATGTTCTAACAAGCCTCTTGTGCGTCGCACATATCCCACTCATTGATGTCTGCCTCTCAAGAAGATAGACAGCCATCCTCTTTTGATATGAGTTAAGTAAGGAAAACGTCTGAACGCAGACATGTCCACTAGCCTAAAAAGGTATGTTAAGGAGTAGAAAAGGTGATTACTGTTAACTTTCTTTGAATGCCACAAAATGGGAAATCTTTTGATTCAAAAAGTGACATTTGTTTCACTGGTATGTCATAATTGCTAGCCACATGTACATCCATAAAACAGAGATGTACACTCATCTCTTTAGGCTAGCAAAATTCTGAAGAACAGTTTCTGAATGAACATTTATCGATGCAAATTGGTTACCTAGGCATGTGTTCAAATTGTGATTACTTGACCTAAATCTGTAAGTAGCCACTAGCTCACCCAGGTACAGTTTTCTGCATGCACCAGCTCTTTAAAGTATGACCCCTGTTCAAGTATTTGAGTTCCACACATCTATCTATTCTACCTGTGTGTGTTCACTAAAAGAGAACTAAGTAATAACAAAATGAAAAGAAAAAAACAAAACAAAAACTCCTGATAAAGAGCAGCGTAAAAGCTGCAGGGCTGCTGTAAACAAAATAGAAATTAATAAAGGCAAAAATCCTGCCCTTAAGTTGTCTAACAGCAATGAATCATGATGCGTTATCACAAAAAATGACTCAGTGTGGTTTAGAGTGGTGATGTCTCATGACTCAGCCATGAAATTATGATGGTAACACACTTGATCATGAACCCTGAATCACAGAACAGCAAACAATGATGCAAACTTTATGCAAGACGAATCCAACTAAACAGTGAATTTAAGAAAAGTATCTTGCATCCTTGAAAATCAGTATTTGAAAATCAGTTACATGTGTAGTTGTAAACAGTACTCTGTCAGCAATGAATTTAAGACTAATCTTAAATTCATTAATCTTAAATTCTTAAGAATATATTTTTTTCCTGAAACTTTTGCAGAAATGGCATGACTTTTATTAGTGGCACTGACCATTATATACTCAAGCCTATTACGTTCCCTTTATTTGTCATAGTAGAAAATAACATACACCAAGTTGTTTTCAGTTTCAAAGTGATTCTTGCATAAAATTATTGCAACCGTAGTGTAGATAAAGAAAAGCAAATACTATAATCTTAGTAGATTTCTTGTATCATCACTCTCTTCTCTCAGTGCCTTGCAAAAACCTGCAGAGCATTTTTTTCTTTTAAGGAATATATCATTGCTATCACACTTCGTAATAGCAATTATCTGCTCCAGTCCCCTGCTTACCTTAATTAATATCTAATTTTTTAAAGAAAGAAATGCTTTCAGCTTTACTCTGAGGTAACAAACCAGATGAAACAACCAGGAAGAACTTTGTAATAATATGCGAGAAGGAGGAGGAGAATACACTGCAAATGTCATTACAGATAACATTTTGCAGATGATAACCATGCTTTTGTGTGTTTG
Organism: Phoebastria nigripes; assembly: GCA_035582835.1. Taxonomy (NCBI): domain Eukaryota; kingdom Metazoa; phylum Chordata; class Aves; order Procellariiformes; family Diomedeidae; genus Phoebastria; species Phoebastria nigripes. The sequence goes on along the minus strand of JAYKAV010002821.1, from coordinate 2,783,668 downwards.
TTTTACTGAAAAACAACAATGCTTATGTATACCATGAGCTAGATACATGATTCACCCAGAAAAAACATAGTTTTAGAACTGTCCTTTCTGCACTGTGGCCTGGATGTGACACTGTGTCACAGAATCATTGAAGCATTGATTGGAAAGTAGCTTTGGAGGTCTGTACTCCAACCTCCTGCTCAAAGTGCTACTATCATAAGCAGTACATCAGGTCAGCTGTAGATTTCTCTAGCTGAGTCTTGAAAATCTCCAAGGACAAAGATTGCTCAGCCTCTCTGGGTCACCCCTTCTAGCCTGCACTACCTTCTGGTGAAGAAGTTCTTCCTGATGTCCAATATTAATATCTCAAGCCACAATTTGTGGTCCTTTCACAAGATAGTCTGGCACTACCTAGTTAAGTTTGGCCCTGCTGCCTTTGGAATAGTGCTTCACATGGATAGTTTTCTGCTGCTATTATACCACCCCTTTGTCTTCCCATCCCCAGACTAACCAAGCCCAGCTCAGCATCTCACCCAGCTGTCCTCATAGGAACTGAGGATGGAGGCTCTGCCTCTGGGTCCACCACTCCCCCTAATTCTGTGTGGTCTGAAAACCTGCTGAGGGTGCACTCTTTGTTGTTACACCAATTGCAATTAATGACTCTTGAGTAGACCTCTTGAGTACCCTCTTTGTCACTGGCTGCCAGCTGGACATCAGCCCATTTATTGCTACGTTTTATGGCTAGAAGTCTAGCAAGTTTTTAACCCACTTAAAGTCTTCTCATCCATTCTCTTTTTACAAATGAATGCTATGAGAGGCGATGTCATGACAGAGAACATCCAGTGCTCTTCCACTTGTTCATATGCTTACTTAATTGCAGAAGTCAATCAGATTGAATTAGCACAATTTGCCTTTGGTAAATGCATGCTGACTATCCTGGATTAGTTTTCTTGTTGTCCTGGTTTCAGCTGGGATAGAGTTAATTTTTTTTTTTTCCTAGTAGTTGGTGTAGTGCTATGTTTTGGATTTAGTATGAGAAGAATGTTGATCACACACTGATGTTTTTAGTTGTTGCTAAGTAGTCTACTAGTCAAGGACTTTTCAGCTTCCCATGCTCTGCCAGGTGCACAAGAAGCTGGGAGGGAGCATAGCCAGGACAGCTGACCCAACTGGCCAATGGGGTATTCCATACCATATGACGTCATGCTCAGCATACAAAACTGGGGGGAAGAAGAAGGAAGGGGGGGACGTTCGGATTGATGGTGTTTGTCTTCCTAAGTAACCGTTACGTGTGATGGAGCCCTGCTTTCCTGGAGATGGCTGAACACCTGCCTGCCCATGGGAAGTAGTGAAGGAATTCCTTGTTTTGCTTTGCTTGCGTGCGCGGCTTTTGCTTTCCCTATTAAACTGTCTTTATCTCAACCCATGAGTTTTCTCACTTTTACCCTTCCGATTCTCTCCCCCATCCCACCTGGGGGGAGTGAGCGAGCGGCTGGGTGGGGCTTAGTTGCTGGCTGGGGTTAAACCATGACACTTGTATAGCACATTCTTGGAAATTGATTTTAAGAGGACTTGCTTCCTTTCTCAGGGCTGAGGTGAGGTCCTCTTCAGCTTCTCCCTTTTTAAAGACAGAAGTAACATTAACCTTGTTTCCAGCCATTGAGGACCTCCTTCAATGCTGAATCCCAGCTGGCCCCATGGATTTGGCTGGTGGAAGCAGCCCCTACATTTTTATTGCCCTACTGCAGCTTGCCCTTTTCCTTCTCAGACTGTGCTGGTGTGTGCAGAGGTTGGGGAGCCGGCGTTGACTGCAAAGACCAGTGCAAAAAAGGCATTGATTACACTGCAGCAAAATTGGGAAACCACCGTTGGGCTGGCAAAATACACAAAGTGAAAGGAACAATACGGTTTTGCAGCTTTAAAAAGCTTACAGCCCGTTTCTTCTTTTTATCACATTGGGTCTGTCTTTGCATTTGTACAGATCAACAGCAAATTTCTAAACACTAGATTGGAAAAATTTAGTCTGGTATATTTTACAAATGCATTCACATTAAAGATGTATCATTCTATACATTCCCTATACGTTTCAAATTGAATTACTCAGCTATGAATGGCAGCTCAGGAAAGGCTGATGAGTTATCTTTGAAGGCTGCTCAAAGAGCTCTTGCTTTTTCCAGTGCTCTTAGACATATTCACTCCCTTCCATTTTTTACTCTAAGTACCTCTTGTTCTTTCACAAGGACTAAGCACCTGATGTTAACAAAAAAGTGGGGAAGAGAATTAAATTAATGGAATATTACATGACTGTTTTTTTGTAAAAAACAGACTCAGGTTAGTTTCCTCTGAATGACACAAGTATATTGTCAGAGGCTAAGACTCAGCTTTCACAATTTTGACTAATAAAGCCAACAAAATTTTCTGGTGACATTTTTTTCTATAACTAAATGCTGATGTGACAAAAAAACCCAAAACACTGCAAGATACTGACATTTTCAAAATCCTCTGACAAAAATTAGTCAAATATACCATCAAGATAAAATATTTCATTACAACATTATGGGAATGTGTAAGATGCAACAAGAATCATTCCACTTACACAGTTTGAGTGCTGAACTACATGAAGGAGAGGTGCTAAATGTTATTTTGATTGTGCTTGAAAATCTATTCCACCACCTCTATGTAGATACGCTGAAACCCAGAGACAAAAGCTTCTGTCCATGAAAAAGAAATATCTCTGGGACAAAAAAAAAACCCTAAATCTAACCAACAAAGAACACAAGACTGTAAAAGAATTGGTTATTAAAGCTTCAGAGTTGGAACACATACTGAATAAGACTCTTCCTCTACAACTGCAAAGAAAAAAAAAAATTCTGGGAGACAAATTTCATACATTCACTCCTGATCTATGTGCGGTATCCATTAACAGTCTCACACCATTACCTTGGCGGTGCAGTCTAAAGAAACTCTCTTTAGTAAGACCTTGCAACAGGTTTTTACTCGAGAGTGTAGACTGTATTTTCTCCATGAATAAATTGGCATAGCTAGAGAAATTGAGCCACTTCACCACAGCTGATGATCTGATTTCAGCTGTGATTGAGTGTCCCATTGTTGGCACTCTCTATAGCCATCTTTTCTCCTAACAGAAGTCCAATGATCTCAATATTTGTCAGTGTGGGACTCTCATATAGTCCTCCCTGATGTCCAGACTGGGATACAAAGCTACAGTTAACTAATTTAGAGAAATTTCCATGTAATTTACTCCCCTCCTTCCTTTTTAATTTACTTGGAAACAAAATAAAAAACTTTAAAGACTTTGGGAAGGTCGTTTGTTTTTTTTCCCCTGAATTTGTCAAAAAATTATATGGACCAAGGGAAATCAAGATTTTCTTGCAAGTGCAGGAATTATGTATTTCTGGCACTTTGAGTTAAGAAGTAACAGTTCAGACTGAATGCTTTTAAAGAACTGTGGATGATTCATTTTACACACATGCTGCAATGACACAATGTGATGTAGGAAAGGCACACCACCTCTCAGGGCATCAGTGCATCCAGGCATCAAAGACAACGGCACTAGACAAAATCATTGCTCTAATTCTAAACTAATCTCTTTGACTTCTGTTCAGCTTCTGTGTTCTACCTGGAATTGTTCATGAGGGAAAAGGAAAGAATCACACCAACTGAATGTTTTTGCTACTGTGTGCAGGCTGCTTGAAGATGTGAAAAAACATCCATGCCAGCAAATCATAAACTTGGTACTGACTTGAAATGTAATAGTTACGTGGTTTACAATAGCTGCCCTGTTCGTATCACCAACACATCATGACCTGTTTTACGCTGAAATTTTTCTAGTTCAGGCATCCTCATCTCCCCGCCAAAAAAAGTGCTGTAAAATGATAGTGATAGTAAATATATACCTGCTGACAATATTTGGCCTTCCTGAGTTTAATGAATATTCTTAGACAGCCTTGTGATAATATTTCTGCACATGATGGCAGGCCCTGTTAGTAAATATATATATTTCATTTTCCACCTCAGCAATTAATACGGCACCCATTCCCACCCGAACAGAGTAACTGCCTATACAGATTTAATCACTTTCAGTTGCTGTGACTGATGCCATAATTAAGCAGGAGGTGGCCAAACCTTAAATGTGAATTAATAATTAAAGGTTGCTGTTACAAAAAATGAGTGTGTGATCACATATGTACACACAATTCTGAATTTTATAAAATTAAGAGTACCTTCTGGATCTGACTTTCAATAATTTTGATCTTTGATGTATGCAAAGTGACTGCAAGGTGACACAAAATAACCCATTGTTTTGCTGCATTTCAGGTAGCTGGCTGTAAAAGGCCTAGAAGATTAGGAAGAGTTTAAGGGTACTATGTCAATTAAAAGACATTTCTTAACATTCTTGGATAGGAGAAAAGCTTGAAGACAGGCTAGAGTACCTGTGAAGTGCTTTGCATCCATATTCTTTGTTTCCAACAGCATTATGCTTGGTTACAACAACAAAGGACCAAAAGGCAGCTCTTTGGTAGAAATCTCAATGAAACATGCAGCCCCAAATGCATTTTTCTCTATGTGGACTTCAGTAATTTCAACTGCAATGAGCTGGCCACTTTACTTTATTTCCCTGTAAATCAACTTTACAGTATAGAATATCACACTTCAAAGTTGCACAGAGATTGTTACCAGCTAAAGCAGATACATAAACATTCAGAGACAGTTACTTTAGCAAAAGTGGTAGGTATGACTGCACAAAACCCACTATATATCAGCAAGAGATGAGCTAATCTGCTGGTTCCTATATTGCTGCAGGGATCCACTAAACCTTTACTGAGAAAAGTGATGCAAGAGATGGATAAATCAGTCAGTACTCAGCAGYGTTTTCCTGCCTTAGGACCTCTTTGGATATCGGATAACCGGAAAATTCTTTTTAATAACATTGAGTTGTTCCTTAAGCCAGTTCTCTTCATAGATGCTTTCCAAATTTATTCCAGGTAACATTGGCACTAGGGTTATACCACTATGATGGCTTAGAATAAGGTATGGAAATACATGCTTTTTACTGCAAGTAAGTGCAACACAACTTCAATGCTATTTTTCTGGAAAACCTATCAATGGTTACCCCCGCTGACATTATTTTGGACATTGGGCTGAGTGTACCTTCACAACCAAAGTTAAGAACCTCATTTCCTCGCTGTTCTACTCAGGAATAATGGTCAAACTTTACTATATGATCAAAATTACCAGCAATATTTCATTACATATTACCTCAAAACCTGCCAGGCAAAGCAAAAAAAAAGAGGACCGTGGGCCATCACCAGAATACTCAAATGAGAGTAACAAGACTAGTTACCAGACCATCCTTTAACCGAAGAGATTCATAACAGAACTGGAATGATATTATAACAACATTTTTTTGAAGCTGGCAGCTCCCCCACAAAAGTAGTCTTGCCTGCTGTATGTGATCCTCATTCATCAGAGCTGAGCAGACTTTCAGCTTTCAAACTGTTGTTATGATCAGAGGACAGGACCGAAGTACTTTGGCAACGGCAAAACAAAACCTCCAAATGCTGCTCCCATATTCCTCAAGGATATTCTTCAGGGTCTCCTTTTACAGCTGAAAGTCTGTCCAATATTTTACAACTAATGAGTTGGCAATTCTAGCTTGGACGCAGCTCCAGAATTTGTTAACCAGCGGCGGATCGTCGGTGCTGAGCTCCAGAGCAGAGCTTTGGAGACCTGCAAGTTTTAGTGAAAGGGGTTCTGCAATCCCTTGACCTTAACATGGGATGGAAATTGGAATTCCACCAGATTGCACTCCCAGAGTCCGCTGCCGAACTCTGTGTCTGTGATGGCAGGCTCTTTGAGGATCACACAGCACACTCGAGCCGGTGCTGTGCTGGAGAGCTTTATACCTATTAGAATTAGAAGTACTTCCAGATTTCATTTTAGAGGAGCATGCAAAAATCCAATTTGGGATTTTTTTCTTAAGGAAAATGAGTGTTAGATGGGATGAACTCTTCTAAGTAAAGCAGGAGGCTGAAGGGACCCATCTGTCTATTGACACTGAAAGAATTTGTTCTTATTTCCATGTTCTTATTCCCATGCCTGAAATGGCTTGGATTTTTTCCCCCTAATATACAAAAAACAGGCAAAGGATGTACAGTGCTTGATGAAGAGCAACTGCTTTGTGTTGGAGCATGCTGTAATCCGTTATCATTCTAGAATTAGTTATCTTTCTGCCACAGTACTGTGTAAAAGCACTAAAATGACCATTTCATGAAACTAAGTGGATATATTATTTATTTTAAATAGGTAAGAAAGACACTTCCTCAAAATGAGGATCAGGTACTTATTTGCTCAAGTGTACTTAAAATAGTCAGTAACAGAAGTACCTGTGAACCTTAGAAATGGGACTATTGGTCTTTAAAATACTTGAGTGTTTTATGGAAAGAATTTAATACTACAAGGCTTTCTAATTAGAAAGTGTGTGTGTGTGCACATATGCAGAGAATGAGCATAATACAATACTGTGCTTGATTCACACATACAAAATACATAAATTTTGCATCAATATCATTCAAATAAATAATAGTGCTGTTCGGATCTCTGATATTATGAAAACTGACTTATGGAGAACTGAATTTCAGATTGACCGAGTGATAACATTGATGATTTTGACCCAGTGATAATGTATATAATATTCCTGCTATTGCAAGCAGGAATAATACATCATGTCAGTGAGTAGCATGCATTCTCTTCACCACATGACTCATTGACAGCAAAGTATGATGCTATTTCAGTATGACGTCTATCTACTTTCAGATCTTGATCCTTCAGTATTTCTCGTTTGAAAGAAAACAAGCTACAGATTAAATTTTTTCTTGCCTTTTAGGCTGCCACTACTATCACATAGTCTCAGCAAYGATAGTACTCTCCAAAAGCGTACTTTCTGGATTATGAGTACATTTTTTAGGGTTTCAAGGAAAGGTGATAATTAAAATGATAAAGAGTTTCTTTAAAAATAACATGCTCAAAGCTCCTCTTCTAATTATTTGCAGGAAAAGGAGGAAGAATATAAGGCTTCCTTCTGGAAAACAGGAAAAACGTGTATGATGAAACTTCCTTCCACTGATCTCGCACAAAACCATGCAGCAAAACGGCTAGATGGGGATTTTACAAATCAAGGCATAAGAGACTAAAGAAGGAGTTTGACTTGATGGGATAGTTCCCGCAGTGATTTATAATCTGAGATTATAAAGCACTACCTGAAAATATTCCAAGAACAAGGAAAACTACCAAGGGACTGTTTGGTGGAAATCTAAAATCTGATGTGAAACAATCGACAATGTCAAGGTCCAGATGAATTTTTTCATTACAACCTGGAGGGAAAGGAGAGATTAACAAAATGGAGAAAGGGAATATAATTTCCTGAGTCAAACTCCCAAAGCGCTAGTTACCAAATACGACTTTGTCTCCAAAACACTCAGTCTGGAACATCAGATTCTTTGCAGATTTTTTGCCAAGCTTTATGAGTTTGTCTGCAGGAAGCAGCATGTAGATCCAAGCACTTTAGGACTTTTCAGAAGATGTAAAAATGTTCTCATAACTGGATGCCCAATCTGTAATTTGGCAATGATTTCTTTCTGTCTCACATCTTCTTGGATCACAAAATCTTCCAGGTCATTACTCTGAAAAGCTTGATGGAGTCCTCTGCCAAATGGATAATATCTTGGTCAACAGAAAGCACAAGGCAGCTAAGCATTTTTACAGCTCTAGAAACTGTCAAGTTTAACTCTTAAATTATGCCTGAAATGGTAGGGCTGGCCTTAYGGTTTTCCAAAAGACCATACTGCTCTATTATCTTTACCCCTTTATTCAACATTTGCTGGTATCTGATCCAACTCTGGAAGTGTTGCTAAAACTGTAGGTATGGGCCTGACCCAATTGGCTCAAAACTCTTCTTTTTTTCATATGTTTGGCATGTATCTGGATTTATCTGGATTTATAATCTCACAATTCACTGTTCCTGGCTGTGTCACCCAGTTTTCCTCCCTCATGCACATACATAAAGGCAGGCCTACAAAGAGAGATAAATCGTTCAGAAACCAGTCTGCAAAAATGCTTTGCTCTGCAAACAAGATGCACAGTGTGGATAAGTACGGTAGGAGCTACAAGATATGAAACAATTTATGTTCAGGTAAAGTTTGATTGAAGGAAACCTGGAATGTACATGTGGGGAAGTGCAAGACGAGCAAGGGGTTGTAAATAAAATTTTCCAAAAKAAATTTAAAATATCTTTGCTTAGTAATTAATGTGACAGGAGTCAGAGGGCCCCCCAAATAAATACAAAATAAATGCTAAGATTTTTGCTATTAGCTTGTGTGTTGTATTCCACACAAACACATTTTCTGGGTGTCAGTGATCAGGTGAACAATCAGGAATGCCCTGAAGGCATTTGGGGTCCCTACCCATAGACAGAAACTTCACAGCCTTTTCCACCTGTTAACTGGGATTAGTTCAAATGTCCTCCAGAGATGTCCTCAAAGATGATCCGCCCTCTGAAAGACATTCCCCAATGTTCCTGAAGAACTACATCATGCCTTCAATAGCTTCAAGAAAGTAGTGGTAAATGGGTATTTTTCCTCTGGCAGAACAATCCTCTCACACACCGCAGATGGCTCRGGCACTAACAGAGTAATCTAACAGGTCACTGGTTTGCACTGGTAAGAAATGGACCTGATTTTTCCTAACCACCGCCATGGATCCAAGCTTCTTTTCACATGGCAAGTAAATTATATTTCAGCAGACATAAATCACACTCCTGAAGATTTCATATTTAACAAAACATTACTAATATTTCTTACAGGTTTCATACTATGAAATATTTGTGAATTACAAAATGATGTATTTCTTACAGCAATCTCACATATACTGCAGAATGTAATAATCTCTTACARAATTTAATAAGAGATTACTGTGGTGTCTCTGTGCCAGGTTATCCTAAATGATCAAAATGATACTATCACTGTCAGTAAACTGAAAAAAAGTACTTCCTGTAATGGTCATCCATTGTTTAATTTTTCCATCTTGCCTATTCCTGACAGATTACCAAACCATTATTACCAGCTGGATAAAGTCTATAATCATTTCTCCCACTATCTGTGAATCTGGGGATAACACTTATTCATAAAAGCCAGACTGTGCCTTGAAGCGCAGCTGTGAGCATAGGACAAGACACAAACTGCCCCATCCCAAAAGTAGCCATCAGAAATGCCGTGATCCATATCTCCTATTCACAGCTCCTACCTTGCAGCTTCTTCATTTCTCTGGGGTAATGTTTTGTGGACCTTTTGCTTCACATAAGGGCATTATAGGATCGATTAGTCCCATCTCCTACCCCAGCACAGATCAAAGTGCATTAGAGTCCAACCCCAAGGCAGTGTAGGGGCACTCAAGTGGTAATTTTTTGTAAGCAGTGCTAAGAGATAAGGACTACAATAGAGGTTGAACTGACACTTGTTTCAATTTAACAGAAACATAGGAGAGGTTTATGATTGTTTTGGAAAAAAGTGACCTTGGCAGTTAAATATGATGTTAAATGCTATTTCAATGTAGAACATCCATTCTCACATAGATGTCTCTCCCCTGTTTGGCTACTTAGGAAATGTGCTTTTCTTTGTTTCTGTATCTTCAGTCCTTACTGAAGCTCTGAATGAGGCAGCGTGGAGATCCTGTCAGGCATTTTCTTGTCATTAACAATAACTCCTTACTTGGAGATACTTGGAAAACAGTAGGTCAATAGCATCCTGGACTGCATCAGGCAGAGCATTGCCAGCAGGTCGAGGGAGGAGATCCTTCCCCTCTGCTCAGCACTGGTGAGGCACATCTCGGGTGCTGGCTCCAGTGCTGGGCTTGCCAGTACAAGAGAGACATGGACTTACATGACAGAGTCCAGCGCAGGGTCACCAAAAAAAATGGACAGACTTTTCTCAGTGGTGTCCAGTGACAGGACAAGAGGCAATGGGTACACACTGAAACACAAGAAATTACATTTAAGCATAAGAAAAAAATTACTGTGAGAATGGTGAAACACTGGCACAGGTTGAGGTTGTGAAGTCTCTTCTCTTTGCAGATAATCAAAATTCAACTGGACATGGTCCTGGGCAACCAGCTCTGTCTGGTCCCACTGGAGCAGGGGCATTGGACTAGATGATCTCCAGAGGTCCCTCCCAACCTCAACTGTTCTGTGAACCTGTGGGATCAGCAGGACTCCAAAGCAATGATCAGGCACTCCAGGCATCTGTTTCCCTCCAACAGAAAAGAAAAACAACACTCCTTCTGGCAAGTGTCTGATGTAGAAACTCCCCATATCAACCTCCTGACTCAGATCCCATTAACAATAGCTTATCTCATCAGTCTCAGAGGGTCACTGTGTTGGCACGTACTCGTCTGCCGTGCCATCTTCAGCGTTTCAGGCTATTTCAGTGGGGTTAGGAGGGACTTGCCTTTCAGACAGGCTGAGGCTTTCCACACCCTCTCTTTCTGCTGTTTTGCTACTCGTTAGGAAACACAGTTGTCCAAAATCCTGTCAGAAGCAGACTCTGCTAAGCACAGACTTTAAAGTCTTGCGGCTTAATTTGCTGCAAAAATAAATCTAATTGGCTGACTCTAGATCCTGCTAATGACCATCAACACCTTAACACCAACTGCCTAGACTGGAAAAAATCATGCTAAGAGCTTTTTTTATTAAGTGAAAAGCACAGTGTGAATGACACCAAAGGGAGAATAGTCTTCATTTTATTTATTTGTACATTTTCAAACATTATTATTTTCTACTGTTTTGCACTCTGATGGACATCCTTCTAAAAGGAAACTGCTTTCTAATTGCTAGTTTCATCTACTGTGCCAAAACGCATTATTTCCAACACAAGAAAATCAGAGGGACTCAACCACAAATGGTATAACCTAGAAAATAAACCATAACTATTCAAATGAACATTCACATATTGCAGAAGATTAGCTCCTTTTTTGGTCTAAAAGCTCCCACGTTGCAGAAGCTTCATCACCCCATATTTATACAAAGTGCTCCAGTTTGAGGACCAAACTCTCAAAAACATCCTGTTTGAACTGGACCCACACAGAAAGATGTTTAAACTTAGTTTAAATCCCCAGATTGCCAGACTTTGGATTCTGAGTATGCATACTGCACACTAAGAGCAATGAATTCAGACCGAAAACCAGCATCCAAGCTGATTTTCATACTTAAATGGAGCACATGGAAAGATGTTTCGACATGCTTTTTGCAAAAGAGAATCATGTTTAGAACAGTCACGACCTAAATAAAACATCTGAAATGTAGGCTTTTCTCAGGCTGAGAAAATTCCACCCCACCTTCTTCATTGTCAGATGATGATATAACCTTAACTGCAAATATTTAGAACAGACTACATGGAAAAAAACACCAACATTTAAACCCTCTCCTATTTAAGCAGGGGAACTTGTGCAGCTGAGAATGCAAGAGTGATGGTAGTAGAAGAAGAGAAGAAATATGACTCTGTACCTTGACAGCCAGGGTATTCGTACAAGAGAGAAGAGTTCATCTGTGCTTTTTTCTGATGTGGTTTTCTATTCATCAGGTGGGCTTTTTAGTTCATTCTTCACAAGTACCCAGCTCTCCACATTGATGGTAAGGGGAAATGAAAAACATAGACAAGGTGCTTTGAAACAGCAACTTTCTAAGCATTATAGCCTCCAAGTCAGAGCCATCCAAGTCAGTCATAAAACATCATAGGAGTTTCTCCCCAAACTCTCTGGTGGCTATATAAGGGGCAGACTGCCAGTCCTTGTCTTCAGAGGAACACATGTGCTGTTTTCCCAGGAATCCCAAGAAAACATAAGGCATCACAGCTGGGATTTGCCTACTCCTTTCCTGGGAGCTCCATGTATTCTCCTGCTCCATCACTGAGCAAGTACCAGAATACAAGGAGCTAATTCACTGCATCCACAAAAGGCAGTGGCAACTTACCTGCTAAACACTGGTAAGTTCTCCTAGAAGCATTCTTCCCCTTGCTGTGGAAGTGTTTTGTCCTGTGCCTCTTTTGCAAATATGTGGTACAGGACACAGTCAAGCCTAAAATATTAAATGCCTTGTAAGCAGAAGAAATATCAATCTCTATGTACTCCCATTGAAATACTGTATGACCTTGCATAAGTCATTTGATATGTTCATGCCTCAAATATTTTTTGTAAAATGAGGGTAATACTACCAATTCAGTCATCTTAAAGTGATGCGCCGCTGATAAGCACTATATACTGACTTTCTAAACAGAAATAATACCACTATGAGTCATTGCCTTTGGTAGCTTGAGTGGAAATAGGAAATCTTACTCATACATAACAAAAACAAGAGGTATGATTGTATTTTCTAATGAACAAGGTTGCTGAATCTCAGTTTCATTAAAATGCTTTTAAGGTTTGCTTGCAAGATATCAAGGTTTGTGGGCAGAAACATGCTCATCCCTCACTCACAATATTGTTATGCGAAATTCGTGCAGAGCTGGGGAATGAGCACTTTATCTACCCTCTTCTCAGACTTGCCAGTGGGCAGATCAGATCTGGCTTAGAGCTAGTCTACTTCTGGAGCTCAAATGGTGTGGAAAGTAAAACATTATTTAGAGCAGCCTTCAGGTTGCTTTAATTTAAAGCAGAGGGTGGCAAATTCAAATTAAGGGTGATACAAATGGTATCGAGACTTTTTGCATCTGTCTCTGCCCCAAACACAGAAGCAAAGTACTCGAGAATCAGGCTGAAACAAGAAAAGCCTCTCTTTTAAGAAGTAAAGCTTTTTCATCAGCAGCACAGACTCTCCAAGATAGAGAATTACAATAGACTTTAAGGCAAGCACACTAGCCTGTTGTACAAGCTTACTTGTAATAGACTCTCACCCTTAAACAAAGGTGGGTATAGAACCGATTCTAGCTGCCATTCACTTCCTTCTCCCACACACTCACACCGGCAAACAGTTTGTTTTTGTTCCTGCTCAGCTGCTTGATTTAGTTGTCTTTATTGCCCAAACAAGGGTGTCAGGGAAATATCCTTCTTCCTAATAATTTTTCTTCTTACCTATCAAGTTGGTAATTTTTTAACCTGAATTAAAAAATACATTTAAAGCAAAAGAGAGGGTTTGGGTTTTTTTGTTGTTGGTGGTGTTTTTTTGGGTTTTTTTGTGTTTTTTTTGTTTTGTTTTTGTTTTTGGTTTTTGGTTTTTTTTGTTTAGTGTTGTTTTTTTTTTTTTTTCCTGAACAAAACGTTCATATAGTTTTGCACTGAAACAGTGCAAAAGTGTTTGTACCAGCTCTGTTCTAGCCAGGTGTCCTCTGCCTATTTTGAGAGGAATCACCTCTGAGGCTGGTGTATTCATGAAACCCAAATGATGCACTGGCCACCACAGAGAGAATCACTTTTTCTAAGAAGTCAGAGCAGGGAAGCCAGAAAGAACAAGCTTGTTGGTAAATGTCCATTGCTGGTAAATGACCACGTCCTGTTTTTCCCAGTTACTGCTGACGTCCTAGTCAGCTCACTGTTTTCCCCTGTCTTTGACAGTATATTCAGCATGAAACCTACATTACGAGACTGCTTAGAGTGATGACAACATTGAGTTGGTCAATGTATGGAAGCTGTCTCCTAATAAAAGTACACCAGCCTATCCAAAAGGGATGCATTGAGGGATAATTTGTAGATATCTGTTAAGACAGGAGCTGTGTAATAAATTACCCTGGTTACCTTGGTGCCTAGGAATTCACTCATGGATCGCCATCCCTGTGGTAGCTGCTGTACCAACACAGAACAGAAAGGCAACTGCTGCCTCTTCCCAGATCTTCATGGAGAGTAAAGAGAGGGCCAGAAGAACACAACAGGCTGTGAGATACTGGTCAGCACAATGGAGACTAGATCACATGGTCTACAGGATGGGTAACCTCTCTGGGATACATACCTTTCTAATAAAAAAAGAAATACCAAGTTTAGGCAACTGACATTATGGGTAATTGGAATCTGGATACAGCCCTATGTTTACTTAGAAGCACTTTGAAGAGGTCCTGGAAGAAATGTTAGTGTTTTGGAAAAGTGGATTCATTCGTACTTGCCCTCTACACTGGAATGCAATGAGTGGCTTTAAACAAGAAATACTTTCATTTGCAGGTGAAAATTTAAAGCAGAATTTCATAATTTGAAAATTTGTAACCAGTGCCTGCTAGCAATCAATGAAAAATCTGCAAGTCTATTTTTTAAGCATATTTTTGGCTCACATTTCTAAATCACATATTGTTTGTATTTACATATTTTTCTAAAGAATATTTTCAATATTCTGGAGCTTTATTTAATCATTGTCTTGTTTTTTTCCATTTGTTTCAAAGTGAGAACACACAGCAGGAGAACTATTATTTTTGTCCCTCTAAAATACTCTACATATCTTTTTCTTTTTTTCCCTTTTCAGACTAAGGAGTTGTATGATTTGAATAAATTCAACCTTTTCTGTTTGAAAGGCTCTCTGTAGGATTATGCGCTGTGTGTTTCTGGCTGTAGTCTTTCTTGCTAAAAGGGAACAGATAGGTGTAAATGATATTCACACCTCTTAATTGGAGTCATTAACAGTTCTCTGGGTTATCTTCCAGTGTAAGACCTTGGGCTTCCTAAGGAGCAACTAGAAATAAGAGCCAGGAGTCGCTGCAAACTTTTGCTCATATAGGAATGTCAGTTAAGAGTGTGATTTTATGTTTGGGTTTTTTTTTGCAGCATTTCTTTTCTGGTAACATCGCTGCCGTAGACAAGATTTTATGAGCAAGATAGTGCTTTTGTTGGTATAGCTGTTTCATTTGAGCTGATATAAGCAAGACCATCACTAACGCTTTTTTCCTTGTACATACTGTACCTATTAGGAGATATTCCTGGTGTAGCGACATGAGCTACAGGCAGGAGTTTGTGTTTCTTTCTTTGGTGATGCAAGTTCTTAGAAGTTTGTTTGTTTGTTTGTTCCTGTTTAGCATTACTCAATCCTTTTTGCGAGAAAGCAGAAAAAAAATAATTTACCTTGTTTTGCAGAACAGACACAGAACTCATGGAAGCAATACCCTCACAACAGTTTGATAAAATACACTAACAATTCATGAAAAATTCAGGTACAGGCAAAATAATAGTTTATTCATTAAACCGAACCAATTTACACTGCTTAACTGTAGTGAACATCAAAATGTCCTTTCATGGCCTCTTAAAAAGCATCTAACACCTCTGCATCCTCTTCTTGTATTTGCCCTTGCATGTGCCTGCCCAAAATCAACAGTCTGATTTCTCACCCTGCACCAACAGCCATTCATGTTGTGTTCACAGGTACAAATATAGCAAATGCCACATGCAGTTTTTGCCTCTAAACTCCAGTCTAGGCAAAGGAGACCAGTACCACAACAAAATTCATCGTAATTTTTGCACTATCCAGATAAGCAAGAAACTTGCTGATGAACACACACTGCCTTTTGCTGTATTAATTCTTACTGTTAGGTCAATTTAAACCCATGGAAGCATGTAAGTAAGAAGAGTCTCATGAAATAATAATATTGGTAACTGAAAGCTAATAACCAGCAGTCAAGAAAGACTGTATGTACGTGTAAATGTGGCACGTACCTCTGCTATATTCCTTAAATTGACCACTGCATGGCACACACAAACACTTTAGATCTCTCTTAAATCTGGATAAAACAGCAGGAGATGCTAAATAAAATGACTGGTTAAGTGTCGCTTAGAGAAAATTTGAGTGGTAAATGACATATCTCCTTTCTTTAAGTTCAGAAGACTGTGGGAAAACTGAGAGAGGCATGAAATGGA
Source organism: Phoebastria nigripes (assembly GCA_035582835.1). Taxonomy (NCBI): domain Eukaryota; kingdom Metazoa; phylum Chordata; class Aves; order Procellariiformes; family Diomedeidae; genus Phoebastria; species Phoebastria nigripes. Next base: position 2,767,801 of record JAYKAV010002821.1, on the reverse strand, counting down.
CAAAGCAAAACAAAGTAAACCATCTGTAGAGAGAGATTCAGTAGAGAGAGATTTTCTGTAGATAGAAATAAATTGAGGAGTGGTTTCTACAAGCACAGAAACTGGTCATCACAAAATATGCAGGGTTGGGTTTGTAAATGAGGTGGACTTAAATGTGGAAACCTCAAAGTCTTGCAAACTTGCCACCTCATAGATTTCACAGGAGCCAGCTGGGATCCCAGATGCCCTMTAAGATGCATAAGAAAGAGTTCAAAAATGAGACAAGCAGCCCATCATCCTGAGTTGAAAATCATCTTAGTTTGTTGTAGGGAAGTACTGAGCGAGGACCAGAGTGTAACCTTGTCTGCCAGAGGGTCTGAAGCCTAATTCTGGGTCCCATCTTTGCTCATCATTCATCAGTACCACTGGGCTCTAATGTCAAGTTAACTCTCTCTTCCTCAGAAAAATATTATAAAAGGGAGTTATGGTATAGTCCTCCCTCCATTCTAGAATAAAAAAAGGTTATTTAAAATTTCCCCAGGAAATAGCTTTGAATACCAAGTTTCTGGATATGTAAAGGAAAATTTTTCTCAGACTATTCTCTATCTGTCCAATTTGGTATAAAAATCATAGCTATAAATAGGGGAAAGAACTTTAATATGGGTCTTTGAAGTGAGTGCCACATATAGGGACATATAGACCCCTATCCGTTTGAGCTCTCTATCTAGTTCGATGCACATTTTGCAGTTGAGCCCCAGTTAACTCCAAGAACACACGCCTACCCACCATCTCAGCTTTTATTGAATTTCTTTTTATTTTAGTAGACAAGAATTTAAAGAGCTTTTTTTCTTTTTTTCTTTATTTTTTCTTCTTTTTTTTTAATCTGCGAACATACTGTGTTATGAGGACCCTTGGAGCTGTACAAGCCAAATAAACCTTGCAATGACATTTTAAAAGTTGCTTTGCATTTGTATAACCTGGCTGTAATCCTTCTGTGTCTCAGAATTCACCACACTATCAGTCACTTAAATTATTGAACTGGATTTCACATAAAATCCATTCAGTCGTGGAATATTTATGTGTTCAAAATTTAGTGAAGCTTCTTCCCCTCAACCCATGGAACAGATAGAAAAGGTGAAGCCAAGAWGAACTGTCCTGGGACAAGGATGCTGAAGTAATGCAGAGAATCAGTGCTTCCGAAAACATTTTTAAATATAGCTAAACAACAAGCCCCGCCCCCCCCCCAATTTCTCTTTTGTGACTTAAAGGCATATGAATCTTCATGGTAAAGGCAGTAATACATAACAATGATGATAATACATCAGTACGTAACTAATATCACAGTACTACAAGGCAAATTGAAAAATCAAGAAAGAAATGCAACACAGTTAACTTTGTTCTTTAAAACCATATATATCACAGGTACTTCTCCCATTCTGTTCCAGGTGTTTTTCCATAATACTGGACACTATTGGCTTAAATGCACATGAAATTAACTTCTGTTATCTCAGAGTTACTGTGTAAATACTAAATTTGACTTCTTACTGTCTGCCTATTTTTGCTTTTCTATATAAATAAAAATGATGTAAAAAGATATTTTTATACTTGATTTAGAGAAGTTCAGCAATGTTCAGCTCCCAATAGTAAGCTATCTTTCTAAATGCAAGAGCTATTTTTCCTATGATTTTGTTGTCTCCTATGAATTTTTTAAAAATGTAATTTATTCATGAGCAGAAGTGAGTAAAACCACCAGTTTCCCAGTGGAGTCATACTGTTAACATGAACCACATCTTTCCTGACCTTGCATAGCAATTGTAGGGGCTGCACTCCATAATTGGTCCAAATACAAATACACTTGTAAATCAGGTAGGTTTCCTGGAACTTTGGAACAACACCAGTGCATCTGGTTTTATTCAGCCCCAAGTCTCAATTGCAACTGACCAAAAAATTACATGCCAGCTAAAGCTATCAGACCTTTCATGCCTGAGCTTTCCACCCCCATTCTCTTCTACACAAACTAAAATGAGGTTCTTTGCTGAAGCCAAAATCTTCCAATATGCTTGTCATGAACTGCTGAATTTACTGTTCACATCTTTTTTACAATACAGATTAAGTGTGGATCCAGAGCCCTGCTTCAAAGGGGCCCTCCAACTGCCATATTTTCATCATAGCATGCATTCACGATGCAAATATAATATCCATCTGGGCCTTTTATAGGCTTAATTTATCCCTGCTTATTTATCATAATTAAGTGCACCATATGATAGGAATCCTTGTGGTATCTCTACTGATCTGGAGTAGGGAGAGATCACTAACCCTACTTATGAAATCCAGCAATTAAATTACATGATATCACTCATCATAAAAAAACAAACCCTCTGCTAATGACATAAATGTGTTGGACTAACCAGTTCTGTTCTAACACATATGTAAAATAAGGGGGGAGAAATGACAGAACATCAAAGATGAGAGAGCCCCACAGAAGCCTCAAGGAAAGTTCCCAAGCCACTGGATTTGAAAATATGGTACACCACGGATTAGTTCTGTAGTGATAGAGATGTAACCAGGGGACACGAGCTGCTTCAAGAACCCCAGGTCGGGGGATTCAGAGAAGCTCTTCTGAAATCAAGTTTACGAGACTCCAGTGAAGTTGCTTTAAGATACCGCAAGTGCAGTCTGATTTGGGGCTGACCCACCTTCCCATCTCTTCCCACAAAAATAATAAACACACACATACATGTACCTATTTTTTAGGAAGTGTACTTTTTTTAACAAGTATCTTCCATGACCTCCTAAAGCAATATCTAACTAAAATATTTAAGACAATTGGTAACATATCCAATGGCACTTAATGTATTGTGGAGCCTGGGTTCAGGGTCCTCAACGGGGTGCAGTGAAAAACGTCCAGGGCTAGCTCTAAGTGAGCTAGTGTGTAACTGTGGCAAAGCAAAGTGTTGTGCGGGTATACTAAGTCAGCTCCTAACCCAGGTATACAACCGTGCTGTCACAATAAGAGGATAGGGACTGCTGTAGAACCTAGACCTCAACTGGTCAGTCCTATATCACCCTCCCTTATAGTCACGGTCTAAGATATTTAGAGCTGGATTTGTTCAAACATGCCAGAAGTAAATGTCTATACTAAAGGAGATAATGAATAGCGGCAAGGTGCCTTACTCCCTTTGAAACCAGTATGAAATCTCTGCATACTAAGGGGATGCCACAAGACCCAGCCAACTAAAAGGGCAAGAGCATCCATATTTGTGTTTGGAAGAGCTGAACATGATTTGTTCTTTTAAGACACAGCAGGCAGCGGGTGATGCTGCCTCCTTCTCAGACCAGACTTTGGCTGTAAGAACCTTGTCCATATGTGAAGAAGTCACAGTGTCACCATCCTCTCTCCTCTTTTCCCTCTTTTGACAGTGTTCAGACCCCCAGTCCTTGCACAATATATGGAAGACCTTGAAGTTCTCTTGTTGAGGACCGTCTACATAGCAGAAAGCAAAAAGTAAGACAACCGTTGAAAGGACAGGTCTGTCTTCTAGTCTGTTGCCGTCTCTCACATGCTCTTCATTGCTTTTTATCCAGAGGCCCTTTGCTGCAAAATAGTCAGCATCTGCCTAGGCAGACTCTTCAGCCCCTCAGAAACCTAGCAGGTGCCAGGTAGGCGCTAAATCCAGGGCTGATCTAGAGATGTGCCAACATAGAAGTATTGGGGCTGAAAGAATTTTCAGTTTAAACAGGGAAGCCCACAGTGACAGTAAGCAGCTATGAGCCATGGGCTTTTGTTTGTTTAAATGCATTTAGTTGTCTAAAGTATTTCTCTGTTTTCTATATGGGCCCTTGTGGGATTTCCCGAAGTGCCTAAGAATTTTATATACCTAATTCCCATTGAAATGTGGACCTTAGGAGTCGCTGGCTTTCAATAAGACTTTCAGAAATCTTACCATGTCTTTAATGAACTTGCAAGTTTTAATGAATAGTCATGCGATTTTGGAGTCTTTTTGTCTGGAAGCAAAGCTGGGCTGTAAATCATTACACCATTAATAGCTGTTCCTTCGCCTTTCATTCCTAAGTATGGTAGTAATTATCTGTTTTGCAAAGCATAATAAAATATGTGTCTTCATATTCAGAATATTCATGTAGCGACAATTCTAAAGTTATCATAGATGATGTATAGGCAGCAGTGTGTCCATAGTTAACCAGAATTCTTAGAGAGCTTAGTTTCTAAGCCCAGGGCCATAAACTTTGATTTGGGAAACCACAGTGGCCTGCAAATCACCAGAAAAGAAGGGGAAAGATTTCTCCAGTGTCGGAAAAATGCTAGATCCTTGCTGACTTACAGATCCTTAAAATTTAACCTGATTTCAAATTCTTGACTAATGCTGCTTCTATGTGTTTACTCAGCTTAAAAATGTTTCATATCTTTGCAGTTAAATATGTTTGGGAATGAATGTGCTTGCAATATTTGAAGACAAAAAGTGTTAAGGAACATATGAATGATTTTAGATAAGCTGTAGTTAATTACTGTCGTTAATAATTTTGCCACTCTTCTTGTTCCCGCAGCAGACTGACCCTACGGAGACAGCAGCTTAGACCGGCTGCTCCCTTCCAGGCACCAGAAGGATGGTGTATGGCACACGCTTATTGCCACCCTCCAGCTCTGTGCTCGCTCATCCGTGCTGGAAAATACCTCTGGGTAAGGTCTTGGTACGAATGCTCTGCTTGCTTTCTCTCTGCTTCCTTGTCCTGAATGTGTGACTCACAAGCTCCCGCATGTTCCCCCATGGCTCCTCAGACATGTAGGGATGTTTTTACTCCAGCCTGTGCCCCTGCTGTTTTATGTCACCCTAAACTTTATCTCCGTCTTTGCACTAGTTTGAATAGTATTATACCACATTCGAAACGTAGATTTGACATTTGGTCTTGCTAGAGACTTTTTTTTTTTTAGGAGTGTGAATAGTAAAATATTTATGAAACTCTTATGGCTTGAAAACTACATGTGGGATTAAAATAGAAGCTAATAGAGGAAAAAAGATCACAGCAGAGATGGTTTCCAACATTAACTGTGAACTTCCTTTGGTGCCAGGAACTGGTTGAGTTAGATTGCATTCTCCACCAAAATTGCATGTAGTGAGACTGTTGAACTATGCATGAAAGGGGCAGCTTAAGAAATTGCAGAAAAATTACATGGAAAGTTAAAGGCACAAGAGGTATGAGCAACCTTCAAGATGGTGCAGTCTTTTCATCAAGGTTAGCTGAAATCTCCACACTTCTCTAGCACAACCAGAATGTCAACTTTATAGGACATTTCAAAAAATGCAAAAACCCCACAACCTCTAAAGTAAGCACAAACCTGCAAAGTTTCTGTTGCTGTGACTGTGCCATGACAAGCAAACTCATCAGAGCCTTTCAGACCAAATACAGAATACTCTCACAAGAAGAGTTTTCCTGCCAACAGTTACAAAACCCCTTTTCTGTCAGTGCTGGGAGCTGCCCGACAAATGCCAGCTGGGAACATAAGAGGCTGAGACAGAGCGGGGGTCTCTGTAGATCGGCACATGTAAGGAGGCAGAGTTTGTAGTGTAAATCTACCCTCCAGCACATTGTGTTAGAAACGGCTTCATARTGGTGGTAAAATCTACAAAAATATCTGTTTTTTCATAGATCGAAGAACCAGAATTAAGCTGTGCAAAGCCTGGTTAAACTGGGTCCTGCTCCTGTGCTTGACTAATTGAACATACTTTGCCTATGTGAGGCAGGATTCAGTGGGACCTCGCCTCTGTTCATTTACTAGGTTCTTGACTTATTAATTCAATTTATCTGTAAATTTCTTCTTCAGGGTGGAGGTAGGTGTGAAGGCAGGCAAGGGTTTTTTTGTTTTACAACTGCTAAACCATGTTTAAGGATGTGTCTTAGCTTTGTGAATCCCCTAGACTCTTTTTTTTTTACAAAATTTATTTCAGAATATTTTTTAGCCATTTGTAAGAGACAGCAACACCACTTTCTCACCAAACCATGACAATCTGCAAAGGGGTACCTTGTGCCGTTCCCATTGATTTTAAAATCATGAAAATAGACTTGAGGGAAGGATGGATATGCTCAGCACAGTTTCAGAAGAAAGTTAAGTCATCTAAAATGTGGGTTTCCAATCATATTGAAAGGATGGGATGGCTTCCAACGGTAATCTGGTCAGGGCTGAAAAGGGTAAACTAATACTGCCTGGGTTCAGCTTCGTGAGTCCTGAGGAAGTCTGAGCTTAAAACAGCAATTTTGGCCCCCCATTTGTTTAGAAACAGGCAAGAACACCTCAGTCTTTTTTCAACATTTAGCAAAACTCCTTTTCTGTGTATATGAAAGAAATGGTCATCTGAATTTTATTTCTTTCTTTAGTTTGTATCCACAAAACTTCTCTTTTTCTCTCACACTCATCTTTCTTCCCATCACATGAGCTTCCTTCAGAAACCTGCTAGCAGATGGGAATGAAATAAACAGACTTTTAAACAGGTTTCTCGTTAGAAAAAGACAGTGCTTAGACAAAGAAAGAGGGACTAAAAAACCCACCTTCCTCACCTGTTGAACTGACTGTGGTGAACACTAAAACCTTGCTGTTGTCGGGATTTTCATCAGAGAACAGGTTATTTCATGTTTGATCTTTCAAAGAAACCAACTGCACAAAGATAGTTGCTGACCTGTAATTCAGATTCTCTGAAAATGCCGTGTAATTGGAGTCCTGCTCCTGGCTTGCTGCTCCCAAACATGAGAGAAAGCTTGCTCATCTCCCAGGGGTTTGGACCTCCAAACAGGAGTTGGGTGAGCCCTGTTCACACGAAGACTGCTAGTGCTGCACTCCAGAGCAGCCCTTCCTAATTATAACAGACATGAYGCGATGATGCTGAAACCTATCTTGATAACAGACCCTAGTGCAGGAGACTTTATAAGCGCAGTGGTGTTGTCCAGCAAACCCTGAGATTTACAGTTCAGCTGACAAAGCTAAAAGAGTCTTTTTCTCCCATATTCAGGAATATTGTGGACCTAAGGGACAGTAAAATCATTCCTTTCTAGGGATTTTGTTGTTTTCCCCTGGAAACGTGGAGTGCTCTGAGGTATCAGAGAAGAATTGCTCTCCACCTTCACCTTGAAGGTGTTTAGGGCTGAGAGGTCTCACTGCCTCTTGTTTCTGCAAAGGCATTGCAGCAGACTTTCCATGTTACACAAAATCCAAGAAGGCCAGGATGGCTCTGAAAGAAATAAGAATAGTAAGTAAAATAACACTATTACATAGAGTACAACCCAGCTGCTTTCCAAAGGGGCTTTTATGAGATCTGAAGTTTCCAAGAGCACTAAAAAAGTAGAGGAGCAGTAAGTGGCGTTACACAGGACAGACAACTGAGCTTCAGGAGCTTTGCTTAGTCGAGGGAGATTACTGTAGTCTAACCATCAAATGCTGATTCTTGTGAAGAATTCTGAAGTTTATTAGTTTTCATATCTTTTTTTTTCTGCAGGCAGGAAGAATAAGATTTTTTTTTTTCTGTATATACTTCCCCTCTGCTGCCTCTGTATTCCCTCCTTCCTTTTGCAGCAGAACCGCTCTGGAAGCAGTGTTGAGCAGCTCCTGCCGGCTTGCCCGCTCCCCACCTCCTTTCCCACCCTGAGAAGCAAATTACAGGACTTAACAAAGGCAAAAAAAAACAGTACCCCAAGGTTCACCATGTGGACAGATAGTTCATCTGAACCGCCAGGTCTGCATGGCAGTCTTTGTTTCAGGTGCCAACAGATTTTGATTAAGGCACTGGGAATAGAAAGAAGAATTTAAAGGAAGGAGAGTGTATCCAGGAAAACAGCATTAGTTAGCCCCTGCTCAATCCAATCCCCTGTGTTCAGTTTTGGGCCCCTCACTACAAGAAGGACGTTGAGGTGCTGGAGCGTGTCCAGAGGAGAGCAACAAAGCTGGTGAAGGGTCTGGAGAGCAAGTCTTACGAGGAGCGGCTGAGGGAACTGGGACTGTTTAGTCTGGAGAAGAGGAGGCTGAGGGGAGACCTTATCGCTCTCTACARCTACCTGAAAGGAGGTTGGAGTGAGGTGGGTGTTGGTCTCTTCTCCCAAGTAACTAGCAATAGGACAAGAGGAAACGGCCTCAAGTTGCGCCAGGGGAGGTTTAGATTGGACATTAGGAAAAATTTCTTTACTGAAAGAGTGGTTAAACATTGGAACAGGCTGCCCAGGGAAGTGGTGGAGTCACCATCCCTGGAAGTATTTAAAAGACGTGTAGATGAGGTGCTTAGGGACATGGTTTAGTGGGCACGGTGGTGTTGCATTGATGCTTGGACTTGATGATCTTAGAGGTCTTTTCCAACCTTAATGATTCTATGATTCAATAAGAGTTTGAAACCTGAGTTCGTTCTACATTATTTAGGTATTATTTACCTAAATATAGGTAAATAGGTATTTACCTATATATTTTAGGTATTATTTACCTAAAAGCTTTACAGCCGTATAGTTATCTGAGCCATTTTTCCATAGCTATCAGTTAAAGGTGGGAAAACTTCCACCTAAATTGCAGTAACTGGAAACATAGGTCAGATTTTTATCTCACGTAAAAGGACAAAGCTCCATCATGACTTTGCTTCCTACTGCTTATCTTGATCTTATTTGTATTCCTAAAAAGGCACAAGAATGTGTCTGTGCATAGAAGGCGGCCAGGGGGTGGGAAAACTTCTATTTCAAAGTTCTAATCCCCTGGATACACTCCATGATGGATGTGATAAATTTGTTGACAGAAGACCCTCTACATCAAATCTCAGAACCTAATATAACTGCCAAGAGCTGAGAATTTCACAAGATTTGGTTCATCTGCTTTCAAGTAGTGGCTATGTGATTTAAGACTTGTTTTTGGTTGTGTTTTTTTTCAAAAGCAACCAAAAAGATATCACCCATTCCCTCCCCCATATGCAAATGTCTCAGGGCTAAGTATTGCAATATCCAAATTCTGGCCTCAAAGGAGGATTCTGCAGTCTGAATATTATAAGGYTAAGTTCCCAAGATAAGTAGACAAGGAGGCTTAGGTGCCACTGATTGAGATTCAGCACACACAAAGAAGTCGTGCTGGGAAGGGACAGCCTTCCGTGTAAAAAATCCTCGTCTTTCTGGTGTTTCAGTACCTCACACAAGGATCCAGTAACGTTTGGGATCCTGCCACATTGAGTATTCTCTGATTTTAATACTGAATAGCTACCAGGAGTCATCTTCCTTTTCTTTCAAGAAATTTAAGCCCTTTATTCAACAGTCCAGTGGTTAAAGCTCTTCCTCAGCACAGGGGAGTTATCAGGGTCATTTTCTCCTGCCAAGCGCATCTCCACTGGTGCCTGGCGAAAGCCAGGGGAGTCCACTCTGAGAGGGACATGTCCTACCTGGCCTGTCACTGCTGCTACCAGAGCAAGAAACAGTTAAAAACTGTCCTGGATGGGAGAAAGTGAAAGTGGGACTCTCTCCTAATTGCCAGTGCTAATATTTTGCATTTTAGCCTGTTGCAGGCACTGGGTAGAATTGCACAGGCATAATTTGACATGAGTAGAGCTACAATGATATAAAACTGGCGTCTTTTTATTGACCTTGTTCCTACTCATCTAAAGCATAAATAAAGAAAACTGAAAAATCTCCTGGAGGTCATCTGTCTAGGCATTTAAACCTGTGTTCAGGACATGATTTTTGCAAAATTTTAATCTGTTTCTTCTTGTTCTTCCTCTCCTGTCTCTAGATTACCATGGTGTATATTCCATTGTTGCAAGGGAAACAGGTGTAAAAAAAAAAAAAAATCACAAATTGTCCTAAATCAGTTAGTTTTCTGTTCATTTCTGCGTTGCTGGGGAAGGGGATTCTTTACTCATAGGATAGTCTGTTTTCCAACATGTGTAAATGATTGGTTGATGGACGATATGGCTGAGAAAGGAAGGTTATGGTCCAAAAGGGTCAAGCAAACACCTTCTGCTGACAGAATTGTAGTGAGTGAAATACTCTATGAATGACCTTTGGATTGGTTCATAAGTTCAGAAGTGGAACTGTAAAATGAACAGAGGCAAACAAGAAACAAACATCAAGCCCAGAACAAAAAAATCGGTTCTACATTTCATTTGAAACCTCCCCCAAGTGTCAATCTGTAATGAGTAAGGTATTAAAAAAAGTCTCCATTTCAAAATTGTCAATAATTAATTCATGCTGTCAGTAACATAAACATTTTCTGCTGTGGTACTGCAGCTGTTTCCCATGCTACATGCCTGACTCCTCAGATGAGAAAAATAAGTGACACCTAAAAGAGCAACCACAACTAGTAAAATGTCTGGTTGTCCCACCATGACTGTACTGAGTAGCACAAAAATTAAAAAAAAAAAAAAATTTAAATCATAAACTATTCAGGTTATAACATTGTAGGCATCCTTATGATCTATAAAATGTGTACCATAATAGGGAACTTCTTACATTAGTACTTTTTCAATTATTCCAATCCCTGATGGATGCATGGGTTTGTTTTGCACTTGAAGTTATACAAGTGTACCCTCCTAAGAGCCATGTTGACCTTCAGTGAGACTCAGATGAAATCCAAAGGACCATACCTACAAAACAGACTGCAAGATCACAACCTATTCCATCATTTGTGAATTACCAGCTGTTATTAAGCAGTTATTTAGCAAAGAAAAATGTATGCCTTTATAGGTGAACAATCATGTGCTAGCAGACTCAGAAAAGCTGAAAGGCACCGACAGTTTTATCCTCTTCTAAAATGAAACCAGTGTCCAGTTAACAGTTATTGATATGCCAAAAAGAGAACAAAAACAACACAATAGAAAAATCCACTCCAAATTATAACTGAAATGAAAGGAAAAAGATGGACAGCCGTTTAATCACGGCACTGATTTTCAGAAGCATTGAAGAACATCAATGGCTGCCAGATTTTCACAAACCAGCTAAGCCTGTCGGGCATACAGTGGGGGCTAATATGCTTTGAAAACCTGGCCAGCAGTTTCATTATGGAAACTGCCCAGTTATAAGCACGTTTGTAAATGTGGTCCTTATTTAACAAAGTTAAGATTGCTGTTGATAATCAAGTTCCACTTTGGGCTGCCAAGAACTCAAAACTCTCGTTACAGGACCTTTTTGCCATAATGGTAAAATATCAGAATGGGCCAATTTAGAGCCCACCAGCAAAACCACAATTATTTCAGCTCATAGCTGCATTGCTTTTTTTCTGCAGTGTTTATCATGTCAGTCTGAGAAACAGCTGGATCATTTTTCCTGAAGGGGTGCTCCCTTCTGCCTCTCTCTTTGGGGCTCGGTGGCTTTTCCCTGTCCTGTGACATGACGTGCAGGTCTTTGCACCAAGTGGCTTGACAGCCCTCTGCTCATTTCTTCATGGGGTCGGCATGCATCTGCATTTTGTTCACGCCATATCCATACGACATGATGGAGAAGAACTCAGCCTTCAAAGGTCTCCAGGAACAATAAAAAGAAGCAAGAACCAAGCTGTAATGAATGCCTTTAAGATTTTGAAGGTATTGGATGTAGTGTCTGCTACAACATGATGTGGTTGTGTTCCCTCTCTTCTTCTTGGTACCTGAATATTTCCCTACCTCTGCTTAAACAGGTAAAAGCCATAACCACATTTCAAAGGCTACACATAGCCCCTTTAGTTCAACAAGTGTTCACAAATAAACTACGAATCCTTTGACATTTCCTTCAAAATCATTCAATGAGGGTTCAGCCCTGAAAAATTACACTTTTTTACTCAAGGTCCTTTAGAGTCAATGGATAGAGGTCTACTGCTTTTGATACGTGAGAAGAGATTACTTCTTCCGTGTAAAGGATAATGGCTCTATTCTATTGGAATTCATTAAAATACTGAGAAATTATTTAATGAAAACTTCAATTTAAAATAATCATATTTTGTTCTAAAAATTTATGAGAAATTCCAAGCAACATTAGATCACTACACTTTGCACTTCTGCCATTGGTTAGATATTAAAAACAGCTTACAGGGCATAAGAATCATGCATTAGCTAAAAGCACAAGAAAAGTTAGACGACAAGAACACAGCCACGACCAGAAGAATAAAGTGAAACCCTAAAATGCTAACAGAAAAAATAAAAAGTTGGCTTCCAGTAGAAGAACTAAGAGATTTTTATTATGTGGATTTACCACATGCATTTCCACATCTGGCCTCTTAAAGGACTGTGAGTTCCCTGGTCATTATTTTAATCATTAACACACAAAAAAAGTATTAAATCTGAATGTGTTAGCCTCGAAGGAAAGTGATAAGTGAAAGCTAAACTGGAAGAAAAGGCAGATCTTCTACTTCTTTGAGTGAATCTATGTTTTAGATAAGGTAAGATATTCAATACTTTGTCCATGAAACTGTCCACAAACAAAAAACATTGGCATCAGCTGTAATTCTTCTGAATTACTGGCTGAAAGGCCAGTGTCAGCAAAGGAAGAGAAATTTGTAGGCTAAGCCTGCAGTGTTATTTAGTCACTATTAGGAATTCAGTGCAGTGGCTTGCTGCCTGGCAGGCTCCTCTTCTGCTCGTGGCATGAGTGGTGTCACTTCAGCAACATAGCTTCTTGAAAACAAAACAAAACAAAACAAAACCCCCAGTGTTTTCAATCAAAACTTACATTTCAGCATTTTAAATATAATTGACAACACTCTGGAGATACACTTCTTATGAAGCGTACTCTGGGAATGTTTGTGCTGAGGAAGGGACAGATCTTTAACAAAGATTTTCATAACKGACACCAAAAGGTGTTTTGGAATCAGATTTTCTTTCTTTTGCCATTTTTTCTTACCAAACCTCATGATGCTAATACAGTTTCCACAGAACTTTGTTCCTGCCAGGTAAYGTGTAGAGGATTGTTTCTAGAAATGAAAAGCAATGTAACTTAGTGTCAACATACTTAGGGTGGACCCCCCTTTTTACATTAAATCCTTCTCCTTAAAATGTCCCATGGGAAAAAAAAAAAAAAACACAACATGTTATTTTAACAGTCTTCTATTATTATTTAAAAGTAGGAAAAATATTATCCGTCTAACCAAAATTCCACTCATTTGAATGTTTTTCGTTGTTTCAAAAAGGAGTGTGTTTTTCCAACTAATACTAAAAGCACAAAAAAGACGAACTCAGAATACACAAACCCAATAATAATAAATCATCGAAGTCCTTCTTCCAAAGACAACAACATAAGTAACTGATTTTCAATCAGATTCCTTATTGCTTTGTGGGTATCTTTGCAGAATTCTTTGTTAATCATTTTATTTCATTATTTGTTCCACAAATATTTCCATGAAGTTTTCTTAACGTGATGAAAATCCTATTTCTTGATCTACAATCGAATCTTACTACGGCCAGTTTCTAGGTCTTCATAACTGAAAATATTACATCTCTTTCCAAGTTGACATTAATACAAGGAGGGTTACTAAACTAACCCAATTAAAGTGAGCAGATCTGCAAGTTGAGATGATTGTTGCTGCCGTCTACGAGAGCTGGGATCAAGAATGATGGATTGCAGGCCACGGYGCTGATAGTCCATCTAAGAGGAAGCAGGATCCCATCCTGGATTAGCTTGAATTGGCCTACCTGAAGGTTTTGTGATGCAAATTGGAGGCACTGGGCATAGTAACAACATGCAGAATATATTACATTCTTCTGTCTAGTAGTGGCTGGAAGGCTCTTGACTGTGATGTTCCAGCCTCATTAATAAGCCCTGTGTTGTACATCTGTGTCTGATACGAAGCTGCCATGCCTTGTCACCAATTACAGGCTCTGCAAAGACCCATCTCATTATAGTACTTATATTGCTTGTTCCTGAAGGTGATACTTGGTGTGGCACGTCCTCATCTTGCCAATAGAAAAATCACCCTTGAAGTGAAGAGATGTCAGTCACGAGGCACAAAGAAACAGCAAAAAAGATTTTATGAAATGCTGCCTGGAATATTAATCATACTGCTGCAGACAATGTAAAACCAGGCATATAAAATAAAACAAGGGAAGAGAGGTTTCTGAGCAGTCCAACCAAACTGGCRAGCTCCTTGACAGATCCAGGGCCGGGCAAAGGTCCTGATGGTGGGGCAGCAGTCAGAATAGGAATGTGGCTGTTTACTTTGGTGTGGTTTGATGATTAGAGAAAAAGCCCCAAATGCCATCCCCATGCCYCTCTTCTGCATCCACCAGAACTGCAAAAAATTGTAGCCTCTCTGCTGCAGACGTTGCACTTGTGTGTCCTCGTTTGTGTCACTAATTGGAAAACCGATGTCAGTCAGAAACATCCAGGGATACATTCAAAAGGCTGCAGTGACATGTGACAATCCACAGAACATGATCTGCTTTCTCATTACATTAATACCTCCCATGTATTAATTTGATCTCCCAGGTGACACGAATAAACCAAAAAATTGACATGTTCAGTGAATATACAGGCACTGAATTTATTCTTCTATAATACAGTTTATACGGTTTATGCATTTTTACTATTGTTACTGGTTTTTCTCAGTTCACCAACAGGTTTAATCTGATAGTCCTGAGCTGTTGGTATGACTTCCTCTGGTTGCATAGTCTCTTTCAGCAGACATAAAGTCCGCACACATGAATGGCTTATAAGGACAGCTCAAAATTTGCAAACTTCATGGAAAGTATTGTTAAAAAACCCCACCATTTTCTCCTTTACATAAAATCTGGTAAAAACACAAGGATGGTTAACGTGATAGAGAGAGAGAGGTTTAAGCAGCTTTCTTTTAAAGTTAGTACGGTAAAATATTTAAGCTTTTAAGAAAAGAGAAATCCGTATTTATTTTTGGCTACAATCTGTCCTGATGGCTGTTGAGTTTAGAGCTCAAGTGAGGGGAAGAATTTTTCTCTGCATGCTTTTCTTCTACCACTTTGAAAGCAGGAGTATTTGCTATATACCTCCCTATATAATTTTACAAATGTTATTTAAATAACAAAAGACAAGAGAAAGAAGGAGTTATCAATGTCAATTCAAGCAAAACCAAACATGTCCTAAAATCCTTGATCATTTTTCTTGATTCAGTACCTGTACACACATTTATGGGAAATGCAAGAGAAAACAATAAAGTGCCTCCCTAAAGAAAAAAATAAAAATAATACCATTAAGCCACAGAAAACTAGAACACCTAATAGCAACATAAATCTGTCTGTCTAGCTGGCAGTTTCCAAACCATAGTGTTGTGAAACAGGAAATACAAGTTCATCCTCTGGAAAAAATTGCAGAGTGCATTATCTCAAAAATCTTGTATCAAAGGTGCCTTTCATCATGATGTCTAAGCAGTTTTGCATCTAAAGGCTGTTATCTCTTGAATCCAAAATTCTGTATCAAAATGTTTGCAAACAAGCCAAAACTTTACCTTCAATTTACAGGACAAGAAAAAAAAAATAGCGTTACTTCACACTATAATACTGTGC
The DNA here is from genome assembly GCA_035582835.1 of Phoebastria nigripes. Taxonomy (NCBI): domain Eukaryota; kingdom Metazoa; phylum Chordata; class Aves; order Procellariiformes; family Diomedeidae; genus Phoebastria; species Phoebastria nigripes. Next base: position 2,752,358 of record JAYKAV010002821.1, on the reverse strand, counting down.
AACAATAAAGAATAAGCAGTCATCATTGTCCATAGTTAACAAACTGGAAACTGCAGCATGGAAAGTTTCCTCAAACTTTCCAGGTGCTTAAGTATAAAGTATGGTATTTTTACAAATGTTACTTCAACTCCAGATTGCCAGCAGCCCTTTACAATTGTTATTCTGCAAAATAAATCTTTACATAACTGGCAGATCATCTGAGGGTACGTGTTATACATATACCTCTACAGCATTTTAGTGCAGTTCCACAGCAAGACTACCGAGCTCTCTTTTTTTCCCAACCAGATGCTCCTCTGCTTCTCATGTTGATAAGGAGAGAGCAGCAGGAAATTGGAGAGTGAGACTTCCTGCAGATGTGAAGACGAGAAGAGCTTGGATGTTGAAATAACCATGAAACTCAGCAAAGCTCTGGGAACACTGGTAAATATATGCTGCACAGTAAAATATATACTGGAGAGGTACTGAATGAGATGTTTATCTCACAGCCCTGTTTGATCCAGGGTACCAGAACATCCAGAAGTCAATTTAAACTTCTCCATGCACTAAATACATGTACATGATACGCAGTGTTCTTCTACAGAAGGGCTTTTTGTATTTTTTAACATATATGTAGCAGGCTATCTGCATGAATATGTGACAGCTTAATCAATATGCCAAAGACCACAAACAAAAATTAAGTGGTGGAGAAAATATTAAACACCAGGAAACCGATGAGATAAATCATTATTTGATGTATCTTTTCCATCTGCTTTTTCTAACAGCAGAAAATCGACCATGGGGTTATTGTTTTGAATCACAAGTGAGAACCATCCAACAATGGAGGGCTAACCTAACACTTGCAATTAGAAGAGCTGCAAAGTTTGGTGGACACTGGAATTGCTATTTTATGAATACCTCTATGATTTCAAAATCTTTTGAGTCTAAAAATATGGTAAGTCCAGCACAAAGCAAAATTTTTCACGAAAGACACAAGCAGTGCAGAAGCAGCACAGCTGAAGCATCTTGCTTTAAATCCAAAGGCATGAGCTCTGGATGTGTGCTAAACATGGAAGAACAGCTGCTTGACCAAGATAGAAGGTTTAAAGTAGATGATCCCTGAGTTAATGCGTTGCTCCTCAGTGGCAAAGCCCTGGATTTGGCCGCTCCCAGATGAGAAGCCAACACGGGACAGGGCTGTTCCCTTGGCGATGTCAAACAGGCAGAGAAGAGATTGCAGTGGGAGGACCTGACTCGCTGCTTCTGGGATTACAAGTGACACAGAAGAAAGAGTGGTGGCAACACAGAGGCTCCTCCTCAAGCAGTGGCAGAAGAAACCAGCTCGACATTTTATGTCACCTGCAGGTTTATAGGCAGCTACACGGAGGTTTACTGTCCTGTGCAGCTTCCAGCTTCATCCATGCTTACCACCAGCATTGATCAGGTCATTTGGCCCTGGCTATGAGTGAGAGCAAAATGTCATCTACATCATTCTCCTGTGTGCTGTTAGTTTCAGAAACTAGCCCTTAATCACACTAGTCTAATTGGCCACCAAGATTCCTAAGATTCGTAAATACTTATTTTAAAAAAGTACTTGGGGTCAATAAAGATTATTTTATTTTAAATTTTTTTTGGTGAGTATTTCATTATGACTTTCATTGTTTCATCCCACATTAAACATTTTATTAAAATGAATGTTTAACAAAATCAGTTTGAAATGAAAAATCAAAATGATCAGTTGTGGGACTGCCAAACCAGAAGAGTTCATTATCACAATTCTGTCTTTCAGTGTTCTTTCATCCTAAATGTCATTGAAATTAACATTTTAAAAAACGTTTCAACAGAGTGAAAACAACATCCTTCACCAAGAAAATAATCAAGAAAATAATTACTGGAAAAAATTATGACCAGTTGTACTCTGACCCATGGGCATCATTAGGTGTTGCTTAGGAAGACTCAGTGACCACAGATTGACAGATAGCTCTCTTAATGTCTTCAAAGTATAATTTAAAGACTCAAGCCTGCATTAAAGGCTGGATTTTCAGCTAAACAAAAAACCAATGGATTCATCAAATCTACCGTTATCCTTCCCATTCATCTCAACTACATGCACTACAGCTAAGGATTTGGTCTAGACCAAATATGATCAAACATTTGTTGTTAAAATGATTAACATCAAGAGAGATACAAAACCAGTTTCTTAACTCTTCCATTATTCATTTGTTAGTTCATTTGTTAGGCTTCTGAAACATCTGATACGGCTAATTCTTAGCAAATAATGGATGGTCTTGCCAAAAATAACATATCAATTAATTTAGGATAGAGCATAAAACTTCCATGCTGTCTTCAGAGAATCACAAGTGTCATCAGATCAGGTTCGGGGTTGTTTTTTTTTTTAAAAAAAACCAATCTCTTAATTTCAGGTTTATTGAATATTACCAAACCAGAACCTTTCCCAAGAATAAAAAAGTGCACACAAAAGGAGAAACAAAGAAACCTCTAAAGCCACCTGGTGATAAATTGGCTGACTCATTTCTTGTTCATCTTGAGCGGGCAGCAGATTACAAATATTTGGTGGCTTTGGTCGTTAAGAGTTGCAGTCCCACCCCTTGTGTTCACTTCAGGGAGGCATCCAAGGTGGCCATGCACTGCTGCAGCCCATCAACTCTGGGGCACAATCTGTACTTGTCTTTCTGCTTGTTTGCCCCAGACATGGTCAGACAGGTTCCTAAATGCACTCAGTGTTGGAACACATTGCTGGAACACAGGTGCAGGGATAAAACAGCATCATATTAGTATTTATGGTATTCTCTGCCTTTTATTGCTGCTTAGACTTTTTCTGCATCAGGGAAGTGACTGTTTCATGATAGGAAGCAGTGATCATGGTCAGATCAAGCGCTTAAAGAACTTAATACTGGGGGCAAAACCCCCATGATCCAAAAAAGCATCTATCAGGTATGTAAAAATTTTAAACATTCCCAGTACAAATCTCACGGAACGTCTGTGCCCAGCAAATATTTGAGTATACTTTTCACTCCATAAGATCATTTTCACTGACTTCAGTGGGAGTTTTCCCACTTTGTTTTTTGGGCAAAGGGTTAAGGGTCCAATCAAGGCTCATGCATGTAAAGTAGGGCATTTTGTACACAACACAAGCAAATATCCCTTTGTTATAAACACTGCCAGACACTGACCACAATCATGATTTTCTTATGCAAAATATGCTTTTCATTAGTTTACAAATAATATGCAATAATCAGTGGTGCCGTGATCATAGGTGGGTTTTGTTGCAGTGGAGTCATTCTGGCAACTATTACTCTTTATCATCATTGATTACTTGAACATATTCCCAGAGGAACTTTAATCTGTATGAGTTGCTCCAAATACAGGCATATCCACAGAACATCAGGTAGTCCTGAACAATGCTGCTTGTCAAATTYGGGAATACTGTGACAACAGGAAAAGGCATAACAGAAAAACTGAACAACAGAAAGATTAATGGGGCACTCTGGTCCATTTAAGACCAGTATTTTCAGAGCACTCCAGAGAAGGATGAAGCATCGAGGACAGGGAAATAAAATGATGGAAAAGTTCTTTCCACTAGTGTGTCTCATACAGAGGCTCTAAAAGAATGAAATACACTTTAGAGAACGTAATAGCAATTTAGGTAGGTTATTGTTAAGGCTCTTCCAGCATTTCCAATATTGTTAGGTTTATAATTTGAAGTGAAACATCCCCTTTGGGGTCCAATGGCAAACTAGAGCACCTCAGCTTTAGAAGCTTCCCTCCTCTGAAAGCTTAAACAGAATGAGTAGGGCTAGTTTTATATCATAAATAAACGCAGGTTTTATTTTCAGACTACTTTATTGAGATTTTTTTTCCACAGTTGTATTAATTTTTTTGTTGTGTTCACAACCAGAGAGACTTTGACATCTTAGAAATCTTAAATTAATAGCAAGAAATTCCAGGTGACATCATGGCCAAATAAACATGATAAATTCCATTAGCGTGACACTATCAAAGACAAAGAAAACTTAAGAGATTAAAGGAAACATATTCTTGCCAGTAAGGAATCACCAGGAAAGGTCTTATTTTGGTACAGTAGTTAGAAACTTTTTCAAGGCATATCGCTGACACAACTGATGATGCAATATTTTCAGAGAAAGGTCCCAGGTACCACAAATGTCCCTTAAAATTCCCCTGGGAGGGAACAGATTTAGTATATCACAACTTTATAAATACCAGAGTGAAATCTATGTCCTGCTAAAATGAATGCAAAATTTCTGTTGGGTACATGTAAGCTGTGGGGCTTTGTGTTGTATTTTCCAGATCCTTGATCTGGGTGTCCAGCCAGGCTGTACCTACAGCCAAGTCAGGATGACTCCACCTCTCCTTTCCACTTCCTACATACTTATTTCCAGCCAAAGCAAACTAAAACACATGGGCAGAAAGGGATGACAGTGCTCTTCATCAGGTCCCCAGGACTGCATGACACAGAGCACCCGCATTTTGAACACAGAGAGGTCATCCCAATAAAACTTTTGGAAGAGCTAAAATTTGCCCTTTTTGAGGGAGAATTTCAACAATTCTGCCTTTTCCACAAACTTACTTGCAATGGCATTCATGCCTTGAACCCTACCAACTTTCACCTGACTGCATGTAGAAGCCTTTATAAAGACCACTATCATACCTGAAAGGTTTCATCAAGTTGCCTTACGCTGCAGTGGGGTTCTCCTCCTACAGTGGAGAAGAAGGTACTGTCTACTGAACCCCCTCCACCAATTTGTCAGCACCCTGTAGTCTCATCCACACTGTTGGCATGTAAGTAGAGCAACTTGGAAACCTGCCAACAGCATTGCAGGAAAATGCCGATTTGGAGAAACTGAAGTAGTKTGTTGAACACAGGGTGGCAAGGTTCATCAAGTTCATCACGGTTCATCAAGTCCATCCCCTGCTGCCATATTAGAATCCCATTAAATGCTTAGAACCAGAGCGCTGCAACTTGTGAGGAGTTTTTTTGACCCCACTGCATGTAATTCGAAATCTCTTTCAGATCTTCACTGCTCTGATAGTTAGACACCATCTGCCACCAAAATTAATTAACGATACACTTACACCTATTTACACATGTACCAAAATTTTCTTTTGGCTTCAGTAGATCTACTTTGCCTCCTGACCTTGCTCCACTCATATCTATGGAGACTAATCACGCCTTTCTCCCAGATTCCCCACCAACGCATTGGCCTCACTCCTTGGTGATGTGCTTAATTGAACTGTGTAATTCTAAGAGTTAATAGATTCTGGACTCCTTTCGGCCCACCAAACCCTCGATCTTGAAGACCGATGGCTTTTATGCACTTCCTAACCGCCTGCCGAAAAGCGAGCTCTGAAGTTCTGGCTCCTGAATCCTGAGGACATTCACAAAGTTTCCAGTGCCTCCCAGATCCCAGGCTCTTCAGTGCCTTGCCAGCTCAGCCTGTGGGAAGCCACAGAGCCTAGCGAGCCTAACAAACAGATTTCCTTTCAAAAACACCAAACTGTTTCTACTGTTTCCTATTTTTAAAGGGAATAGTGTGGAATTTCAATATGGAAAAAAAATATGTTTATAGGTTTTGCTTTAATTAAAGATGAAGCTTTTAAAAAAAAAAAAATCATGGATTTTTCTGAAATTGAAACACAGCATTCCCTCAAACACAAAAAGGATGCTTACAGATCTTTAGTTTAAACTAAGTGGTTTTCTAGCCATAAAGACCTAAAATAAATGAGGTATTCTGACATGATTAATGGACTATATTTTCTGTGTAGAGAAACCACTAAATATGTAACTTGCACTGCAGAGAAGTAATATTTTTCTCTCATCATGTAGACAGGGATCTTTCCAATCATTTAAAATTCCTTAAAGGCCTATTCCATTCCTCTTCTTTATGTCTTGAGCAAAATCATATTTTTTGCTTTGGCAATTTCTAAAAATAATGTCAGAAATGAAAGCAGTCTGATATTTATTGGAAAATACACCTATACGTTAAGTTAAAGAGGTGCAAGGTTTGGACAATCATGGATAACTCATGCCATGGCTCTTTCTGATGTAATTCTTGTTTTTCTATGATTCCCTATAAGCAATCAAAAATTAAGTTACAGTGTTTGTTTGCAATTATGTCTGGTTACAGAATTAACAGTTTTAGGCTGCACGGATGCTGAATTTGATTCATTGGGAAAAGGAATCCAGAGGATATGTCATATCTAGCGCTTTAATGAGAGCACGTGGGCTTCCTGCAAAGAGGGAAGTCTCTTGGGGACCACTTCTTCAGGAGGTCGTTGCTGCTGACCGTTTGTTAGACTGTGATGGAGCCTTGCACAGAGGGGGAGGAGGAGTGGTTCTGCCCTTGCCTCTAAGGAGGAAAACCAGTGAAGAGTATAGGAAATGAATCACCAGACTTGTCTCTTCCTGTCCCATTAGAGGAATGGAATAATTACTTTTTTAATTCCACAAGGACCAGGGGTCTTCTCAGAACCCTGTGATTCACAGGGCTGGGTAAATCCAGTTATGCAAAAATAGGCTCCACATTGAAAAAGAAACTATAATGTTTAATACTGAGCATGGAAAACCCAGCTTGGATCACCCCCATCTCCTGGAGAAATTAGTCTAATACTTTTGTACAAGACATTTCAAGCTGTTCAGTCTGAAGCAGCTAGACACCCAACTGCCTGTTGGGCATGCCTTTCAGCGACTCCAAAACCAGCAAACAGCCAGCCAAGAAAGGTTAGTCAGACCCTGAAGGAAGCAGAAATGTACTTTAAGCACCTAGACATGTGAGCCTTTCACTAAACATCCACTTACATAGGCAGGGGGGTTTGCTTACAGCTTGCACCTTCTGATCCTCCCTCAGCCCTCGTCAGGACTGACACCTTCAGCAGCTTTCCCTTGCTGGTTGTTGCCTACTTTATGTGATGCTCCAATGGCATCTGCAAGCATAAGTGGTTCTTCAAGAGCTAAATGATAAGTCTTTTGTGTGGCTGACCCCAGTTTGTTCGTCTGAGGCTTTCCTGTTAAAAAGCCAATGGTGTAAAATGCAGCAGTGCAGCAGATACGTACAGCATCTGTATGCAGGGTTAGCCCCCAGTGACTTTGCACCTTGATGTATCYTAAGTGGGTTCTGGGTGACTCTATAGCTGTTCCTTATGAATATCTCAACAACTTAGTGGGAATGTTTTTCTCAGTCTTCCTCTGAATGAAAATGATGCAGAGAACTCTTCCAACAACTRGTGAATTTCAACGCAAATCATACGTATGCATGGCTCCTGGACTATAAAATACAGAGGTAAAAACTGACTGGCTTTCAGCTCTCCCTCAAGAGCAGCATTAGAAGAGRAAGAAGGAGCGCAGAGACTGCTCCTACTGGAGTTCAAACTCTCAGCACAATCCTAACCTATCACTGACACAGGCTAGACCCCAGAGCCTTGTTAAAACTGCAGAAAAAACTCTCAAATGCCCAGGGGAATTTGATTAGCTAAGAAATCCTGAACTCCAGTTTTGTCAAAGAAAGAAGTGCAAATATGATGGTCTTTCCATCTGTCCTTCTCTCTCCATAGGCTGATCYGAAAGGAAAAACACCAAGGTGTGCTTATCTGCAGGGGTTTGTGTTCATCGCAGGTGAGACCTTCCTCTTTCAGCATGCTTCTGCCTAAGCGAGGTGCAATGTCCTGCAAACGCATTTTCTCCCCAGCATCATTTTAATGACACAAAGACAAGCAAAAGCATGACTTGGTCCTTAAAACACACACCTCTCAGTCCGAACAGATCCACAAAGGGTGCACTAAAGACAAGAAATGATGATTGAATGGCAAACACGTGTATAAACCAGAAACCATATTTCACAAGAAAACAGTGAGGCTGATGCTGGTGTCTTGACATTTGAAAATGCTTCCCCCCCCTCCACCATTTCAAACTACTGTTGGTAGGTTTGTACCACCTGTCATTGCTTCCCGAGATATCTCTACTGCTACATAATTTAATCATTCCAGCTGATGTGTCAAGCAGTTAAATGTATTATTAGTTAAAAGTGGATAGCAGTTTACTTTGAAATAGAAGATTTAGGTTTAGGCTTTTTAACTATTAAGCACAGAGAAAAAATTACAATGTTAGTTCTATTTTAAATAGTCTTACTTTCTTATTTGCTGCCTTAGGTCTATTCAGAAAGGTGTCCAAGTATCCACCAGCTTGTTAGTAATGCATGCAGACATACAGAAAGCTGTGAAATGTACATTCTTGAATAAAGGTAAACACTCTGTTAAAGTCTTACTTGAAGCCTAGATGATGACTTCAAATAYAAATGGCAGAGTGCAAAACACCTGCACAAGGCTTTTCAATTAATTAATCAAGTGCAGTAGTGCAAAGAATACCATTTTAGGAGTGGGCTAAGGCAAATATTAGTGCTATAAAGGTTTTTCATACTTGTTCTATGAAACTACTCCATGAGGTTCCTTAAAAAAATGACTCTAGGGGTTATATTTAAAAGTGGTGCATAGTGATTTAGTGATTTATACTAATGGGAGTCGCGTGGCTAAATGACTATGCACCGCTCTGAAAATGCACCCTTACGACCTTGCTTGGCTGATCTCCTCCAAGGTTGTATCCGCCCTAATCCAGCTGTTTCCAATACCGTGTAGAAGATTAAAAACTATTCTAAGCTGCAATGGGATTCCTGTTGTGCTATGAAATCACATCAGCCTATGCACTGATGCTAATATTTAATTCTTAAAAGAAAAAAAATCCCTTCAGGACAGGATAGAAAGACCTACACCTTGAGCAAGTCTATGAATTTCTTAGGCAGTGGAATTGCTCTCATCTTCTGAGAGCAGAATCYGTTCCTGTCAAAAAAATGGGAAACGGTGAAGGGGCCAGTTTTTTCTGTCAGGCCAAAAATTTGCTTTATTCAGGTGAAGTTCTGCCTGTGCGGAATGAAGTAAATCTGTCATCCATTTTTGTTATGTTGATCTAGTGGAAAAGCTCATTTGATCTTCTAGTAGAAGATGGATACTTTCCCAGGAGGAAGCCAAGAGGAAATGTTCATTCCAGCCTCAGAGGTGCTTGTACCTGGAGGTTGTACCGCTATAATATATGCTATGAGAGTGCTGTACTGGGATATGTACAGTTTGCTGAGGAACATTCCTGCTCCCGTGCAAAGGTCCTTCCTGTTTCAGATTACAAACTCAAGTTTAGTGGGGGCTGCAGATGGCTTTTGCCCCCCTTCTCAAATCTCACGGCCTGGAGAAGCACATCCACACAGCTTCACAAGAAGGGGTTGCAGCTGTGTACCTCTCTCCCTACCCCTTCTTTAGATTTGGGCTCCATCGGCCCTGATGTATGCTGCTTTGGGAATAGCTTAAAGTACACTAACAAAAGCTGCTCTTGTTTCAGAAAGAGAACAAGCTTCATACAGAATTATGTGCAGATGAGAACATAATTTTAATTACACTATTTGTTATATAGGGAAGTCTTAAGTGCATCCCACTGTTTAAAAGTGCCCCTGCACCCAGCACTGATACCTTGCCATTGTCTATTGCAGCCTCAAAAGGTTTCTCCTTTGCCTTCCTTCTCACATCCTCTGTACAATTTTCTGAAGATGGAAGTACCTTGATTTAAATTTCTGTTTGACCCTAGCCCTCATGTCTATAGTCTCTTATCACCCTAAAAAGCATGGATGCTAACACACTGTTTTCACAATCTTGCAATTTTCCCAGCCAAGCATTCTTGATATAAATTGCCTCAACGTTGGATCTGGCAAGCTGCATGAAGCGGACGCATGCTGGATTCATCCCAGAACAAATCTCAAGAAGATAAGTATGCTGTTATTGATACCTTTCACCTGGGACACCCTTCAATGTTCAACTAGCAAAAGTGAACCAGAGTACACCTTCCATTTACCTTTGCAATCTTTGGTATTTTGTACCAAATTTGTCTTTGGTTAGCGGTAACCACCTCGAGGGCTAGGTCTATGTGAGACGCTAAGAGCATATCTACACACAGCTCAAAGAGCGTAACAGCTCTGTAGAAGCTTCTCATGCTTCTGGCAGAGAGGCTGCACTGCTGGAAATTACATGTCCACCCAGTCACTGACAGCAAAGAGTATCAGGCACCAAAAGCAGAGAGGCAGCTGAAAAGCTGCAGAAGAAATTGCTTTAACAACAAAAAACAAAGTGGCTGTGATGCAGCATCCACTGAAGTTCAGAAATAGCAGTATCGACAGATGTCTGATAAGGCAGAATCACTCTTCACTCTGAAAATAAGTCGTGTATCCTGATCTGCATCCAAAACATGATTTGTGTATACAGCAATTGTGGGGTGTGATCTTTAATAATTACTGACCTCCATCAAAACACCAAAATATGTTTATGTTCCATGCATGCTGGACACAAAAATCAGACATATTCAGGTGGTGGGATGCAGTTACAGGACCCAGATATGGGCTTAAATTTGCAACCAATGAGTCTGACATACCAAACTGTACGAAAAAAGCAGCCATCACTGTTTCTTTTCCATAGTCTAGTTGCTTATCCTGGCTCTGACAAAACTGTGGTAAAGTATGACCCTGGTCCTTCAAATAATGGTGTTGCTACAAAAGAACAAAAGAAAATCTCTGAGGAAACAGAAACCAAATGATAGCATCCAGACTAGATCTTGTTCCTGCTGGTAGGTGTGTAGCCCATCTGTAGGTGACACCTATGCATTCACCAGTTGACCCCATGCTCTGCTTTCTGTTGAAGAAAATCCTCGTCTGCATCACTGGCAGTGTGGCAACACATCCATTTGGTGCTCAGGACTCAGGTTATGAAGGAACCAGAAGTTTGGTTAGAGCCAAAGTGCACAAGAAAAAGAGCACTTAATGGGCATAGCCGTGAGACCAAGCTGGACTGTAAGAGCTTCTCAGCTTTCCAAGGGCTCGGTTACAYGATGTGCTGACTTCATGGGCAAGGCTGGATAGAAAGTTCCCTTTCATTACCCCTCCAGAAAGGAGGCTATCTTTAACCTTAGTCATTTTAGTGATCCAGTTTACAGTGTGGAGACATAAATAGTTACATTGGCAGAGCTAAGCACGCAGGCAGGAACAGGGAGCAAGGGTATTGCTGTGTCTTCTCTGTTGCTGCCAGCAGCATGGGCTACACCAGGCTATCGCAGCTCTGCTGCTCCCTTGCCATCAAATCCTCGCTTGGCTGCATCTTAGACTCAGATATACAATAAAGATATTAGAATGACATCCTATCAGATTTCATTTATGGTATATACAAAGTAATTCAGCAAAAATGGAAGGTTATTGCACCAGGATTGCATGTGTTTTCTATGGTTTATAAGTACGAACATCAAGAGCTACTCCGTCACAGCCGAGACAGAGAGCCGTTGTCCTACACAGAGCAGGTCCCAGGAGCAGGAATGGAGTAAAAACTGAAAAAGCAAGTTAAAAAAAGTGAGAATATACAATTTCCAAATGGCAATAACCATATCAATGTGCTATTGACACTTAGTTGGTTTGGACTGATATTAAAATAAAAGAATTTACTTTTGATACTGAAGAAAGAAAAAGCAATAGCCAGAGCAATTCATACTACTAACCCTACAAGGGGGCAAGCAATAAACCTACTGCAACCCTGGCTCTTGCACGGCTGGGACCCTGAAACAAAGGTTAGCGTCTCGGCAGTACTCTGGAGGAATGCGTATGACCTCCCGCACACAACCAACCTGCTGTTCTCCAAGAGGATGCTTATTATCTGCTCCCAAGCACCCAGAGGTCTTCCGACTTGGTCAGGTGCTGAGCAATGGGAGTCTACGGTGCTCAGCAGGAGCTAACCCCGAAGGGGACCCCGCTGGACTGGAACGTGGAGATAAATGTTGATTGAATAAGGCATGGTTCATAAGACTTTTGTCTTCACTCTTCATTGTGGGATGGTTGGTTTTGTTATAAAACTAATTAGCATACATGTGGAAGTACTTTGTGGAAACAGCTTAATCCTAAACAAATGTGAAAATAAGCCTGTATTGTTTCTAAGGACTGATTTACATTAATTATCTTCTACTTTAAAAAAGCTCACAGACTTTTTTTTTTAATCATTGTTTCTTTGTGGAAAAATTAAGACCAGAGCATGTCTGTAAAATGCTTTACATACGAATTTCTTGCATTTCCAGCAAGGATGTATTCTCCAAAGGCAGGGAGGCTTGGTTTTAAGTAAAAAATGTTACTGCCCAACTGGCTAAACTCAGGCACCTCAGTTCACATCTAGCTACCTAAATTACTAGCTTCATTCTCAAAAAAATGATGACCTTCTGAGAACCAGACTTATTTTTAGGAACCTATATATGGATTTAGGTGCCTAAACTTAGCCACGCTGTGTTAAATTTTTTTTTTTTTTTTTTACTTTGTTAACCATAGTGTTGCTCATTTGCCCACATAAAACATTTCAAGATAGTTTGTGATCTCAGAAAAAGACTAATTCACTCAAATTTAACCAGCAACAATGCAGCAAATTCAGCCAGCAAACAACTGTAATGAAAGCGTATGGATTTTCAGGGTGTACGTCTGCGTTTAACTCCTGCTCCGTACGTGGCCCTTTGCCAGACCCCAGTCCTTTAGTCATCCTGCGCAGGCTAAAATGCACTCTACCTCTCTTCTGAGGCATGCACCGGGGCTTTTTTGCAGAGCAGCTTGAGCYGGTGGAGGGGGTGACTTGGGTCTCAGCCTAGGATGGAGCAGGGGCTCAGCTGCAGCACACATCTGGACCCGGGAGTTTGCAATCGGTCCCAGGTACAGAGATCCATTTGCACGTAAGCAGGATCCACCGTATCCCTCATCCTTTCAAAGAAAGGCTCCCTCCCCCTCCAATGAAAAAAGAGAGAGAAATGTAGAAGACATATATGACTGATAACTTCTCTTTTACAGTGTATTCTGTACCAGTACAACTTGATTTATTATTATTTCACGGCATAACTTCCCACAAAATGCTCACTGAGTAAACATCCCAGATTGTCCCACTTTGGGGAATYTCCTTGTTGGGCACTGCCTGGCAACAGCAGAATATTATAAATTCGTAGACCTGCCTGACATACCTCCTTCCATCTTTGCCGTGAGGAAGAGCTAGCCGTGTCCAGCAGGATTCCTCCTGCCTGTTCCCCCTCTGCCTCCAGCCGTGAGGGACGGGCAAAGAGTGGGGAGAGGCATCTGTGGATCTAAGCATTATCTCCCCCTCCTAGTGAGAAAGGACAGAGAGCCAAGACTCCTTTCCCTCAGATAGCCCTGACCAGAGCATATATCTGGCTCCCTCACGTTGGAAAAAAATAGCTGCTTTTGTTTCATGGCTGCTGCCTGTCTCTTTCTGAGTTGGAGGTCACGGGTTAAGGAGGAAGGAGTATGCTGGCAGCCTTGCCTTGCGAGAAGAGGAGTGAAAGAAGCTAGCAGTGAAGCAGGTGGGCGATTCGGGTAAGGAAGATGGGCTCAGCCTCAGGAATCCGCAGCGGTGCAGCGTGCAGCTGGATGTCCAGGGACCATCACGGCTCTGCACCTCCCTTTCAGCATCTGTGCCTCTGTGTCCTAGTGAGGACATCTACTGCTGGCTCCTCTGGGGTCTGGTAGCCAGAGCAGCCTGGCTTGGACACTGCTAATGTCCTAGGATAAAGTCATGCATGTTTGTATTTAACAAACTCCTAGGCTGAGCTGTGGCAAGGGGTCAGCCTGAGATCTGACGAATAAATTGAGATTTCAAATCTCCAAAGAACAAACCAAGTCTAAAACAAATACTATTTGCCTCTATCCAGATCCTGCAGGATGCCTTGCCGTAGCACAAAAACTAGAGATTTTTGCAAGACATAGTCTTATCGACAGTCTAATGGTTTTCTCTTTGACACACATTTTACAGAAAGACAGCGACAGGCTCGGATAAACTCAGCCGCTGCGGGTCTGTGGTTTCACTGTGCTGGAGAAGGTGCCTTCCTCGCAGAGATGCTGTTACCTCCGCTAGAAAAACAGACACATGACATAGGGAATAAGGACGAGCAAGATTTCCCTCTTGGAAAGGGAATATTCTGTAAAATCCTCTCTTCCCATCCCCTGGGCTACTTTTACTAAAATATGAAAGCCAGTTCTCCCTTTGACTTTCTCTATTGTCTCAAATCCTCTGTTTAAAAACAGAGCATAGTGCCTATGTTTATAGTTTTCACTAAAGAAAGCTTTATACTTTCCCCACTTGTATTTTACCAGTCCTGAGTACAGAACAAGCATTCTTACCCCTTTCTAACGAAAACCCATTTGTTAATGGATTTTCTTGTTCATTTCATTTAAAGCACTACTGTGTTTAAACACTTCGAGCACTGAATGTAAAAATAGCTGGCAATCTCAGAAGTGAACATTTTATTTGTAATACAGGTGATTTTATCATGCGCCACAACATTTTTTTTTCCTCATCATTTATTAATATTTTATATAGCTCATCAAAAATGAAGGCTGAGGTCAATAACTGCTGACACATAAAAGAACAAGGAAAAGGACAAGCAAGGACATTATCCAGAGGCCTGTACACCGGCAAAAACCCCCTCAGATTTTCTTTGCACACCTTGAAAAACAGCAATCACTAAAAAGGGCCAAGTCAAGGGAAAAAAAATCAAAAAACTTTTTTTTTTTTTTAATAATCAACATGCTTTCAAGCTTTGTGTATACTCACATGTGCTCCAGAAAGCATCTGGATTTTTATTGGTATCCCTTTCCACTTATCAGTTTCATTCTGTAGCCTCTACTTTGCTTTGGTGTTGGGGAGTCCCATTTTCCCGTCAGAGCAGATCGCTGAGCACAAGAGCTATTTTCCACTTGGCTCACAAATCCACGCTACGCGTTATTGACATGACTGCGTTTAATAATAGTTCCTGCTGATTCTGTTGTGGAAAAACTTACTCTTCATAAACTGTCTAGCATGTGGTGCCAGTGCATGTGTGTATAATTTTTTTTTTTTTTTTTAAGTGACTCGGGCCCTGGTTTAGAAAAAAATGCTTGCGCATGTGCTAAAAGCTAAACACACTAGTTCCCACCTTTATTCAGCAAAACACTTAAGTATGTGTTGAGTCTGGCTGGCTTCAAAGGGACTTATGCACATGCTGAAGTGCTTGTTGATTCAGCGCCTTACAACCCGACCCTCTCAGGAACAAATCCCTAGCTCAGATACTCTCTCAAGCCTACCTACAAGTCCCTCCCCAACAGCAGGATTTATGCCTTACACTACAATAGACTTATGAATTTACAAGTTATCACATTTCCACTGGGCAAATATATTGCATATTGCAGAAAATTGTACTAAAGATAGTATCAAAACTACATCTCCAGAGCAGTCAGTGATCCACTTAATCTACATTGCTCTGCCTCTTCATAATGCAACAGAGGGCAAAAAAGAAAACCTATTAAATGAGTCCGTAATTGTTACGCAGAGTGTGCCCATGCTTAAGTTTCAATTACATCAGAGTTTTCCTCTACCATAGAGACCCTCCCTAAATATCAAAAGTGTTTCCACCTTCAACGAAAATAAAGGCACAAGAGCCATATTTGTATATGCTGTGGCACTTAACACATACCTCTTAAGGAAACTGTATACCATTGAAATATGAAAATACGATCCCCATCACAACTTTTTCGAAGTTTGCATCAGCTGTTTATAAAAATAAATAAATATAAAAAAATTGATGGGGTCTGGGGGGAGGGGTGGGAGGTGAGAATTGGGTCAATTTGATCATGAGAATGGTTTAGGATAGTAGCCAAACTTAAACTGCAACAAACGTTTTCCATTACATGATTCCTCTCTCTCCAGAATAAGGAGTTATTTCAAACAAGCAACAAAAGCCAACTGCACTGCGTTTCCTCAGTTTGTAAGCTCTTAGCATCTTTTTATGGTGTCAACCTATTAGAAAGAATTTTTAAAAACTGCTCTCATTAGCACTGGAGCTGTCGGGGCATGCAGTGAAAACATAATTTTTTTACTGTAGGAAATATGATTCTGTAACAAGCAATAAGCTAGCAGTACAGCAGCAAACCTATCTAATACTTCCTTTTAAAAAAAGTGCTGATTTATGTGTGCATGCCTTACCAAATGGTTTCTCTTTGATTTTTAAATCTATTTAGTTAAAGATAACTGCAAACACCAGGTACATGCCTTTATGGTTGGAATGCCTGAGCAAATAACACTGCTGTCTCAAACCGTTCCCTGGATACTACATAGGTATCAAATACAGGCTTAAATTCACAAAAGGACACCAGGTAACTTGCAATCATGGCAGAATCTATAGCTCCATAAAGGTTTCTAGGTTCTCTATAAAACATACGGGAATAAAAGGGCAGGTTGCAATTTCAGTGAGCCAGTAGGAAAGATCTTTCTTTCTCAAAAAAAAAGAAAGTAACTTAAATCCTGCTCCTTTTTTATGTTCTAAGCCTATCTTCCTGAGCCTGCTGTTTGGCTGCTCTCCTAGGTTTGCTGGAAGTATCGGTGTGAGCTCAGGCATCCTGCTTGCTGAGCGATGCACTAACAGCTGTCACATAACACACAGGCATCTTCCCTGCCACCATCGCCGTCTTCCCTCTATTTGGTAAATGTGCTGGTGCTTTGCAAAAAGAGACAGCCCTGGAAGCAGCCTGATTCAAATCTACCATCTGCAGGAGAGGCACCAGTTTACATGCCCATTTGCTCAGGTTGTCCAATATACCAAGTAATGTGGATTGCCTTCTTTTAAAGCACCTCAGTCTTCCCATGCAAGCTCAGAAATTCAACACTGGTTTTCAGGCTTCCTTTAGGAAACATATCACCTACAATTTCACCATTGGGGTGTCCAGTCATTGGGCACTTCAATGCCTGACTGATTCCAGCCCAGGATCGCTGGGGCGGGTGGATGGCTCTGTGTCAGCACCAACCTCAATCTGCCTCCCTGATATCTGGGTTAGCAAAACCTGACCTACTGCATTATTTTAGCAGCTTCCTAAAAAATTCCAACACTTGTTAGCAGGGTAGGTGGAAGGAAAACCTCTCTGGTATAGAGCTAGCAGAAGAAAAAGAAACATAGCAGTGATTTTTCACCGCGTACACACGTGTACTTGTGCACATGCAGTTAATAATAAGATGGTCCTGCCACTAAACAGCTATCCTGTGAAACATTTACATATACCAAACTGATTAATTATTCATTTACTTCCAAACTATTTTCCTGAAAGGACTATTTACTGCCCACCCCCATTAATAGAAGTGACCTAATTGAAAGCTAAGCTCGTGGCCCTGTGCTTTCTAGGTTTAGAAACAAACCTCCCTTCCCCCCCGCTAGATCAAACATCACAATGTCAAATGCTCTGCAGAGGTTTCCCTCGGGAATCTGAAAGGCTAATTAGGGTGAGCTTCACCATAAAGAATACAGTTGTTAAAACAGCTTTTGTACACACTGGAGTAATGATCATTCTCTTACACACGCGGTGATTTGTTGCTGCAATTTGCAGCCATATATCTCTTAGGAGCTAATTCGCATGTTGTTATTTATTGCACGTATGATTATTAATGATATCTTAGCAACTGCTGGAAGTAACTTATTTCACCTCAGGAAGTCAAGTACTTTAGCTCAATGTTTACAGGTCTAAGGAGACATCAATTTCTGTAGAAAATCAGTTCTCCATTTGGTCTCCCCCACCTCTACCCTAAAATAATACAGTAAGGTCTGAACCATTATCATTTACAGATATTTTCTCATACTGTAAAAATATTTGCCATTATGAAATAAGAAAAAAACTGTCAGTTCTTCCTTCTTATTGAAAACAGCTCTTTCACCAGAAAAAAAAAAAAATCGTGAGGATTTTTAAACACCTCTGAAGAGGAGAGAAAAAGCAGTATGCCCAGTATTGACAAAAGTTACCTGCATAGAATACAGGATCAGGTTCTCAGATCACTTGTAATTGTTGTTAGGGAAAGAACAAGATGAGAGTACTGCTTTTTCATTTAAAAATACTGCTGATGTGCAGAAGCATAGAAAGAAAAGGAAAACCTTGCAAGATCACTTACATATTTCACAGTGCCCTTGCTCCCAATTGCTTATGCTTTTTTGTCTTATGCCTCAAAAATCATTAGTTTTCAGTTCCGTGATATTCTATACAATTGTTGCTGAACCTGCATTAAAGCTGAGATCTTCTCTCTTGGTGTTTGTGGAAAAAAATGAAGTGTAATCAAGAAAGACAGATGAACTCATTCTGCCTAATTTTGATCCCATTTGAACATCAAGTTTCAAAGTGTGACTATAACACAGGCTTTATTGGAGATGTGTTCCCTTTAGAAGAGGCTGTGAAAAGTTCATGGGCGTTCAGGTGACTCCTAATAAAACAAAAACCAATGGGTCAGTCTCTTTAGCGCTTGCCTGAAGTCATCTTGTTTGTAGCACAGTCTGGTCCAGGAATTCGCCCTGGGTGGGTGGTGAAAGGCATCAAACATGAGCTCCGAACATGAGCTTCTTGTAAATTTACTGAAAGTAAACTGATGAAACAAGAAAAGAGGTGATGATGGTAGACTTTTCAAGGGAGAGAAAAAGCCTGTGAACTTTATGGACTACACAAGGTCCACCCCTTCCTAACCACCRGTGTTAAAAGCATAATTGAAATACTATGTTTTACAGTTACATATTAACTCACAATATGCAACAAATAATTAGATATTAGGATATCTAAAACATATGGTATTATATCATTTAATTAAAAATTCTCCTGATTTTTTTAGCAAGCCTTTCATGATCAATATCAAACAGCAATACTAGAACAAAGCACAAAAAATAGAAATCCAGTATTCAGAAGTGGATTATAACTTGCAGAGCTATGTTAATTTCATTTGTATATTAATATGGTAATGCAAAATACCGTGCTCTCTAGTTAACATATTACATAACTTCCTCACAATAGTTAACAGCAGCTTACTTTCTTCTTTTCTTTAAGGATGAGAGCATATGAATAATTTGACATCAGCTCCCAAATGCTTTATGGCCATTTGATGTAGCAAAAGAACTAAAAATATAGCACTATTGATTGTTTTTCATTTACTCTATAAATATTATAAGCCAACACTAACTTGAGTTATATTACTCTAAATTGATAGTAATGTGACCAGAGATCCTTCTAACTGAGAACAGAATCTGGTTTAGTGTACTCAATGGTATAGATCTGTAAGTATTTGACTCTTTTTTTTTTTAAATAAAAAAGTGGGAATTCAGTTGGATATTATTCTGGGCTCTATATGGTTTGCGTGCTTATGGGTTTTTAAGGATTTGCATCAACGATAGAAGCTAGCTCACAAATATGTATTTACATAAATGTGCATGCAGACAGCATCCCAGAAACTCACATACATTTATGCCTGTATCATACATATGTTGACAAAACTTACTTAGCCAACCCATCCTCCTGTTCTGCAAAAAGGTACACAGGCAGTGGTACAATGCCATGTGGTCAATTACAGTGTGGGCAGTGAATGAGAAAACTGTAAGCATTAGCAATTTTAGCGAATAGTACTTTAAGGATTCATGGGGTGATGCTTTTCTTCTATACATATCACGGCTGAAAAATTTTCAGTAAGAAATGAGAAAAAATGCAAAATGTCTTATAGATATATCTCAAACAGAAAAGGCAACAGATTCATCAAAACATTTGTTGGAATTGTTTATCTGAATGTGATGCTTAATGGTTTACTTCTTCAGTGTAATTTGAGAATCACATGAGAAGAATTATTCAAAATCTCAAAGGTTTTTCTTGTTGGCATCCTAATATTTGCACATATAAATACTGTGCTTAGACATACAGCCAAAGAGAGAAGCTGTGTCTTGCTGTTGTGCACAAGGAGCATAGACCTGTACACTAGTGGGAAGAATTGTAAAATGCTCAAATATCTTCAACAGGGAGAGGAAGGAGGCGAAAAAGGATATCTGATGCACGGGATGTCAGAAAATCATGACACTTGCTGGAGTTTTCCATGGTATGAAAGGGTCGTTTTTGACAAGAAGTAGTGCCACAGGACACACAAACCCACCTTGATCCAACCACTTATGTTGCAAAGGAATCTTTTACCATCCCTCCTACTTTGACAATATGCCATGACATTGTCAGACTTACGTAGGAGAACAAGATTTTACATCTCGTGTCCTTACAGCTCCTCAGAGGAAAAGGTTAGGGTATAATTTGCAGTTTGTTGTTGGGATTTTTTTGTGTTTTTTTTTTTTTTTTTTTTTTAAGGAAAAGTACCGTAATGTTAAAATACCAATGAAGTACATTGTTCCCAAAAGGCTCTGTAAAGATTTTGGGGCTGAGTAACAACAAAAAGCCTTCAGGACTGGCTGTCCCAGTATGACTGAGCAGACAAGACTTGAAGGAAAGCAATGAATCTGCATATCTAAAGACTATGAAAACAACATCAGATGAAACAAGTGAATATCAGGACTGAAAAGGCTGCAGGAGTTTGCAAGCAGATGTCAAAAAGCATACCAGAAAACGTCAAGAAAAGTATAACAAGCACTGGTTGCAGAGATTAGGGTGCTAAATATATGCATGATGAGCACACCATGCTAGGGCTTGCTGTCCTAGGAGCTGCTTTGCAAGCAACACTGTAAAAAAACCCCAAACCCTCACCACCACCACCACCAAAAAAAAAAAAAAAAATCAGTGAACAATGTCTGCAGATAATCTTGGAGTCAGAATGTAAACAGGGGGTACAAGGCAAATAAAACCATGGCTGAAACATGCCTCTGGAAAATCTCAATCATTGCTGTTTTATCAGAGCCTGAGCCAATTGTTCTGCTCTGTTAGGAAGGAGAACAAATAGGCAGCAATTTTCAAGAGAGTACAATGGAGAACCTGAAGAAAATAATTATGGTGAGCACTGACTTCTGGAAACAGTTTCCTGAAAGTGTGAATAAGAAAAAGGGTTTGGAAGCACAGAGTGGTCTTATGTGGCAGGCATCTAATGTATGGCATTTACACGGCAGCAAGTCGTGCTGTTTCAGGAATGGTGCTGGCTCTGAAGTATTGAGTGATGTTAACGCTCTCCCGTGGAAGAGCCCCACGGTCCCGGGGGAGCGCTTCCAACCGGAGGAGTTGTTCATCCTCTCCCTGGAGGCACTGAAGTGAGCAGAGAGAGCAAATGGCTGAAATCCAGGAGCTCCTGAGCTGGAAACTCATTGAAATTACAGCAGCAGAGAAAAAACAAGCAAATCTTTAGACAGTGTTGTAGAAGCAGCCTCATCGTAGTGTCTGTGGCAGCTATTAATTATGGGATATCCTGGCTAGTCATCAACATCACATTGCACACTATGCCCTTTGCTCGCAGATACAAAATTAAACAGGGAATGCAAGAATATTAAGTTCTTCCTCACAAACAGACAGCAGCAATGGTGTGAAAAGAATGCCCTTCCCAGTCTCCACCGCGTGTACTGGACTGCAGCTGTGGGGGAGCCCCGTGGGGCCGTGCAACAGTGTAAATTTGGAGAGATGAATGCATCCTGCTCCTCTCGGAGAACTCTTGCTGGGGCTGGCCAGTATCTCACTCTTAGAAAATCAGCTTGATGCAGAAAGCTTTCAGTTTCAGATTTTCCACTTAATTTGTAGTGACTCATCTTTGTTTGTTTATGGCCACTGATGTGTGCTTGGCTAATAGGAAACCGATGCCTCATCTCATGAGCAGAAAGCTCATGCTTCATTTCAAAACTGCCATGTAATGGTCAGTCTCAGCATGCAATTTTTGTTTAACTAGTGTACTTGGCACTGTGATCACCACATGGAAACATTGATTCCCAGTCATCCATGTCATGTAGTGCACCACTATACAGGCTATCCATAAAATAACTACAGGCTTCCTTTTCAGCAGTGCACGCTCCTAATTAAGTATCCGATTATATATTCCACTGATTTGTAAAACAACACAAGTATGAGATGTAAATAAATATGCATAGTCCCTGCTTAAAGAGAGTATTTCCACTGAAAGAGGACGTATATCAAGACAGCACCGTATTTAGTGCTACATGGTGAAGTTTTCTAGCACAAACACCAACTGTAGATCTGACCCAGCAAATATCTATTGTCACCAAGCAGTTCACATTCCTGTAGTTAGTCCTACTGAATTCATAGATGGCTTTAGGGAAGCTCAAATGAATTTCAAGTGTGGCCCATTTTGGTGAGTAAGCAAAACTGATTCCTTTTTAATTGCCATGGGTTGCAGAACATGAATTGTTACCGCAGCTCAGCTGTTCAGTGATAAATTGCTAAATGCCAGCTGGGTTTGTGCCTTTAAACCTAAAATGGTGGATATCAAAGAAAATGCCAGTTACATCAGTTCAAGCCCTCCAGTCTTTGGATGAGTTCCTAATGCAAATACTTATGCCTTTTTGGGAACTCACAGGAGAAAAACTCCCTGAGCCTTAGCTGGAAATCTTAGGTTCAGGAGACACACGCAGGAGGTTGGTACTGCTGCTGCTGCATCCATGAATAGAGCACATTATCCTAAAGGAGAAGGAATAGCAGAGACCTGGCTCTGCGTGGTGCACCAAACTTGCCAGAGCAGTTGTGCAAGGAAGAGGGCTACTGTTATATTCTGCTGATATACACAAAAAGCAGTTCATTCCTCCAACAGCAACAGTAGGAGAATTATAAGGGTAGAAAGGTTTTAGGTGAATGATGGAACTTAGCCACCACCTTATTTGTGTCACCCATCTTACTGAAATGCAGTTTCCTTTCCTCTAGTTGCCTAACACAGCTAAAGTAGGTCTGAGTTCACAATCCAGAGACCCAGCAAAAAGAAGTATGATTAAAAAAATTCCAAAACTATACAACTCGGAGATAGTAAGAAATAAKAAGTTAAAGAAGGCTCTGCATTACTTCCAGGAATAACTTCTTTCATCTCTTTGGTGTGTAAGTTATGCAAACTTAGATTCCCTAAGGGATCGGCAAATAACCTGAAAGAATACAACTGATGGCAAGGAAGCCTTTGTTTGATCTCCTTATACACAGTTTCTGATTTGGCCTTGGTGACTTCAGTGAGACTTTATATGAATATACTTCCACAACTGGATCCTGCCTATGGCAGGGTCTGTCTCATTCTGACAGTTTATTTTCCATGGCCTATTAAATTTCCTAGTGGAAGCATTGATGAAAGCTGCCAAGCAATCCTATGGTTGTAAGAGTTGATCTCTACTTCCCCTCCCTCCATGCACATTTAAAAAAATGGAGCCAGAAAAACATACCATACCATAATTCATAAAAAAAAATGCAATCAAATAATTAAAATTTGTGAAAATTTTCCCCAATAAAGACAGAAAGAACAAAACCAATAAAATTGAAACTGTCTTTTATTAAGAAATGACACTATTTCTAGAGGACTAGTACATGCTGGCAAAAGGAAAAACGAGTCTAGTTAATGATGCAATGCTTGGAATCAAAGAACATTAAGTCTAACACCGAATTAAACACACAAAGAATTGCTACAAGAAATGAGAAGTTCTGAAACAAACCGAACAGTCTGAAACCCCGTCTTTCTAGCCAGGGAATGGTTAGAGGTCTCAAAAGATCTAAAATAAATTCCAAAAAGCTATAAAAACAAGAGAATGGAAACCACATGCAACATAATGGAGTCTCAAAGCACCAAAGAACTTCACTCCAATATAGATAGATTACATGGACGTATATAGGTTACATTCAGCTTGGATGGGTTTTGAACATTTCTATACAGAAAGCTTTTTTTTTTTTTTTTTTTTTTTAAATGAATGATGCAGAATGAGCATACTTGTGACACATCTGGTGAGCAATCACTCTTGCTGAGACCACTTTGTTTGACCTCCCCTGCTCAAAACTGAAACTATCATGGAGCAGAAGATACTTCTTTCCTGTTTTTTTTTTTTTTTTGGATTTGCTCTGTTCTTCTCACTTCATATGTTATATGCACTGCTACAGAAATCAATAGAGCTTGAGCAATCATATGCTGGTACCTGACATGGGAAGGTATTCTGCACTTTATTATTCTGGTGGTTTAGTGAGTGTGACAGAGGATGAGGTTTGGTTCTAATTTTGTCATTTCATAACTCACGGTTAACAAAAACACTGTCAGTGCAGTAATTAAGGTGAATACCAGCAAGGCACAGCATTAAGTATCTTTTGAGTTGTAACTAGCAACACTCCTCAAGTGTTATGAAAGGTGGCAAAATTCAAGAGATGTTCAAGAGATAATGGATGAGACTCCACTCTGACTGTTCCATTACCTAAGGGATTTTTTTCCTTTTTCTTTTTTTTTAGTGAAAAAGCATACTCTCAATAGGCACAAAATTGACAGCACTCCAGACCGAAGTTGCACACATAATCGCTTTTACGAAGAGACACCAGCAGTGCATCTTTCCTCTCCCAGCTGCTCTCAGGATGCTTCAGCCCCAGTTCAGGAGAAAAACACCTAAGGACCAGAGACTAATTCACATTTCATCTTAGCTCTCCTGCTGAGATTGCCAGCCAGGGTGCCACATTTTAGGAAGACTGCATTGGGATGCCTGTACTTGTCCACTGAGGAGTGGACTGACCCCACTGGCCCATTTCACGTGTATTAAGCCACCAGATGGTAACAGATTTCACTTAATATCAGCATAAACCAGTTCTCAAAAGAAGGACAATTTAAACCATCTAGTTCCCTGTCTCAAATTTTGGTCACCCTAACTATACTTTTCAACATTGTTGAATGCTGACAAGCCTCTATTTTATCACACAGGTAGAGATCGCTTGTTTGTTGTGATTGTAGCTTCCCAGAAACTTCTGAAACAATTTTGCGATAGTGCGTGTGCCTTGCATTTCAGATTTCCAAAGCTTCCTTCCTGTCATGGGTGTAGAGGAGTGTTATTCGTAGTAGGCTGTACTTTCATGCTTTAGTCATTAGTAGAAATGGGCCATAGATCATGTCATGTTGTCTGTAACCTAGTTAGATTCTGACAGGAGAGAGGTTCTAAAATCATAGGTTCACATTAGAAACCTTTAAAAACTCATTAGCTTCTGATAATTATCCTAATATCCAAAGCACTAAAAATCACAGAGCTCATTTCTGCCTCAGAACCGACTGTGAATATGTTCAGAAAAAGCTTTGCCTTTTCACTTCCCGGTAACAAAAGAAATAGCTGCTCTGAATGCGAACGTCTGGGGCTGGTGCAGAAAAAGACCACTTTCCTTCCTGAGTGTGAAGAGTGAAGTCAATTCATTCTGTAATGGAGACAGAAAAATTACAACTAAGTCTTAATTCATTGTTCTGCCTTGGGACACCGCCTTTTCCAGGTCATCTGCTCCTGAACGTTTGACATCTCTCTGCCAAACTCAGAAAACACTGCATTTCTCTAAGCTACATTTATTCAGAAACTTTAGCTGGGTTTTTTTGCAGTCATGGTAGAAAAGGTTTCTGTGAGGCCCCTGAGTCTTATGAACACCATGCTCTTAAATGCACCTTAGCACTCAAGTCCTTCATGGTCAGGACCATCCTGTGTGTCCTCGGTTTTTCTACCATGGTTGAGTCCCAGTGGTTATTTTTTTTTGAACCATACAAGGATCCAGTCACATACTTGAATGTATCTTGAGTCACAAACAAAGTGACCCAAAGATACCTTGTCCCTCTGGACACTAAACAAAGGAAGCACCTTTCTTTCAGCTTAATTAGTGGTCACTATGCATGAAAAGCTCTGGACGGGATGGCTGGGGGATATTACCTTCTACATCGGAGCACTATTCTATAGATCCAGCTATTTACATTTGATTCCACTGTAGATGGCAACCAGAGCAAATCTTCTTCAACCTCATCCCTTATAGATTTTAGCCAAGTCTGGCCAAGTCTGTTTCTAGACTTACTTTTAATAGCAAAACCATTTAATCTCATAATAACAACAATATAAAAAATATTACTCCTTATTTATTAGCATACTAGCTCCTGAAAATGGCTAGAAGTGGACAAAATCCTTTTAGAACAAACAAAACAGCAAAACAAAACAATGACCAACCCTTAAAAAAGACAGACATGCATTTAAAATGTACATAAAGATGTTCACATTATTCACAACCTTGTTATTGTGCCCCTCTTCTCATCACACCTGAYTTCCTTGGGAATGTATTTTCCGTGATTTCTGGGATGTTGTGCTTCTCTCTTTAGTACAGACCGGGAATTGTCTTTGACTGCTGCACAGGGCTAGTGCAGGAGGGTTGCAATCTAGGTTAAGTTTTTCGCTGAGATCTCTAGCGTAAAACAAATAACAATCATAAAATTAATTCTCGTGACATTGTTTTTGCACACCTCACCTATAGGGACCTTCAGAGCTAAAAGGAAGATGATGACCTAAGGAAGCAGGGACTGTCACCATGGCTACGAGGGACACGTTCACCTGTGTGGGTTAAGTACAGAGGTAGACACATAAAAGACACTTATTGGCAATATTTGCTGCGCAATAATGTAGGGTTTGTCCCCAAAAGAATCAGTAATTGCCATACTGGCAGTGTGTTGACTACTTTTATTACAGAGTTTATTAAAATGCCACTTACATTTAAAGAAACAATCACTAAGGACATTAGCCTCTGTGCAACAAAAATTTCTTAAGCTACCAGCTCTGCAAACACAATTCTGGCACCTGAAAAATCAAGCTGTGGTCTTTCAGTGGCTTACATCATGACTTGCAATAACCATGGCAGGATCAGAAAGAAGCTGGCCATTTTTTGATCTTTCCCTGGAAAGGGCAGGGATATTTCTGTGCTCTTCGGTGGTGCACCAGCTTCACCAGCATTTCTGATATCACATGTGGCCCCATCCTGGGGAGCTACATGAATGTTTATGCTTTCATGATGTCATCTCAGTAACCACAGTGGCCAAAAGTGATGGGAGGGGCTTTTTTTGGGGGTGACCAAGCTGGGATGTTCCTAAGAGGTATCTGATTTTCAAAGATAGGTAGATTTCAAAGAATAGGTAAAGTTTTCTGAAGATTGGGTCCCGTAATGTATCTCTTGCTCTCCACCAGAAATCAAATAATATCTAGTCACCCTTGAAAATATTAGTTTAAGGGGGTAATAGAAAGCAGCATCAGAGATATTCTACATCAGTAAAATTAAACTTTGAAGCACCAGGACAGTTAAAGTGTATGACTATACTGCAAAGAATGGGGTTTGTTGTCCAATAAAATGCAAGTGAAAAAGCCTGAAAAGTCTTTTCGTACCTGCAATAAATTTCATATAAAAGTGTCATCATGGAGTAATGCTAACTATAACAATGCAATTTTTAGGAGAAAAATCTGTTTCCCTACATTTGACTGCATCTACTTCATTCATTTGATCCATTAGCCCTATGAAAGCCTCCATTTCAGAGCATCTGATGTGAGCTTGGGAAAGCCGTACAGGTGGTGCTGCCTCAGCAGGAAACCCACTCCTTGCTGAGGGACTGTCAATTATTTGCAGGGAAACTAAAACAGAAGAATAAATATTACATGCTGATGGATATTTGTCAGAAAAGATAGGAGTACTTTCAACAGGGCTTGTCAGACACAATACGTTCAGCACATCTACATTTTCCATGGCAAAGGGAATAGAGCGCTCCAGCTGCTCCCCTGGCAAACCTAAAGTTTTGTCTCGTAAATTTAAATTATAGATGACATAATGGTGGAATGGAAATGGATTGTACCTATAGAGATAAATCCAGTGAAAAACCTCACGCTTTCCAGGAAAGGAAGAAAGAGAAAGGTTCTGACGTGCCGCAGATCTTCCGTTTGTTGTGATATTTAGCCTCTCCAACTCAACACTTTGTAAAGCAATTTGTTTCTTTTTTTCATTTCCCTCCACCTCCATTGAAAGCGATGAACATTTTTGTGAAGCTCACAGAGAGTGCTAGGTTGCAACTATAAYAAAAAGCTTGCCAATGCCTGGGAGTCCAAACTGGCAATGTTTTCTGTTATGTCAGCATTTAAGTATTATTGTAGTGTTATCATATCATGGCATAAAAAAATAACGTGGAAGCAGTTGTGCCAAAAGCTTAATGTTTGACTGAAAGCACACACAGAGTATCCATAGGTATGTTTGGGTTCTTTGCCAAAACATCATTTTAATATGAACCATTCAATGGATCTTCCACTCAATCATGAGAAACTCTACTTTTTAATTTAAACCAATAAGACAAAAAACACTGGCAGGTTTCCTGCATCTGATACTGATGAGAAATAAAGAGGAAATTGTTTGATAAACTGCAGTACCTTGGGATGATTTGACAGCCCTGGAAAGGAGACGGTCTCAGGTCTGGAGCCTGGAGAAGGTTCTGCTTTTTTTTCTGCATACTGAACTTGTCACTTTTGTAAAATGCGCAGAATTCCACAACAAATTTATCTACCTGTGTCAATGATAAAGAAAAGCCTTGTAACTGGAGACAGAGGAAAGAGCAGACAGAGAGAGGGAGAATTTTGCTCGGGAATGGGTAAAATGTTCTGCCTCCTTTTTTGGACTCAATGAAAATGATATCTGAATGATCAATAGAGGAAATTAGAGAAGTGCTCTTGTGTACTGTATCATTGGACATTAAACATTTGAAGCTATAACAAGCTTGACAACCTAGTGGAAATACAATCTGAAATTAAAAAAAAAAAAAGGAAGAATACATGTGCTTCAGACTAAATTCAGATCCAGATGACTGTCTCACCAAACAAATACACTAGGTGTGATGAATAGGAATTTATTTCTATGACTGTTATTAAGTATAGAGTCTTATCCTTCAGATAATCCAGTGTAAATTCAGCCGGCTGCACTCTAAGAAACTCCAGTTTTTGGGTGAAGGTAGAAGCAACATTTGGTCATTTTTCAGACCCCTTTGATCTTTTGCATCCTCTGAACTTTATTATACTGCACAGTTTGCTAGCAACTGCTACACTGCTCTCAGCRGCAGCCCAGGACCAAGCAGCAAAAAGTGGGACCAAGAATCTGGGCCCGATGACTTAAACTGCAGAAACAGTTGCTGAAAGCAAATTCATTGGAAACATTAATTGGAAAAAAAATTTGATTTTGTCTTAGAGGAAAAATTCCTCCCGGCCTGGTCAACAGGGGCATGCTGAATGAGATCTCAAAACAAAAGGCTTGAATATAAGTGCTATGAACTAATGATGCCATATGTAAAGAGTTACAGCAAAGATGGCAGCAGAAATTTGGCTTTTGAAAACTTCTACCTGCTCCCCATGTTTTTTGCCTGTCTCTCCCCAGAGTGACCATTAGTTGTTCTCAAACACTGCTGCAGCCTTTCAGCAGGAACACAAGGAACCAAAACCCTTCTCACCCTTAAGATGGAACTAAGCCAGCATAGAAAATGAACTGTAATACAATGTGGAGACAGCAAGGTGATACAGCCAGTGATCCCCAAAGTCTATGGGGATCCCCTATCTATGCCGTTTGTTAGGTTGTTTGCAAATAGTTGAATCTTCAAAATAGAGCAAGTTTAATTAAAGGCTACCTACTTGAAGCATACGTCAACTCCCTGAATAGATAGGATCTTTCTTACAGCAAGGTTTCTGATGAATACAAAATCTGCTTTCCACAAATATTTTTCATTCTCACTTAAAATTTTGCTGCTTCTGCAAACATTTCTGCAACCAGACTAATTTGCTAGGATGTACGTGAAAAGCAGACAAAAAGGGAATGCAAACACATTAAATGTGAATTCACTTAGAATTTAATAATAAAAAATTGCATAGCAATTTTGTGCAGCACTTGTCTGGCAATGGCTGTTAGAGCATCAGAATCAAATCCAGAAAGTTACACACAGCTGACAGCAATGTGTCTAACACCTGATCATTCAAGATAAACACCGGAAAAAGTAAAGTGAGGACCATAAAGGACCAGATTTTAAAAGCATTATGAGACCTAATGCTGCAATTAGGCACATGGACTTAGGTTTTAAGAGGAACTTTGCACATGTCTATCTGCACGGGTTGAGATGGATCCCACCTGCCCCAGGCACAAGCCAGTTCCAGTCTGGGAAGCCATATAACTGCAACAGCAGCTCTGCCAGGCACTTAGTTTGAACACACTAAGATATTAATTTGCTCATCCAGTTTCCAGACCTAAAATGATTTGCATACCACCACCGAACACTCCATTGCCGACAGAAAATATACCTCTGTAGGACTTCAAATCCCTGCAAGCCAAATGGAAATCTGAAACTGGTCTTCTTATAGCCTAGCTAAATACTGCCCACTGAGCTGCCACGACTGTGTTTTGAAAAGACTAACTTCTGCTTGTTTGTTGGAAGAAATTCACATCTAACTCCAGAGCTGTGAATCCTAAACAGAAATAGGAGCCTCCCTTCGATCTCTCCATTGTGTTAAACCAACAGTAAGTGCTCGACATAACAATAGAGGGCTTAATGTTCTCCAAAAAAMCATATGATTATTAAATGGGCAACTCCTTGAAAAATTTTTCATCAAATATCAGCCCACCTAATGCACTCGTGCAACATCTTCAATTGGTTCAGCCTGTTGTATCTCTCTGTTGGCTTCTGTGGAGTTAGGCTGAAATATGAAGGCTGACACTGGAAGGAAGAATACGTTACCCTGCTAAACTCAGGGGTGATAGAGCTCCAAAAGCAGTTAGCAAAGCTTCCTTATAGCCTCATTCATCTTCAGGCTTTGTCTCTGAAATCAGAAAGCTCGGAGCAGCTCCTGACACGCCACAGCAGCAGCAGTCTTAGAAATAAACTGCGCTCAAACCGAAAACCCCCAGAACACATCCCCGAACCAGCGTGCTGCTGCCGAAAAGAGGAATAAGTCACTGGGCCCTCCAGAAGGGGAAAACACATTTCAAACCCCCTAGAAAACCACAAGTCAGAGAGGGAAGTGTGCTGCTGGCCTACATGAAAAGTCATTTGCACCTGGCAGAGGCGGAAGACCTAAAGAGTCATTAAAGCCTGATGTATGGAAGTGGTTTTTGTTTTGCAAATGGGAGCGTGGCTCGGAGTTTCTGTCGTCTTTGCCATAACACAGTGAATCACGGGTTCCTAGTGTGCGCATCTGCGCTGGGGCACTGCTTAGCAGCAATGTGTGCACCAGCGTATGCTCCTCTTCTCCTGGCTAGGTTGCCAAAGGTGATAAAACTAGTTTTAAGGCCTCTCCTCTTTTTCCCTGCTCCCACCATCCTCCCGTTGCTGTGCCCTCCTCTCTGGTGTAAGACAACTAGTTTAAGAGAGAGAGGAAGAAATAAACTGAAGGGGAACTTTCTTTGCTTGTTAGGCTTCTTCACTACTTTCCGACTCTGYAATTTCTCCTTTGACCATCTTATGGTCACTGTAACTCTTAAAATAAGGAGAATTATTACGTACATGTTGAGCCTAAGTAAAGCCTTTGGTGTTTCTGAGAATTTCTTAGCACTTTTAGTGTTACAGAAACACAGTCGTACCCAGCAAAATCCTGAACACAAGCGTTATGACTTTTCAGAGGCTATTTTGCCTCTGATTCTTGTTATCCATCGTAATAACTAATTAGTATATTTAACTGCATAGAGGTTTTGCGTTTTGACAATAGATGAAGAATTTTAAAAGTTTGGGTGTATACGGGTTACATTGCCTGCCTTGGATGTCCTGTGGCATTCAGTGCATAGTTTCTCAACAGGAACATTTATGATCTCAGTTGTGCCRTACGTGTCATCTATTATAAATAATGCCCCTGGTCCATGGTCAACTTTATCTTTGAAGGAGAGCAGCAGCCTGAGGGCTGCTCCTCATATAACTTAACTTCCTGCCTTAAGGTAGTTCTGTAGGCCAGATGAACTCTCCAGTGAAAACACTGCCTTCCACATGTTCTAGCACACCTCTTTATTGCACTGTTTAAAGACTTTATCAGCTAGATAAAGCAATATGGCATTGCATCTTCAAGTAGAAAAAAAGGAATAATTCTTGTTTGTTTTTTTTTTTTTTTAAATTGAATGATTTTGAAACTGGTTGGAGATTTAGGATGATTGATTTAGTTTGTTAATAAATGGATAGCTAAAAAGTGCAAAATGAGGCACAGTGTTGCATCTGTTGTATAAGGTATGCCTATTTCCACTGGGAAATACCACCTCTGCAGCTTACTGGTAGAAATACAGTTATTTCTTAAATTAAAATAATATCTGATTGGGGTGTTCATACCAATTTCTTATTGCCAGGAACAATACACAAGCTTTGAGGACGTGAAGGGAAGAATGGTATATCCACTTGAAACTACAGAGATGATCCAGATGCACATAGCAGAACTTGGAATGAAGCCAGCACGCAGGGGCTAACACCCCTACCCTCGGATAAAGTGCCATGGGATCTTTTCACGGGAGTAAATTGCAGATTGCAAAACAGTTACCTTAACTAGTTCCTGATGTGCTGTATCACACCACATTTAAATCTCCATCTGTGGTGTCTGCAACTACTGTTCATAAAATGAAGGTTTCAGCGCAGAAATAAATATGATATAGCTCTGTGATAGTGCCACAGAGTGATTTTTGTCATGTCATAGGCCCAGCCATTTAATTCGAAGGGTACTTCAAGCTTGTATAAATCCCACAAAATGCCTAATCTGGAGGTCTAGGAGAGTATGCGGACATCATTTTCAATATTATCAAGTTGCACTCTAAATATATTTCTCAACATATTGTTCTTTTCCTGTCTTGTCACACCGGGTTGCTATTCGTTGTTACAGAGCATCCATGTACCACCCCAGACGTGACTGCATTTTCAAAGAATGAAATGCTTTTAATACAGCAGTATATATAGTACAAAGGCTTGGATAACCACATGATACGTCTATATCATACCACACAACATTATTGACCCATGAAGCAGAGACACAAGTTTGCGTGCAAACCTCTCTCCTTGGGCTTCTCTTTTGGTGGGGTGACAGCTCGCTAAGTCCTTCCCCTCATTGACGGCTGTTTGACTAAGCTGGCAAGAGGAGCAGCAATGTTCCCACAAAGCTATCTAGTGGTAAACTTACCACGAGCCGACCTTAACTAATACTAAGCCACCAGAGTCACTAGAGGAGAAAAAATCAAGTTGACTGGTAGCAGTCACAACCTAAGTAGGCTGAAGCACTGGGCAGCCTGAGAAATGTCCCACCGCCTTAGCCCAGAGCAGGAGACAGTTTAAGGAGTAGTAAAGAAGCATTTTACTTTTGAGGTAGGGAAAAAAACCCAGGAGTGAGGGGTTCATCCGAGCAGGGAGCATCATCTGATAGGAAAAGAGTAAAACAGAGCAAAGAGACAAAAAGTGTTTGATGAGAGTATGCAGGGGAAAAAGACTCAGGGGAAAGAGAAAAAAATCTGTAGGAAGAAAGATAATGTGAGAATCTTCTGAGTGAAACAATGATAAATTCCTGGGTGACTCCTCTGATGTGTCTTGACGCTGTCTCTAGAAGTACGTACGGTTCATTTCGTGACCAAATTTCTAGCAATATCTTCCTATTTATTCATTTGGATCTGATGTGGTCATCCCGACAAAGCTCAGAGAATTGACTACAGGAAAGTGAATCTCTTCTACAATTGCAGAAGAGTTTATAGGAAAATAATCTGACTGGCCACAGTAGTTGCACTTTTCTTTGGCCTGTTTACATTCTATTTCTTCCAAGTTTCAAATATACAAATGGTAGACCAAGGAACAACCTAGATTTACAATGTCAATACCTTTCATCGTGACATAATACATTTCTGCAAATGTACATTTATTTGAAATATGATTTTAAAAGAATCCTGATGATACTTGGCTAAAATTATCTCTGGTATAATTCCACTGAATTAAAAGAGGTTGCAGAGGGAGGGAGTGAATTTGCCTCCTGGTGTTATTGGTGAAAAAAAAAGAGTTTTATGTCAAGATGTTTTTTATGAACTTGAATCCAGTTTCTAATCATCCAGATTGCCCTGTACAATAAACTCTTGATTATGACTGCTGGCGTTAACAGTAATAAGACAAGATGATGTGCAGCACAATTTTCTTCATTCAGCTTTTTATTCTCCCACTGCTCCTAAAAAGTCTCCGTATCTTTCTGTTGGTTTTGTTTAAAAGTCATGTAAAATTAGATATTATCAATCAAGTCACACATTCTCAAGTGCAAAAACATTATTTTGTTGATTGCCATGTAGCTTTGTGGGACAAATCGGTGCAGCTCCGCTCCTTGTTTGGGAAAGTTGGCGCTGTCATGCTCGTGTAACTTTCTGCTGAACTGATAGCACAAGAGAAAGCACCGACTTTCCTTTGGTCTAAAGCAGAGCTGCGGAGACCGATCGAAGACACTTATCTGCATTCTTTCCACTCTGTAGCTTCAGCCCTGCACACTTCTTTCCACCAACACTAATTAAACTAAGGGGGGGAAAAATTAGATGTTTGCACTCAGACAAAATTATCTGAAGAGAGAACTGCTTGCTGGAAAGATAATCAACAAAAGGCTTTCGTTTTGAAATCACAGTCTGGCATTTGCCTGGCGCTCTTGTTTGGGCTCAGGGTTCGGAAACCTTGTGGCCCTCACTCTGTGTGGTTTATCAGTGTCAAGAGTTCGCTGTAGGCATGAGAACTGAAACCTGGCAGTTGCTGTAGAAATCCTAGCACGAAGAGTATGGCTAATGGGATGCCCCAGTATCCTGGAATTACTGCTTCAAATAAGAAAAATATGTGGGATTTCAGACTTTGGGGAGTTTTTCYTCTCTATTTCAAGCATCTCTCTGGTGTCTTTGCTCAATCAGCTAAATGGCATTCTTCTCTGGCTGGCTGCAACGTTCATCCAAATTTTTTATTTAGTCCTATACAAAAATCTTCCATTTCTGTAATACCAGAGACATTTATGTGGCTGATATTTTAAATGGATGTGTGGAAAACCTTCTTCTCTTCCAAATAATTAAAGTATCATAATTCTTCTCTGTAACAAAACAGGCTAAAGGCAGAGGCACAGTTTACCAAGTGCAAGCTGCAGGCAATAAGATCAGATGGAAAAAAACACAGGCATGAGAGATGAGTCCAACAGGATTTGTAGTGGTTTGTGGTAGCTAAAGGGATGCCTCACCCCTGTGAGGTGTTGGTATGAACACAGCTCTGTCAACGATGCAGCTCTTACAAGGGAATCTGTTTAAGGAGAAACAGTTAGTTGACCAGTGCATATGGGTCTTCCAAGGTAACTGGTCTGATTTTTGCAAAAAGGAAAGCAAGAGCCTCACAGAGATTAGTCTTCCAGCACAACTGTGCTGGTGAACTAGGCTTGAAAGGAGGCACCCATCCACTGTCCAGCCTCTGTTAACTCACCCCACGATGCAGATCTACTGGTGTCACAGAGTCCTAAGGACAATTTAGGGGACCCTTAAGCTACGTTATGTTCTGGGAGCTAAAAAGAGGCATGATCTATCCAGCCTCTCCAGCTAAAGTAGGTTTGCACCATTTTGCAGGGTCAGAACTGAGTCCAAGCTGAGGAGCAAACAGCCATCTCGGTTCCCCATGTCCTCAGGCAGCTGGAATGGGGTGAAGAGAGGCAGCCACTACCCCTACATTTGTGTGACCCTAGTTCAAAGGTCACACAGGTCCAAGCCAGTTCTCAAGCTAATTCTTCTACTTCAATCTTGAGAAAGGTACAAGCAGCTTGCATAAGGAGATTTTTTTTTGGGGGGGGTGAAAAAGATTTTTATGCTACATACAGAAAAACAGTTCTTCCCCAAGCCAAAAGCATTGGCTACATAATGAAATAGTCCAGTTTCTAGTCAATTCTATCTCACAACAGAGCCTGGAGAGATTTAAAGCAGTGTAAATGCCTCTCTACATTTCCGGAGTTTCTGACCTTATGTCTGCTGTTTTGCATAGGAGGCAGAGATTTGATCCCCAGCTGCCCATGAACTGTGGGCTYCCTTCAAAAACCTCTTTCTCCAGAGGACTGCAGACAGTTATTGCAACACTCCCTTTCAGTAAGTGACCTCATGCACATGGCATTTTATCTTCAGAGCTAACTGCTCATGCCTGATACACAATTCGCTGCACAAACAGTCCTCTGACAACCCTGCAGACGCAGAAGCAGGCACTGAAACACATGGCTGTTTTGCAATGCGGCTTCTTTGCCTCACTTACTGCCTTGCCTGAGTCTTCTTTTTCAGAGTGGTAGATAACACTTATCACTGTCTTGCCCACAGATGCTGATCGACAGTGAGGGAGACCGAGAAGGAAAACAAAGGTACCCACTGACCTGTAGCTTCAGGCACTGCTCAGCTCCCAAAACCAGAATTGGGTGCAATGGCTACCCCGTTGGGTCCAACAGCCTCCCCGGGTATCCTCTACGCCAGCTTTTGTCAGTGTTTTCTCTGCCCTGCTCCCTTAGTCAATGGCCTTTGCTAAATCTCTTTTTACTGCCTGCCACATTTTTCATGGCAAGTTGCCACTTTTTAAAGATCTTATACCAGCCTCACAGAATGGAACTAACACTCACTGATTTCACACGCTTTGGCACAGAAATAAATATTTTATGCATGCAGATAGTCCCAATGAGACTTCCAACCTCAGTAGAAGGGATCGTCGTCAACTGCAGTCATTACAGCACCTGAATAATAATTATTGCTCCTTATTTGGCATTGCCCCACAAGCCAAAGAGACATGGCAGTGCTTACCTCTTCTACAAAAACCAACAGAAATAGTCATGAAACAGAGCATATGCTGTGTCTTGTTCCAACTGAAACACTCCAGAAGTTGGGAAGTATATTTTATCCACCGTAGCAATAACGCTACCAAGAGTCTCTGCTTAAATGATACGTCACTGCACCATATCACAGTGCAGAGTTGGAACTTAGTGTGTATATCTTAGTATGTGTATAACATGTTTATTTAAACAAGGATACGTACACATAAACACATGTACAGACATGTATACATACTTCTGTATGTGTTAGTTTGTGTGCATATGTATTTATATACATATATACATACATAATTTATATATGTATATAAGACATACCTATACAAACGCATGCATAAATACATATATATGTATGTATGTATTTTTTTATATATGCACAGTAATTTTACTGGCCAATGACATGGAATTTGGTTAGCCTCCTTAAGGATTTTATTTGCTTAAGTGAGAAGTAAGATAAAATATTTAGCAAAGGATATGGCAACCTTCTAAAAGTATAAGAGAAACACTGTTTCAGATCCAGAAATGAAGATTTGCAACTTGAGAAATGCAAGAAGGAAAAGAACTAACTTCAAAGCCAGACAAATCACATGCACACTACAATTTGTTACTTTGCATGCTTCCCCCTGGTCCCCAAAATATTATTAATGCATAGAAATTCCTCAGGAACAGAAAAATGGCTATAGAGTTAATCCTGACATTTCCAGAATGCCACAATGAAGTGGCTGAGTAACACTATTTAACCACTGAGGCAAAAGCAGAAAGTGGTTAAAAGTGCACTTTCAGGCTACTGCTGTTGACCTTCTACAGACCATGGAGGTCTCAGTAATCACTGTTGACATGACAACCTCCAGGAGAAGCAATAGATTTCACTGGTGAAGCCACAAAGCTGTTCTTTGGAATAAGAAACCAGCAGTGATACCCATAAACTACAGAACTTAAAGGAGCGTGGGGTAATAATATTACAGTCTTCACACTGAGGGTGACRGTTGTGTGGAAAGTCTAAGAGTCTAAACACACGTAGCGTTACAAAAATACACCACAACCCACCTCCCACCCTAACGCTGTTCACTTCTCCTCTAAGTGTCCCACAGAAGACACCAGTCCCACAGACCTTCTCTCCAGCTGAGGTCAGAAGGGCTGGACCCCGAGGCTGGTTAAGGAAAAAAGGTTCAGCAGCTTGGATGGTGTTATCTGGGTTTTCGTGAAGCCAGGACCATTTAAAGTACAAGAAGTCCACTCTTCATGAGACACTCCATGTCGCTTTACAACACTACTGAGAGGACACGACTCACTCTGCGCAGGCTGCAGCACAGCGTTGTGCTTTATATTTTTTCTTCTGCATAATTTCAAATACCTGAAGTGAATTTATTAATTTTCAGAAAGTTGTTTTGTTAACGTCATCTTTAGTTCCCATTACCTGAACATTTTAAGCTGCTTTGTTCAGAGGAGGGCCCAGCACCTCTTTCCAGTGGTCACAGTGAGCACAAACACAAAGTCCTGCCGGCATTGCAAGTGCAGCTTTTTCTTTGAAAAGGTAAATTTGACCCTTCTGAAAAGAGAGCCAGGCAGACAGTCATATTCAGAGCCAGGTACACCAGACTTTTGCAGAGGTGTGTTTCTGTGGTGCCGTGTGTGTGTCAACGCCTTTCTCTGTGCATCCGCTACCACGGGGGCTTTGCACAGGAGCAAAACACTGCAGCCAAAAGGGCAGTCGCCTGCCGTCTGCTCTCCTCTTCCCCTCACACCTCTGTGACCAAACCGCTTTGCAAATCGCAAGATCTCGTTAGTATGCAAAACAAGTCACAGTATATTAACTGTTGTAAAGATTAGCCTGGTGAAAGAAGACACATCTGAGTCTTCTTGAAATCGAGAGGGAAAGCCTTTGGCACAGCAAAGGTTAATATGTCGTGGGTAGAGAAACCCGTTGTCAGCCTTTTTAACGCTTCCAGGTGGATCACTATTTGACATACCGCAGAAGACACCCTTGTTTATTGACATTTACTTTTTCTTTGCAGGAACAGTCACACTCTCCAGGCATTGGTTTTCTTGTGGCTTTCATGCTGAGCCTGTAAGAACAGGATGTTCAAGAGCTGTCCCATATGGTGGCATGCTGTCTATTGTTCGGATGATTGGCTTCAAGCACTGGCTGGCTTTCACTTTTTGCTTTGAGTTGGTTATGGCTGAAACTTGCATCAATTGTTGGGATGGGGTGGAGAAACCGGGTCCCAGCGAAGGGTGAATCCACAAAGGGGCTTCTTTTCATTACATGAATTTAACACATCTGCTGGAGTTAGACTTCTTTGTGTATTAAGGGCATTATGGTTCAAATTAGAGGGATATTTTAAGATCATAAGAATAGAATTCCCTTCTAATGCAGTGGTGTATATTTTTGGTTTCATTATAATTCTTATTTATTTTAACACATTTGTGATTTGTCCAGAGCTTAGGTTAATGTGCCTATTTATGTGTTTATTTTGGATGGTTGTTATGTGTAGATTTACCAGTAGACTTGATTAAGCTAGTTTTCTTGTTTCCTGGACTATTAAGAGCATTCACGGATACGACTGAGTGGTAAGACAAAAGCTGTCTACATTAAATGAAATAGAATGAAAAAACCTGAGGAGATCAGGTTGACTGCATTTGCTCCTGTCAATAATTGTTTGCTTTCTTTCGCTTCCTGTAAGAGGTCTTCCACATTTTATCCCTGCTTCTTTTCAAGTACAAAGAGAAGTTGCAATGTCATAACAGGAATCCATACAGAAAAACTATTCTCTATTCT
This sequence comes from Phoebastria nigripes, assembly GCA_035582835.1. Lineage (NCBI taxonomy): Eukaryota > Metazoa > Chordata > Aves > Procellariiformes > Diomedeidae > Phoebastria > Phoebastria nigripes. The sequence continues at coordinate 2,712,936 of JAYKAV010002821.1, read as the reverse complement.
GGGTAAGAGAATAAAGCACCCAGAGTGCATCAAATTATATAATGCCAAGCCCTGATAGTAATGGTTATGAATTACTTTCTGACCCCAGCTGGTGACCAATCTCTGTCTTGAAGTGTAAAGATTGATGGTTCCTGCAATTTTATCCTGGTCATTGTAAATCTGTTTTTCAGGACTCTCAGTGGATATTCACTGTCTTGTCTAGGTTGTCTGCCCCTGTAAACTGGTTTTAGCTTACAGACTTTCTGGTTTGTACAGCGTGAAAAAAAAAGCACAGCCAAGATGGCAACTTGTGTGACAGAAAAAAATAGGCAAATTTAAATCTGTAAAATTCTTCTTTATGTACACCAYACTTGGCAAAATTTGAGGAGTATGGAGGGCTATCTGTGTTAGAGGGTCCAACATGTTTGGTACCTTCTAATTTAATGTCAAAAACTTGCTACTTAAAAAGCTGGCTTTTTCATTWAAAAAAAAAAAAAATCACAGTTGATAAATACACTAAAATACCAGTTTGTCATAATAAGAGAACAACTGAGGTATTCCCAATGAGATATATGCAGAGTACCTCACCACCTCAAAACAAACCCCCACAACCCAAGCCCAGCACCACAGCTGAAGGCAGCATTTTGTTGCCCCTTTTTGTTGTCCATTTCCACCAGCACATGACTGATCTCTTGAAACTCATTGACTCAAACGCTGATGGGWGCTAGACCCAAACACCTTTGAAGATTTGGTTCGAGGAGACTTTGCACCCGCAACTGTAACACCTGAGCACATGAAAATACGAATGGTTTCACCAGGATTTGCTGGAACCTGCACGGCAGAGGAGCATTCGCATTTTGCCACTTTCTAAGCAAGATCGCATTGTCTTCCCTAATCACGTAGTGGCTTTCTAGCCTAATTTATTCTTTTCAGGAAGGATTTTGTGGAATGCATGGGGGTGATGGCATCCTTGCGCCACAGAGCTCTGGCTGCCGTGCACTGGCAGAGTCCCCGGAGGCAGCACGTGCAGGTTTGGGGAGCCCTGTATGAACAGGACTATTAAGTACACGCTCTATTTGAGCGGGCATGCACTCTGGATCTCTTTTCTCTCAACTCATTATTAATGGTGTGTGTGTGTTGGGATGGGGGGACTGCCTGAAATTACAAATGAGCTAATTTCCTTTTGCAACTGTACATCAAGAACTGAGAAGTTTGTAACACTTCTTTCTTCCCAGGCAGACTCCACACCCCAAGGAGCATTTTTAAGGGTTTTTCCACACACACACACACACACATGCTCTTTTTGTATCTCTCCTAATTCAAAATTTCAACAGCACTACTGTGGAGGGAAATACTTGCTAAAATAAAATGTGATGCCTGGAAGAGAAAGAATTATCCAAATCTAATTATTAGACACTGCAAGCATTTTGAGAGTCAGAGATCCTACTGAGATGGCAGAGTGCCTCATACGTAATGCAGCAGGCAGGTTTTATTTCATTTCTAGGAGACTATTCATCTGTGGATACAAAGAATCTTTGATAAGTATGCGCATGAAGAAAAACCACTATCATTTCGGTGACACTATCAATTACTAGTTAGCAAGTAGCACTGATACACCGCACCGCACAACATATGAAGAGTGCCCAGCTTGTAACTGGTGTAATCAGGGAGTAAATAGCATGCTGATTATTGGCATGTTGGCAAGTACATGGAAGAAGAGTACGATAGGAAACGGTTTGAACCTGAAATTATTCACAGAGGTTTTCCACAGTTCTTGAGGAGGAGAGGAGCAACACAAGGCACAGTAAACTTACAGACAAGACCTTGCTGACGTCGGTAGTCTCAGACAACATTTTTTGAGACTAGTCCTGCAAAACCATTGCTGAACTTTTTTAATGGTGACAACTGGACTGTGGCCCACATTCAGCAAAGGCCCACTGGCCTTAGAATGAACTAATTTAACAGTTTAAGGAAGTTCTTTTTAGCCTTTAGATAATTTTAGGTTGAGACTTGCACTGTTAATTGGTCGACAGGAAGACAGCACGTACATGTCGTCATGCACGGAAACGTGTAAAGGTTTGATTGAGTGTGCTGCAATTTCTTTAATTGATTTGGAGAGTTTTGGTTTTAATACTAACAAAAGTTTACTTGTGCAACATGAGCCATTTGAACTCAATTGTCTTTCGTAAGCAAGGTGACTTCCATTTATTCTCCACCTTCCTCCTGTAATATTCCTTCGTCACAGGTATTGCATTGTCAAGAGGGGACTTGCCAGTGGTCTGCTGTCTGCTTTCATCGCTGTTTTGTGTTTTCATGGTGTTTTACGTCACCCATTTTGGATTTTTAGGCGATGGTCACAGGSTCTGCTCCCACACCCACCACTCCTGGAAGCCACAGCAGGAGGCTAACCATGCCCTGCAACAAGACACACTGATTCCTGGTGCTGCTATAGAAAGGAAAGGCTTAATGGCTGATGTGGACTCCCGAGGAAACAAGGCAGACGCAGTCAAACTCTAGATGACATATACAGTACCAAGTTAAACAAGTTTCATGGGAACAGAGGAGTGGGGGAGAGGACTCCCTTCTCCCTCCTCATTGCCCTCACTCCAGCAAGGACACAGTCAGAGCTCACTCCTTCAGAGATGCTGGAAAATGCACAGTGAAAGCAGCTGCCCTGAATGCTCCAGCCCAGGAAAGAGCTTATAGTGTGTTAGACACTGGGATATCTATGTGCTAGACAAAAACCCATAGGAAACCAGGCCATATTGGCTCCCAGAGCTGCTCATCCTGCATTCAGCGGCTGCCTTCAAGATCTGTGAAGTCTTTGGGGCATCAGATTCTCAAAGCACACTTTTCTGGTAAGAGCTATTGGGTTACTGAAGGAGTTCTGGAAGGRCGCCTAGATTAGTGATAGAGATGTCTAACAATATACTTCTAGTTCACACTAATACTGATAAATTGCAATATTCAATACAATTTCATGGTAGCACTGTGAGTTGAAGTGCTCTCAATAACATAAAAATTACCAAAGTGCACCTTCACAAAACGTACTGTTCATAATTTTTCAGTCAATTAATATGGAAAATGTAAAGGAGAGCAGATTGTTTTCTATATCAACAGTTCACTGAGAAGATTGTTTTAATTACAAGGCTCTCACGTCTTTTTATATTAGGTGTCTTGTTGAGGTTGAAAAGCCATTAGTGTCTCAATGTCTTGCAAAGCTTTCTCTACAATTGTATAACAGCTACTTAGCAGTTATATGAAGCATACCATTTAAACAAAATTTAAGTCCACAATTACTCTGTTAATAAAATGTAAATTTAAAAATACATGCAACCATCACGAAGATGGAACATTTAATTCTCACTTAGCTTCCCACAGAATGAAGGGTTAATTTGGTAAAAGAGATAAGAAGACTGCAGTAATTGCTATTATCTGCCGTTTCGTGGGTGAAAATAACTTCTAAGACTTTGAATTCTGAGGCCTAAATCAAGTGTTCATTTTACCTAGCTATAACTCCCCTGGAACATTAGAAGGAACAATTAGCATAGATCTACCTGTGTAACTTAAGTTATGGTTAATGCATGGGAATGGTGTGCTTAATTTTACTGCTTTGAAAATATACCCCTGGAGAATAAAAGAAAGACTTTGGAGTTCTCAGCAACAGTAAAAAGGGAAGAGCCTGATTTATTTACTTTCCCTTTTGTGATAACCTTGCTCTTTCTGGTCCTAATCATCTGCAACGAGTATAAAAATATGAAAAAGTGACAGAGGATTCCTGAGCACTATGGGGCTCAGTGGAAATACTGCTCTGCATGTCTCAGCCAGAAGACAGCAGAGACAGTGTGGGTTTCTTCATACAAAACTATTGTTTGATGACTATATTACGCAACGAGCCTTTCTGTGACCATCACTATTATGAACAGGAAGAAGAGTAAGTGGATTGGTCCAGGAGAAACAGTAATGCCAGCCAGCATTTAATACAAGTAAGGTCTTCTGATGCTGGAGCAGTCAGAGAAGTAGTTGCAGAAGGAAAATCAAGAGTAGATTTATAACAAGGAAGATAGGTGACATTGAACAGAAAATGAAGGTCCAGTACTGCCAGGAGTAGCTGTCGGGAACCAGTGAACAGTATGAAAAAAAAAGGTAGCCTTCACCACTCCAGAACCCCACACTGACATCAGGGAATATTCCTCAGTAGGGAGACAAGCACCAAATTTCCAAACAAAGGGAGAAAGAACAGAAAAGGCATTTTGAAAAGTTAAGCCTCAGGGAACAAGATCACTCTTGTAAGCCAGAATTAGAGGAGCCTAAGGGGCTTTCACACCCATCCCATCAAATGCCAAGGGTAGATGGCCAAAGTCAAGAGTACAAACTCTTTTAAAGCTGCCTGAAAACCTTAGCCATATGTGTCTGTTGAGTCCCTCCCTAGAGGCTGCTCAGAAACCAGTAATTTGAGTATTTGTTGTTACCTTTGAACAACATACATATTGGGAAGTCACTTCTCCTTTTTGGGACAGAACCTGCTCCCATTATTCCTTTTCTAATACCAGTCTCTCTTGAATTAATGAAGCTGCCTCTTTTACAAGGTGCACAGTCCAGATCAGAAAAAAGTTTAGGAACATGTAGGCATCTAACTTCTATCGTGCACTTAAACAGGATTTAGGAACGTAAATCATAATTGATTTGGTCCTATATGGTGTGACTGGGAAACACTGAAGGTGAGTGAACTACTCACACAGCCAAGGGAGCTCCATTTTAACGCCAGTTCTGCCTTTACCATTGTCTGACCTTGCCTATAAAGATCAGGCCAGTTATTCACATCTCCTAAGGAGCTCACACCTCAAGCTTTGAGGAAGAATCCTTTTTTCAGCATTCCACTGGTTGAAATTTTACAGTGAGGGGCATTCCCCATTATCTTTTCCTGCTGATCAGTAAATTATTAAATTCTGTCTCCTAACAAACCACAGTCAGAATGTGAATCAAAACATAAATTTTCATGCAGATAGTTTCACTTGTCCGCCCCATTTTTAATGCTCACTATCCACTCAGAAGGAGTTTGCATCTAGAAAGGAAAGCTGCTGTGTTTTTACAATGTCTTATAATTTTACCATTAAAGGCTACATCAAAATAATTCTGTAAAAATAAATTTTAAAAAAGTGCTAAAACGTATTATTTCCTGTGTCGTCTGTATTATGGAACCTCACCCACAAAAAAATTAGCCATTGCTATTTATTATGCACCACCATAGCCTATATTCCAGATCAGGGTAAACTCAGTGGGAAGAAAAGGAGTGACTGAACACTGTACGTGGAAAAAATAGAAACAGTGAAAACAAAAAGTTTACTGCAGTAGCTGGTCTGCAGTAACTTACAAATTACTAACAACTTATGTAAGTTTTACATGCCTATTCCATCTGCTATTCATTAAAAAAACACGTTGCCATGGTAACTGCCACATGCCATGGTATTTATGCTGCTTCTGATGTACAAAGCATAGTTTGTGTAGGAGTGTGTGTATGTATATGATGTGGCAGCTGTCGTCTCTGCCATTTTGTTGCTGCTCTAGAAAAAAATAAAGCAAGTAGTGGCTATGAATACTCATTTGAGTAACGATACTCGCGCCCGTTTGACTAAGGGCCCACACAGAGCTCCACATGGTTATCATCTGACCAACCCACACACGGGGTGTTCTCACAAGGGGGCAGAGCTGGGTGGGCTACCTTTAAAAATAACACCGCTATCTGTCACAGAATTAACAGGCTGGAAGGCAAAAAGATATCCATATTTTTAGTGACACATAGAAAACAAAGGCTTTCAGAATGACCCTCTTCATCTTTCTCTTAAAAATATAAATGGGAAATAGCATGAATGGCTATGCCCTTGAGAGAGATGTAAATTTTGTGTGCAATGGAAAAGGAGGCAACTCAAAGCACTTCCCAATAGTCCTCTTTTGTTCCATCATTTAAAAAAGAGTACTTGCTGAAGACAGACAAGCTAGTAAGAATAAAAYAGACACAAAATTTTGTCCAGTGCTCAATTCATACTTCTTCAGAGTTTTAATAGTATTGTGACATTTTTATTCTGTTTGCCATCTATTTAACTTTGACATTTCACAAGAAAAATATCATTCAAAGGCTATTTGCATACCATTTTAACTTCATTTAACATAAATTGGTGTCTACTACAAACTTCAGAGAAGTGGTCTTATGAGAGGACTCACTTGCTACCTGCCTGAAGAGATGCTTAGTTTCACATTTGTATTCTTAACTGTCAGAGAACTCTATGTAGTTTTCCAGCTTAAGCCAACTCCCTTAATTTTTACTGAGCTTGCTTGTTACAAGCAATTACCAAATAGATATTTCAAGGTTCATGAATACGATCTGATCTCAATGGTGACCTGTAACAGTAGCAAAAAAACCACCCCAAAATCCCCTGAACTCTTGTTGATTCTGTTTTCTTGTGCAGTGCAAAAAAAAAAAAAAAAAAAAAAAAAACAAAGGAGAGAAGCAAAGGAAACTGGCTGCTGTACCTTCACCTACAATAATTTAAATAGTTCAGTAGCTAAGGGGAAACTGCTACTTTGTGGAATACGCATACTTGCATAAAACCAGAAAGCTGAGAAACTATCTACTCTCAGTGCCATGGAATAACCTGTTTTCATGAAAACATACCTGCAAACTGATTAATAACATAGGAAGGAAGGAAGGGGCAATACCGATGACACTGGAGATTAGAAAAGCAGCCTGGCTGTATTTATTAGCCTTCTTGCACACTCCTTGACAATAACAAATCAACAAACCATATCAGAGTCTTGTATAACAGGAAATGAACCGAAGCAGCCCGTGCAGAGCCGTTGCCTACACATCTTCAGCTGACTTTCAGGTGTCCCAGATTCATCCATTTCAGAACTCTATAGATCACAAATCATGATATACAGCTGTGCAAAGATTACAAGGATGCAAATAGATGGTTTTCTTCAGCAGAATGTGTTTGCTCCTTACTGAAAATATCTCAAATGTGTATGCTGAGCAGAATAAAAAGCAAGAATCACTTATTCATGTGAAGGAGATATCAGGCCTCAGTCTGCATGGCTTTGCACATTATGGGATCATTTATAGCCTTAATCATAAGTACTTACAAAATGCTTTTCCTCATCAGAATCCTCTTTTCATACTTGCATACAAGACTTCGGGCACTTGCACAGGTGTAAATGACCGTACAACGGTCTGACAGTGCACTATCATAAAGTATCAGACCCTGAAGTCTTTTTCTCTCATGTATATTCTGAAATGTACTTGTTTGCTCTCAAGAACAGAGCAATAAAAGAGCAAAACCTAGGAACTACCGAATACCATAGGAAGAAATGAAAGGGACTATTAAAAAACCCTCTCTCCCTACGTTAGTGCTACTTTGTGGGAATTACGGCAGCCTCAGCTCCTCTCATTTTACATCTAATGCCTTTGACCCCAGAAGGCTGTTCTAGCAGGCAGGGAATTAGCAGAAAGTCAACATGTCATACTCTGACCCTGAGACAACAGCCAGAGCAGGTTATCATAAGAGTCATTATAGCCTTAAAAATGGAATCCTCAATTGGCTGGTTAAGCCTGCTTCGAGCTGTCAGAATGATGCAAAGCAGCATCATCAGGTCAGAGAAACCGGCATTTTCAGGTTTTAGAGTAAGAGTGAAGAGCAATCCTGTGATAAAGAATTTTAGGATTCATTAGGCATAGACCCAGTTCTGCGTGCTTTTGGATTTTTCCTAGAGAGCTGTTAGCATTCGTAACTAAATCCATCACACGAATAGCATCTCAAAAAAAACCCCAGAAAACAACCAAACAACAAAAAGTAAGTCCTGGACATTTTGCATTCCCAGTTAGAACTAGCCTTGCACGCAGCTGTTAGGCAATCTTCTCCCAGACCAAAACATACCACTTTATCCAACCCACATTTCAGCTCATGTCCAGTGTAAGGTATTTTAAGAACTGCAAAATCCAGGGCAGGAAAGTTTAGTTCCAAACAAAATAACTATTTTATTTGTTAAACTAGATTAAACTCACAGCACTGTGTATGTCTCAATAATAAGAAAGGAGCTGGTAGGAATAACTGTGTAATTCCAGGAGGTCGATGACATTAACCACTGCTATTTGGCCCAGATTCCTCCACATACTTAAATGGTTATATTTTATCTACCACTGCATTCCTTTGCTCTGTATATTCAGTTGTAATTACCCTATCTTTCAGGATGGTGCCTCAGGTAGTCGTGACTGTTGTGCTACAGGGAGCTAGGGAAACATCTTCAGCTTTAAGAGCTGTTAGAGGCTTTTGCAGGTGTGCTTGAGACTAGCATAGCACAAATGAAGTTATCTGGTGCAAGAGTTAGACAATATGGACCGTATGCACAGAGGGGCAATTAGCACAAACAGGGGAATAATCTACGTTAGTGGAAAAATAAACAGAGCTCTTTCACATTGAACCTGAAATCCCAATTACATTGCAGAACACAGATGTTAGTCCCATAAAATAAATACAATTGGCACCTTTGGGTTATGATTAAATCCTGCAGGCACTGAACAAAACATATACCTTTTCCCTTTATAACACATTTTCCTTTTCGCTCGGAAGCAAACATTCTTTGGCACCCAATTCCCATCATAGTTATTTATATAAAGAAAATGGTATTTAGTATCATTCCTTCTCTAGCTTATAACGTACAAGAATCTCCTCTTTCCCTCTCAAGAGAGGGATAGCAAAACTAAGATCAATGATTCTGACAATATAATCATCCAAGCCAGGATTTCCCAGGAGTGCAATTAGTCTTCCTTGTCTTATCCTCATGTATAGACCTTATTCCCTTGCCCCTGGCTAACTCCAGACCATTTCAACAAAATATGCTTCAACACAGTCCCTGGAACAAGACCAATTCTTCAGGATGCCTCTGAAGATGTTAAGTGATACTCAAAACTCCTTCTGTGAAGGTGTCTCCTTGACATATTCCACTTCCAGAAAGTGACCGTAGAAACAATAAAAGTGTTTTAGTTGATTGTCATGCATGCATTTTAGGAAGGCAGGTGTTGGGATTACAGTGGTTTACAGGCTTATAATGGAATCACACTATGTAAAACACTGGGTGTCTACTTTGCTGTGCGTAGAAAACACAGCACAATATACCTCCTGTCGTAGAGTAATGAGGTCTAACCTTATGGGATATTTCACATATGTATTTCTAAGAAGAAAAACAATAAATTGCTACAAACAACAAAGATAAAGCAAAGCATTTAGCATGTAACACTAAAAAGAAATCAGAGCTTTTTTTGTTCCTGTCAACCATACTGCACAAAGACCAAGATAAACAAAAGGGCGCAGCACAGAAACTAGTTGTTTTCTTTTTCTTTTTTTTTTTTTAAATCTAATTAATATCAACCCTCCCTTCCACTTCTGGGACTGATTTTCACAGCGGGGTTCCTATTTAGCCCTAATGCTCCAGTCTTTATAAAAATTATCAGCATTACATCCCTTGGATTTAGTGGGAATTCCAGGATCTCTGAAATTCAGGCCTTTAATGCGATGTTTAGGCATCTAACCACCCAAGAGAACTTCAATTCTCAATTGGAAAGCGAGCTGTTTATCACTGCTAATATAAGACATTCATGTACTGAACAAGGGCGTTTGGGACAGGCGACATGGCAGATTTCTGTGCTTTGTGATACTTTAATCTCTAACGCTTAAAATCTGTCAGCCAGCTCCGTGAATGAACAGTGTTGCCCAAATTCTGCTTGTATAGCATGCAGAATTAGGAGGCTTGGACAGGGAGTCAGTACATCAACTAGTGAGGGTCTAAACCACAGCCCCCAAAAGGCCCAGAAGAAGGTGTTTCATGAGCAGTGCTGTCTCCAGCTGAAGGTTAGGTCTCAGTGAAGGTGGTGCTCAAGGTGTGAAACTATTCACTTAGACATCTTCCTACGAGGACAGAAGGAAAGCATGTGAAAGAACATTTTCCACTCCTTCTGCAATAGCTCTTGGGACCTCGTGCAACCAAGAACATAATTCTTGGAGTTACCAGAACAAAAAGCAAAAGGCAGCTTGGCTCCAGGCAGGCAGCAGGATGCGCTCCTGGGAAAAGGGAGGTGGAGAATTCATTTCTTACCAATGACTGCCTTCATGTAGTATGTACGAACCCTTTAAAAGCCAGCAGCAACCTTTCAATGGGAGGGAAAGGTGAGGACTCCCACACAGAACACTGGACAGATAGTGCTCCCTCCTGGCTGATGGGAGCTGCAGGCACACAACTCCCTGGAGATCAGACCTTCGGGGAACTTTGGGGCTTTCTGAGCGACCCTGGGAGCAGCCAGACTCGAGCTACAGGGGGATGTTTTGCCTGGCTTTTTGGATGTATATGCTGGATAAGGATGGACCTTACTTGTTGACCTCACTAAAGCACAGATGTGACACAAGGACTTTAGGCATGCAAGAATCAATAGGTCTTCATGATAAAGGCAGGGGGCAAACAGCTTTCCACCACCACATGTACCAAATTGTAGGCTCAGTCCAATCAACCAGCTTGGTCCCATCTCACTGTTGAGAAGGACCCTTAGCTGGGATTGGGAATGCACATTGTCTTTCTCACCCCGCCAGACTGCTGTTATAACATCTGCTTTCTGCTTGTCTTCCCTACGTGGCGTTTTGTCTCTYTGTTTGGGATGAAACCCTGTCTTGGGTCCTTTGAAGCCACATGGGACAGGGATGATGGTCACTGAYGTCAACAGGACACAGCTTTTCTTCTTCACTTAGGTCAGAAAACTAAAAGACAAGGAGATATGGATTTTCTGTAAGCTGGTCAGAGGTAAGCACTTGAACCCTTTCCTCTAAAAGCAGCTTAGCAGAAGATCTCAGCTGGGGGAACAGAGACGTGTAGTTAAAATAAAAATATAACCTCATACTCTCACAGACAGTTTAACCTCTGAGTATGAGACAGGCCTGACCACTCCTACCCTCACTTCTGGGAAACTTCTTAGTGACCAGGCTACTGTGTAAAAGATCAGTAACATACACTAATCAGTGCAGGATAATTAGCCAGCTCACGTCAGGACTAGACAATAGTGCTCATGAGAGGGCCTAGTATTTGGATGCTTGGTCTCCTGATCCCAAAAGAAGGAGACCGCTCTTTGCTGAGCTGACTTCCTGCTGAACAAGGAAACCACTAAGTAAGCCCAAAAAACATGGTTGTAGGCACCCACAGAGTTTCTGCCTGAAACCTAGATTCTTAAGGTGTCTCAGTCTGAATTGGATTAGACTTTGTTTTTCTGAACTGTTGCCCTGCAGTAAGTGCCTATGCTGTTAATCAGCTGCTGGCTATAACATGCAACTGAGATGGAAACTCGGCAGTGGAAAATTAGGGCTTAAGACTAACTTTATACTTAAAATTTATTAATGTTGCATGAGGATGCAAGGCTCTGAGTCATGAACTTGAGTCCCACAAGACTAGGAACGATACAAATATGTAACTGTCTGACAAGAGCTTGCAGTCTTGTGTTTCTTATTTCCTACTTTATAGAATCATAGAATCATTTAGGTTGGAAAGGACCTCTGAGATCATCGAGCCCAACCATAAACCTAACACTGCCAAGTCCACTACTAAACCATGTCCCTAAGCACCACATCTACATGTCTTTTAAATACCTCCAGGGATGGTGACTCAAGCACTTCCCTGGGCAGCCTGTGCCAATGCTTGACAACCCTTTTGGTAAAGAAATTCTCCTAATATCCAATCTAAACCTCCCCTGGCRCAACTTGAGGCCATTTCCTCTTGTCCCATGGCTTGTTGCTTGGGAGAAGAGACYGACCCCCASCTGGCTACAACCTCCTTTCAGGTAGTTGTAGAGAGTGATGAGGTCTCCCCTCAGCCTCCTCTTCTCCAGACTAAACAGTCCCAGTTCCCTCAGCCACTCCTCATCAGACTTGTTCTCCAGACCCTTCACCAGCTYCGTTGCCCTTCTCTGGACATGCTCCAGCACCTCAATATCCTTCTTGTAGTGGGGGGCCCAAAACTGAACACAGTAGTCGAGGTGCGGCCTCACCAGGGCCCGCCAGTACAGGGGCACGATCACTTCCCTACTCCTGCTGGCCACACTATTTCTGATACAGGCCAGGATGCTGTTGACCTTCTTGGCTACCTGGGCACACTGCTGGCTCATATTCAGCCGGCTGTCGACCAACACCCCCAGGTCCTTTTCTGGCAGGCAGCTTTCCAGCCACTCTTCCCCAAGCCTGTAGCGTTGCATGGGGTKGTTGTGRCCSAAGTGCAGGACCTGGCACTTGGCCTTGTTGAACCTCACACAGTTGGCCTTGGCCCATGGACCCAGCCTGTCCAGGTCCCTCTGCAGAGCCTTCCTACCCTCAAGCAGATCAACACCCCCGCCCAACTCGGTGTTGTCTGCAAACTTACTGAGGGTGCACTTAATCCCCTCGTCCAGGTTGTTGATAAAGATATTAAACAGAACAGGAATTATGGTCAATAAAGGGTTCAGGGRAAATTGGGGATTCATGAAATTAGGTCTACCCAAATATAAAGAATGCAGCAATTTGCATTTGTGGGATTTGACCTCTTGTTCTTTTCCATTAATTCACATTTTCTCCAGTCTTCCCTTGTCATTGTCTTGCTGGAGYCTTTAGGCTATTCCATGTTTAATTTTAGCCTTGTGTTTCATTGAGGCTATTCAGCTTCAGGAACAAATCAACTAATTATCAGCAAGGAAGCATGATTCACTGCGAACTGGCAGGTACCTGTTTCCAGAATTTAAACCTTCATCTGAATGGTCTGCCCCTCTACCAGCGATGATGCAAATGTGTTGTGAAGCTCAGGATTCTCACTGCTCAGAAACAAGCTAAAGTGGTGTACAAAAAGTACCTGACCCCTGGACCATGGAATGAGCACGTCAGCACAAAATTATGAAACACAGGTGCTTCTTTTCAATGTGATGCATTGCTGAAATGTAGAGTTTCAGTAGCCCTCAGACCTTTGCTCCCACCTGTGCAATGGTCTGGATTTTATACTCGAGGGAGGCTTGTAAACATTGTACGAATAATGGCTTTTTTGAGATCTCCTGGAGCTTTTCCCTTGCAGTGACATCCTTGCTTGCATAAGTAGCAAGAAAGGCACGAAGAAATATGATGGGAGTCTGTTTTGTTGTTAGCTCTTTCTTTGCTTTTCTTTTGCAAAATATATTCAGAAGAATGACAGGAGCCCCATAATAAAAGATCATTACTGAAGATATCCTCTCTTATTTGCAGCTCCTGGAGTGGAATCAAGAGCATTGGCAGGCTACACTGGCTTAAAATTGTGCTATTTGACAGGTAAAGATCTTATTGAGAGAGTTTTAATTTTATTTCTGCATCCTTTACATAAAGGCAGGGGGTGGGGCGGAGGAGAGAAGGAGATGAAGTGAGGAGGCATTCATGCCCTACACGAAAAATCACAACATCATGGTGGTTTTGTGGGGGAATTCCACACTCCATATACCGTTCATTTAAACTCCTAGGTTAACACAATGCCTATAAAAATAGGGGGTCTGTGGGATCACATAGGAAAGGAACCAAAGACTAATAAAAGGTAGGAAAAGGAATGGCAGCCGTTAAGTTGGAACAACAACAGAAACAATTCCGTCACATAAATGAAAGGAATTACAATGGAAAATGTATAATATGGAACAGCAAAGGAGACAGGATAATGATTTACTGAAACTTCTGTGCCTCATACTTTGGAGTAACAATGTGAAATTTGGCAAAGAAGAGTATGCCCTTCGCATGAACCCTTTATCCCCACATCCCAGAATCTGCGTTCAGTAAAACARCTTCCATTCATACATACGCAAGTAAAGGTTTGGATTTAGCTCAGCTGCGAATTGGCAGTAAAAGTGGGTAGGTTTAGGAAAAAAGGAAAAGGGGGCCCATAAGGAGGACAGAACAGTCCCTTCCCAAATCTGGAACATACCCAGYCTCGAGTGCCCTCTGTTTTTACGCACCCTTTAAAGCCCACCAGTTACACCTAGATCTGCCCAGCGTCCTTGTCCCATGGGTGATGATGACCTACTACTTCTTTCTGGTATTACATTAGTTTAAGTGACAGTAGGCAACTGCATAACTAAAGCTTGTGCCATAATGGTAATTCTCAAAATCAGACCAGAAGTCCTCTTTTTGGCATTTTTTGCCTTTTACATGCTTAACATCAGAACTTTGACATTCTGTCAAGCACACTACATTTCAGGCATTTTCAAATAGTATGCAGCAATATTTTATTTTTTTTAAAGTCCTTCCCCTTGAATATAAGCCCTAATACAAATCTAATCCTTAGTAAACTACAGCTCTTTTTTTCCCCAAGGCTGGAGGAAGCATCTGCATTCAGCAAACACTTCAGTCCTTAAGGGAACGATGGTAATTTAAGAAGGGCAGGGAAAATGGAGGTAAGGGATTGTGGGGTTACTGGAAGTGGAACAGGAAGTAATAAGGAGCTGTATAGGAAGAATGATGTTCAGTAAAAATGATAAACAAATGCACTGCTACTTTGCCCATTATCCTACACTTTCATTTCTCTCCCTGCTTTTCTCCTAAATTATGGTCATGTTAAAGTCTCTGACTAGTCACTTAGAGCCATTATAAGGATCCTGTGTRTGTGACTCTGTGCAGACTGTCAAATAAATGATCAGTTGTAAACTATACTAAAAGACGGGGAAAMAAAAAGTCTGTCCCATATATTCATCTATGCCACAGGGACTCATTGTTCAAATAAGCTGTTTTTTTCACAGCTACTATGAAAAGCCAGATTCTGTGAAAAGTGAAACCGAAAATTACATGATTAGGAAAAAAATTGAAAAAGCTGTATCATGATAATTGTCACATTTTGGACCAGGTTCAGTAAAGGGATGTTTGTTTTGTTCACTTGTTTACTTTTAAGAAACGCCATCCCTATTTGCCATGATTTGAAAGTCCATACATAAATAATTCTGGGAGCAATTACCAAATGTTGTGATTTTAGAAACATATTTCTATGTATTTATGTGCACAAGCCACTGCACAGTTTTAAATATTATATTTCACTGGATTCCGTATCTTCCTGGTTGCTATTCTGCCACAAAGATCTGCGCCCCGTATCGTCACTAGGACATTAATTTTAATTTTGATGAATGTAAACGACAGTGAATTATGAAAGCTGAAATCTACCAGTACGAAATGCTTTGAGGACAGATCATCATGAGGCAAAGAAAAAAATGTAGTCTAGAAATTCCCTTCTCCCTGCTCTTGTAAACAACAGTTTGCTGTGTGAATGACTTGAAGGAAGAGTGCCTCCAGTACGCTGCTCCCTGCGGTTTGGTTCTGAGAGTCTCGGTTTAGGTCAAGAATTGCAGCTGCTGTTTGAGGGATTTTCCCAGATCTCGGTGTATCAGGTGTTGGTTGATGCTTTGAGCACTGAGACCTGTCATCACACTGACAGGGTGTGACATAAGGGGAAGTTACAAGAAGCAGCAAGGCAGAAATGTGAAAGAAAACTCATGCAGATACCAACCAACATTTCAAGCAGAAATTGTTAAAAAAGGTTTAGAGTTCCCTTAATAAGCGAGAAGATTTTTGATCCCAAGCTTGTGATATATTACTATGCCATCTAATATATAAAGCTCCAACTGGAAAAAAAAAAAAAAAAAAAAAAAAAAAAAAAAAAAAAAAAAAAAAAAAAAAAAAAAAAAAAAAAAAAAAGAAAAAAGCAATAGAAAGGATTTTAGAAGAACTAAGCTGTCATCCTGTGCTACACCATTAACTCAGGGGTGGCTCTGCCAAGGGGGTGCTTAGTATTGCATGAATATTCCAGTCTGAAAAATGAGAAAATTTAATCCTTGTAGAATACATTAATCTTCACCCCAATTCTATGTGACATTGTCAGCAGTTAATTTAACAGCAGAGCTTCACAAATGAAAGATCAATGCAGGGGAAGTTCCTCTGAAATCTTAGTTTATGCAATGAACATTGTCTAAAATCTACAGCCCAGACAGAAAGGTGTCTGCTGTTAATTGAACCAGCCAGCAGCAGCTAGAGTAAAAAAGTGAAATTACAGATGTTCATGACCAAGTCCCAAATCCTTTACAGACCTCTCATTCCCTGACACCTATAGATCTCCTCAGAGAGGAAACTCTGACCAAACCACTGATATTTTTTCCTTCTTGTAATGAGCACCATACCTCCTCCACACCCTTGCACACCCAGTGATGCACTAAGAGCTGAATCTGAAAGAGATAGTTAAAAACCGGCAACAACAACTAAACCACCCCAAAAACTGGATATAAACCTAAACAACTTTCCCAAACCTAGACTCCAAGAATTGAGAGTGGGACAATGACATCCACAATTTGTAAAGGCAGATTTTAGAGATACAGTGCTTGTCCCTGGGTGTGTCAGGCAGAATTGGTGCACCAGACCTGAAGAAGAAAGACACCAATGGCAGAACATTTGCACACATCTGTATTTTTGCTGCTGGCACCCTAAAGAGGAGGATGGAGGATCCACTGTACAAAAAAATTCACCATTCTCTCTTCATAAATTTAAAGGTGTTAAACAATGAAAGACCTCTCTGACAGAAGGATCATTTGGTGCTTACAGGATGTCCAAAAAAACAAACAAAAAAAAAGAAAAGTCAAGCTTCCCACTTTCTGAACATACCATTAACTCTTCTAGGTTATAAAATACAACTTAAAATGAAGTTTTGTCACCAAAATAAACTCCTGGTCATATTCCAGCTGATTTCTACAAAACCAGAACAGTTTTATTTATGGTGCCCTTTCCTTTAAAGCAGTTGCTTCACCCACCGGAGCTTTCCAAGTCACTCAGCAGGAATTAATGTGGGGAAGCATGACTACATTTAAAGCTCCCAGTGCTGCTACACTGCTGGAAGTACACCTCAGCAGGTTCATTGATTTTTTGCTCTGGAAGAGAGCGGGTCTCATTCAACCTGTCTTCAGAATGACAACTGTCTTGTTCCAGTCCTGGTTTACACCTAATAGATACCGTTGCACTGTCCACTACATTAACTCCCATATGCTACACAATGTGCAAAAAATAAAACTTTGGAGATTCTTATATTCAACCACAAAGAAATAAAGCAGAAAGTAGCTCAGGTCAGATTTAGTGAAGGTGCAATTAGCAGAGGACTGCAGAGAGGTGGGAATGGTGGCTGGAAACCACCTTTCTGCTCCTCTGACACCAACGGACAAAAATGCCGTGGAGAGAATTTACACACTGGCTTCGGTCACGTGCAGCGATCAACTTCCAAACACTGCTGTTGTCTCTAGTGGTTTGCACAGCCTCAGTTTTTCTGGTATAAATTTGCAAGATTCTGCCTGATCATGAATACTATGAATTACGCACAGAGCAAAAAGTCCATATCCAGTACAATTTCACCTCTTAGTAAGAGTGAGACTACTGCAAAACCAGTTTTAACAAATGCGTATGTAAGAGTGATGAGCATTTATGTTTGCCTTTCCAGCAACTCTTGTCTCACAATAATTAGGATGTGTGTTGATTCTTCTGATTCTTTCATTTCCTTTTTAAAAATTAAAAAAAGAAAGGTTTGTCTATCTGATTAATAGTCAATATTTTCCACGTACTCAAGCTTTCATCTGTTGAGAATGGCAAGACATAGTTTTTGGATATTGCTGAGGATGCAACGTGTGGAATTAACTAGAATAATAATCCACAAAGAAAGAATTTGTGACATTGATTGTCATGTCATTTGTATTGAGTAAGGTGGGAAGGATAGCTGTGAGGAATTAGGATGATGTTATGACTTGCTATGAGAACACTGCACTGCAAAAGATTTGCAAAAGAGCAGGGTATTTTATTCTTAGTTTGCTTCGATACAACCCATTCAGTGGCCAGTAATAACTACTACCTGTTAATTATTTGGTGCCCTCAGCCAGATGTATCAACAGTGTCAGGTGAATTGAAATCAACTGTTACTCATGATACAGAATCATCATGGATGGTGATAATTGATAATTAACGCTTGTTTGCAGAGGGGTATCAAAAATATATGCCAGGCTTAGACCTGCACAGAAAATTAAGAAATGCTGCTGTATTTTTTTGATGCAGTCRAGGAGCAGAACTACTTTTGCATTTTGGGGGAACCAAAAATGGACCAAAAATTCAGATAAAACAAAGTATACTGAATTTAAGCAGTTTTCTACCTGTTTTTCCAATAACTCTGATGGTGATGATGGTGTCAACAGGAAAATTACAATTTCTCAACAAAATCAAATGTGATTACCTGAAAAAGTGTTCTTCCATATATGCTTTATACTTTTAATAAGAAAATATGGCTGYTGTATCCATAACTAGATTTGAGAGAAGATATATGGCATTAGTGAAACTATACTGTGTAACTTTCCTATAGGAAAACAAAGGAAAATAAACTGAAAAATAAAGGGGAAGCCTGAAGCCTGAGAACATCATTTAGTAAAGTCCAGACATGAATCATGGTGTTTAAAATCATTAGTGTCCTTGATCCAAGTAAAACAGAAAGCTGAGCTAATTCAGGTGCTATACAAATAAAAACTTTCTAGCTGTATTTAGGAGAGACTCTGAGAGAAAGAGAAAGAAATCTCAGSTTATACCAGCAAGATAACAGTATAGCACTGTTCATTTTGATAGCAGGCAAAAATCTACATGGTACATCAAAAGACTGCAAGGGACATTTAACTACTCCATTTTAATCATTTATTATACATTGCCAGGAAATCACTGCATTTTTTTCTTATCTGAATGACAAAAAAACAGTCATGCAGCTTTCCCTCTGCTTCTTATAGAAAACTTTTTTTAAAATCTACTGAATTGACTCAGTCTGCCCTTGAGCAATATCAATATCAAAATGCCATGTTTGCCAAAGCAACCCATCAGAGAGACAATCCACCAAGCTGAAAAACAGAGTGGTCCTTAGAGCGGATATGAAAACGTCTTGTCCCCATCTGAAACACGTGTTTGAGTTGTAAATAGGGCATGAACAACTGGACAAACATGTCTAGCAGTGTGCAGCTCTCAGTCCTGCCCAGGTGATGAGCAGGGTTTGGAAAAGTGTTCTTCAGCCACAGCACTTTGCATTTGCGTTTGCAAGCTCAAGCTCTGCAGGTGCAGGGAAGGGAAGGGAAGATTTACAGGCAATCTTGCAGCCACTCTCAATTCAAACACGGTCTTGGAGTCTTCCCGTCATCACTGCGGTGTGAAGAAGTGTGGTGATACAGCTACAGGCCACATCTTCCCTCTATCAAAACAAGGGGAAGCAAATAAGTTTATGAACAAGCACCTCTTCATGCTGATCCTCTTGAGTTTTCTTCCACATGTGCCACATGAATTCTAATGTTTGTTGCAAGACAAAAAAAAGCAGAGAAAACTCAATCTTAAAATTTAAATCAACAGCCAAGTGATGCAAAATGTATTATGAATTAGCCTCTAGCAGCTCTCCTCTGAGATGATTAGCTTCCAAAGTCCATCATCTAACTATAGAAAATTTGGTGAAAAGCAAGTCAAGATTAATCAGTCTCATTTAACGGAATTATAAATATTTCCTACAATCATATCAGGATAGCAGTTGGCCATATTGCCAAAAAGAGTCTTGTAAATGGAAAAGTTATAAATAAATAGATAAGCTTTTTGGTTGGTTTGCTTCTTGCTTAGAGAAAGAGCATGATTTTTTCATCAGGTTAAAGAAAGTTCAATAACATTTTTTTCACGGAAGTGAAAAAGTAAATTGAGACTAGAACAGAAAAAAAAGACTGATTACCTATTTGACCATGAGAATTGATTTAATGAATGCTAGGGGTTGAAATCTTTACTGATTATTGTCAGTGACGACGTTTTTTAGATACTGATTGAAGGCTCCATGTGGCAAAGAAGTACAGCTATCTCTGTTTTGTGGAAGGGGAACTGGTGCAAAGACCATCTTTAATGAGCTCTGTCTAAATCCCAACTACATGACCATAACAGTCAAAGCTCAAAACCTTTCCCTTATCCTCCCAGTTGTTCTGGAAAGGAAACATGGGGACAGAGGCTGAAGAAGAGCTGCAATGGAATAGAGTCTGGGTTGGGTTTAGTAGGCTCCCTTGTATATTATGGTGCCCACTCTTCAAATAACAATTGTTCTGCAGCATAGGCATAGCCAGAAAGACCAGACATCTCCAGTACAGCGCCAGGGAAAGGTAGACATATGAGCTTATCTAAGGTTTGGTTACCTCTGCATGGCACTGTAGAATTATTCTGTCTCTTCAGATCTCAATTTATTATTTTTTTTCCCCCAACAGTGTTTCATATCCACGTCTGTCAGGAACAGAGAATGAAAGAAATGTCAATGGTTGTTTCTTTTCCACAGGAATGCTATCCTTCCCCTTGGTTTGCAAGCCCTAAATTACTTTCCCATTTTGTGTTTGTGCTTTCACATGCAAAATGCTTGTGTTTTCTCTTTTACAAGATTCTTTGAAAATTGATTTTTTATGTTTTAATTAGAAATTCATCAAGAATTTTTTTCTCTGAAGTTGAAAAGTGAGTTTCAGGGAGTGATTAGATCCATTCCTCTAAAAATTTCCACAGTTTTTACAATCAATCAAAAAAACAAGCATTGACAATCTAAAATATGAAGAAATATGGTTACTTTAGCTGCCAGCAATTGTACCAAATTGACAACACAAAGAAGAAAAAAATTATTGCATTTTTAAGCATTCTCAGATGAAGTAGACTTATATCGTCAGAACTCCAAATCCCCACATAATCCCAAAAGAAAAAAAGTGAGTTCATGCCTTCTCCTTGAAATTTCTATGGAGGTGACAGGAGGGGTTAGACCTCGTTTCTTACCATTTTGTCAAGTCAAACCCAAACTGCAGATCTGCCCTGATGTTGAGACAGATCAGTTTCCAAATGGGAAGGTTCTGAACAGAAATCTAAGAGTTGTAACTGTGGGAACCAGCACCAACCAGTTCCTGCACCAGCTGAACCACAGATGCACAAAGTTTCAGATGTCAGTGTTTGAAATCATTCGTTTCAATAATTCCAGTTTAGAAACCAAGCAAAAGAATTCTGATTTTTATAGATAAAATTGTGGATAAACAACATTTTGAACATGCCCTTAGTTTTCCTGCTCTAGGCCCTTATTTTTGTATTGTAATCCTGCATAAAAGGGAACTGGATTAAATACCAACATAGGGGAAAAAATGACATGCATTATTCGTACCCTTGCAATACTGTATCTTAATATTTTCTCACAAGTGAGTTTGTAAAGTTGGCTTTAAAGTGCCATGCCAACTAAAAATACATACGTACTGTATGAACAGGAGAAAATCTCATCTCTCTCTCTGCTTTCCCAGCTGATAGTTCTTGTCATCAGAACTATACCGTTTGATTACGATGGATTCACGCTGAAGGGAGAGACATCAGTGTCGTGAAAACAAGGGCTACTAAAACATATGAGCTTACTCAACTTAGACATACACTGGCTGTTCAGGTCAGTTATCCAAAGCACTACACCTGGTGTTATTTTCCAGTAGCTCCCTTAGGGGAAAAAGGCTCGATGACTGCTTTGAGTGGCATTGCTCTCAACAGACTGGGACTCAATGGTGTCATCTGAGAGGCCCATGGTGCACAAGGTAGRTTGCTGGAGAAGGAACGGAAGAGAAAGGCTGGTAAGTTTTGCCCAAGGGGTATGGAAAGGTAAGACCCCTGAAACACTTTTTGTTTTTGTTTTTGTTTTTTTTCTCAGAGGGACTGGAAGGTGCCTCTACCACAGCTTCTGTTTAAGTTCTCAAAAATCTGCCTGGAGCATCTCAAGAAGCAAAATGAAAAATGTCTTCTGGTTACAGCTAGTAAACTTTTGCCCAGGCAAGCCGGTTACTTTCACAGATAACAGCCTTAAATATTGCAGGTACAGAGAGAGAGCAATAGAAGAGAAACAGTTTGCAATTCTGTCCTGTTTTGGAATCAGTGAAAATAAATACCAGGAGCTTTGAAAAGGCTTTGCTGGCAGTAGAATATCTGAATATAAAACTGAAAAACCATTTTGAAAACTCAGAGAGGAAATGTGGTCCAATTGGATCAATAATTTGGAGCACAGGACCCAACCATTGTGACCACACAACAGAAATAATTGCAATCACTGCTAAAAAAAGTAACATATCTCAACACAGCTGAGATCAGGCTAATGATTCACTTTGTTTTAAATGTGAATTATTGAAAGCAGGAATCAGAAAGTTCAAGGATGAAATTAGCCTCAAAACAAATTAATCTATTTTAAAAGTTTGGGAAAAAAAGATCCCAACTTGTACAGTACTGGGGAAAAAAAAAATCTACAGAATACAACTCCAAGCTTCCAAGCTCAAAGTTAATCTGATGATATATCTGAATACTGATAACCCGGGCACAGATCCATCTCCAGAGAGAAGATATGCCTGCTATGATTATCTCTCTGGTAGCTGTCAAACAAAGAGATGTCATTCTGTCTACAGTTAAACAACAACAGATGGAACAGACCCTCAGCCAAGGTAAGTAGCATCACTCCAGTGCTTTCAAATGGAGCCTTACTGTGGTTTGCACCAGTTGAAGATCTGTTCCAGATCTCTATTCCAAGGCTAGGGTTAATCTCATCTCTAATATAAGCTGAGATCATCACTGAAGAAGCTACAGAAGAAACTATGTCTTTAAGGCACAGCCTTATGTTTGTGGTATCATTATGACATGTACCCTCATCAGTTAGGCTTTCCACTTGCTTCAGAGGACACTTAACGTGTAAAACCTCCCAACTTCATAAATCCATGGGCTGCCATATCCTGCAAAAGCACGAAGTTCTTGGGATAAAAGGCATCCCATCTTATCTAATTTTGCATATTGCATCTGACTGGTTACCTGAACTGTTTTTATAGCCTCCATTGAAAGAAACAGGAATTTTTGGACAGCAATTCATTAGTTCTAAGGGGGTTGCCTAAAATTGGTCAGATGATCCAAGCCCCCCTGCAAATACACTTCTCCCTCTGTTGAGTATAAAGACGTGTAAACAACTTGCACTGATGCTGAGATCTATTCTGCAGTTGTTTACATATAGGTGACATAAGTTCTAGACATTGTGCCCAACTCCTTTTTAGCTGTAACTGTGGGAATTAATGGATACACGAATCCAGTCACAATTTTGCTAAATCACAGTTCTCACGCTTTCTGTCATATTATAGATAAATTAGGGATCCAAGATGATGAGAAATATGGTTTCTAAAATTTATATGGTGATTTGAGGCTATTTTATCTCCAAATCAAAATAAATGATCCACCAAAAATAGATGTAAATTCTGCATGCACGTTTTCATATACAAAAGAATCTCTTAGAAAATAAAGGGGAATAGAAAGAATGCTCCACATTTACCAATCTTCATTCCAAAAGTCCCGTAAGACTAATAACATTTGACATTTTGACCCAAGACCATAGTGTTTTGGCTAAAATACAATAAGTAAGGAAATTATTTTCTGTTCTCTCAAATGATTTCCTCTTGAAATCACCTTAATCCACTGATACTCATAATGAAATATATTTTAGTTTGGTCACACGTTTGCCAAGTAGTTCTGAAATACTGGTGTTTTAAGACATGCATGTTGGAATTGTGATTCATGGACATCACAAGTAGAAAATGTCTATTAGATCAGCCATTGCTGCCAGTACAGTCTTGTTCCCCAAAGAACATTTCCTGGTCTTTTGTCCAGTCTAATTTCAAAGTCCATCTGGGTGTATAAGTTATGTTATTATGAGCAAGTATGTTATTAAAATGTATGATGTGTTTTGGCTCTGTAATTTTTAGCCAAAGAGCTCTCTTTATTACTCAGTGTGGGCAAAAAAAAGATTACTTCTTTTGTTTACTCTTGGTCTGGAAGGGACCACCCAAAAGCCCACTTAACAAGGGACCCACATCAAATGGTATGCAATATTGTGAAGCAACCACAGTGGCTAAGCCTGGTGCAGAGATAGCCAAATATGTCTCATAAGCTTATTATAAGTGCAGCTACAGCAAGCTGGAGTTCAAGGCCACCTGCAAAATGCAGTTAGAAAGCTTTATAAGCACCCAGATGGTGAAGCTCACCCTCAGTCCCTTGCTGCTGCAGGTACATTACTGTCAGTTGAGTGCTAATGCAAGTGTCTGCCCATAAGCTGCAATGACCCCAACGTAGATGTATCTAAAGGGATACACCACATGATAGAAAAATGGTATTGTAAGGAAGACAAGGGCATTAAAAAACATGCAGTGGCCAGAAAGACTTGCTTTTAAAAAAATCTGTTCAGACCAGTTCATCTTTCTGAGATCACTTGGAAGGTTCTTGTAGTAAACAGGCACTTTGCTGTACACCAGAACCTTGATTGATTTCTATTGATCCTATATTAGACCAAGAAATGCTTGGAAAGAGAAGGAAAGGGCTTTTCTTTTACAGTATAAGCTAAATGCAACTCTCTCAATTTCGATGGACAATCCTTCCTTCTTACATGGCCCCTGTTACTCTGATATCCAAGCAGCACATAGTGCTTAAATGGTACTGTCCTACCTCAAAATACAGTCACACAGTTACTGTTAGTGCAAGTTATTCCATCCTCATTTTACAAGCCAAAACCTCAGAGACAGAGGAACATAATCATAASTCAGCACCCAGCCGCGGCATATAATTCCCAGAATCAGGTTCTTGATATAATGAAAAGCAGCTCCAGCTTTTAGAATAGGACTCACAGCAGTCAACACAAAACCCTAAATTTGAAGGTTTTCTCAAATCCTACCTGTCCTACCTAAAGACATCTGTGAGTTCGGTATCTCTGCAGGTTCAGAGCTGAAATCTGGGACTAGACTAAGACACCTAAAGCAAATACTCAGATACAGAAAAAGGAATTTCTATAAAGGTAACAGAGGACACAGCAAGATGGCAGCAGATAAATGTTTAGAGCATGCCTGCCTGGAAAGTGGGAGGTCTAGACTTCAAGCCCTCCTAAATCTGAAGAATTTAAACTCATGTCTCAGACTTTTTAAAATTTCTTAATCACCAAACTAACAGCGAGGGAAAAGAGGAGAAGGACATAGTGCAAGATGACCCACCAGAGCAGAGAGCAGGTAAAACAAGGTTTGGCTAGAACATAGCAAATAAAGTCTGTGGTCCTGGGAGGGAAGAGCCGAGGGCTCTGATACACGAATGAGCAATAGACATAGCCCAAACATGAACTTGGGAATGGTCTTTTCCCAAAGTTCACCTCAGAGGGGAGATAGAGAAGTACATCCAGAAGTAGATCAAACCTAGCAAGAGTTGTGATTAAACAGTCCATACCAACCACAGCCCAACAGGCTATGCCTGGCAAAGGGCTGTCCTCTCTGGTGCTTTCCCATCTYTCCATGACCTCAGAAAAGGGCACTAAGACCTTCCTGTCCCCCAGCTCAAACTCCACTCTCTGATGTTTTGCTGTGAACACAAAAACATATCAGTACCTTGCTTCAGGGACAGTTTCCCCACATTGCACTACAGTCGTTGGGTAAAATGGGTAAACATTTTCTGTGGAAGCAGAAAGCAGAACCAAGAGCTCTGCTTTCTAACCACAGGCCTTGCTGTCATATGTCTTTTCCTACATGTGTGATTTCCCCTCTCCTGAACCTCTACTGTCCTTCCTTCACAACAACACAGCTTCTACAATAGGGACAGCAGTTATCTTCTCTTATCCCAGAGTAGACCACAGTTAGAGGCAGTGAATTTTAAATGCCATATACTGAAAAGAGCCTACAAGCCATTTCCTCCCACTTCTCAGAGCATTATATCCACTGGGAGGATGTACAAGAGGTGGATGACAGGTCTTTTTCCTTCCAAGCTTGAAAAATATATATATACATGTTGCCAAAACTACCACACTTTGTGCTAAACTCTACGCTCTTTGCACATGTCAGGCACTCAGAGGACGCCTAGCAGACCAGGACCTTCAGGGATATAACTGATTTGTGATTTCTAAATAGACTCCAAATGAGGATACTCCTATTCTCAGCCCATGTGAGGACAGTGGTGCCTTTGAACACCTTTAAATGATCTTTGTCTGTCTTTTCTTTCCTAGCCAAAGCCATGGCATCCATGTCCTCTCAGGCACCTAAGCAGGCTGAATTTTCGTGGAGCAATCCCCTGAACAAAGACGCCTAAATTAAGCTTGAGTTACACTTTAGGGTCCTAAGTGCTTTTTTGGATGTCAACCAGACTCAGAAACTTGCCCAAGGTCACACTGGAAGTCTATGGCAGAAGAGAAACTGATCTGGGGTCTCAGAGGTCTAGGACTAGCACCCGCAGCACTAGAACATCTTTCCTTTCTCTGCTGCTCCTATCGAACCTAAAATGACACAAAAGATCAGAAAAGCTAATGACAGGAATGAACATGTTGTGGAATCAATTCATTTCATCTACAAGACTCTGAAACATGATCTATACTTACTTTTATCCATTTATTACTTTCTTACGCTCTGCAGATGATTGCAGAAATGCCAAATCCATCTATTTATAAAGCAGTGAAACAGCCGAGTGTTCTCTAATGTACCACTTCCAAGTGCAAGCAATATATACTGACCAGCTCGTAACTATCTTGGCAAGGATTCACACACCTGTTAGGATTTTAATTTATCAAAGACAGACGTATTTATATTTATGTCTACGGCTGCATGCTCATGAAATAGGAAAGGATGTTAAAACAACACTAGTGCTTTAAGAGCAGCCAGGAAACTCAGAGTTAAGGTTTGTTGCTCTGTCCTTAGCTCACCCGTGCTATGCACAGCTCTCGTATATGCATAGAAACAGCCCACGAACACAGCTGATATGTGAAAGAAAAGAGTCTGAGACAAAGACCAAGAGTCAAATCCAACTGGAAAAAACACCAGTTGGGTTCACAGGGCTCTAGAATGGCCGTGCTGAAATCAACCAACCTTTAGCAAATGTCAGAAAAAAGCCTGAATTGTACCTACCATTGTCTAGACGACGCAGTGTTCAGATTTGGCATGTTTGATTTTTCTTTGATTAATGAAGGAGATTATAACAGGCTTCCCCATTTGAAGACTGTTAATATTCTTCCCATGTTATAATGGCCCCCAAGGATTTCGGGGAACGTACAGGCACTCCCACTGATTCCCTGCTGTTTCCCGCAGACTCGGTGCAATTTCTACAGACCCGTTTCTTTCAGACCCATTACACACATAAGTGATACACCCCCATTATCAGCAGATCATTGAAGTGATAGATAGTAATGACTCCTTAGGAGGCAGACTGTATATCAACCTGCAGCGGAGTGTGTTTTATAGACCACGTATAAATTCCATAGGAAATGCTGACAGACCCTTGACTGAAACAGTACCTAAGCACCGCCACTCCGCAGTGACAATAAAAGGTTAGGCACTGCCCTGCCCTCAGTCCACAGCAGAGCTAAGGTAATGGGAGTTGCACACTTGGAGGAAGGACAGTCTCAGTCCGAAAGTTTATAAAAAAATCCTGTTATTTTTTTTTTTTCCCCCTCAAACATACTGCTTTCATAGTCAATGTTAAAATTCCAATAATCTGTTTATTTGGTAGAAGATTGATTAGACTCTCTTTACTTTTGGTTCGTGCCTTCTGCCTTGTCTGAACTGCCAGCATTTTCTGAAGCTAATCCTGGTACAACATCTATCTCCATCCTTGACAATGCATATTAGTTTCTATCCCTAATCTTCCTAATGAATATCTTACCATCTCACCAAAAAAAGTTGGTCATCCACAGGATGCTTTATYTGAGGACATTCCACCTCATATTATCATTATAACTGCAATCACCACGTCTAAGATGATTCCAAGATGGGGACACTTCATTAAAGAATATTCATCCTCTGTCCTGGCTGTCAATTAATAATGTTCTGTGTCCTCACTRCAGATACCTCACAACCCATCCACCACCCACACAGTCCACTTCTTGAAGGCACCACCCCAAGCTGTAGAGGTTTGATATAGCACAGTTGGTGTGAATGTGAGCAAGTTAAATTTTGTGAAGATAACAGCACTTCATGCATTATCAGGGACTGAGGAAAGGATCAAAATAAATAATTAACAACAGAGTACTACAATGGAAAAGTATTTTAGATGTACCAGACAATACTGTAAAATGTAAGTGTACTTCTAACCTATTTTAGGTAAAGAGACATTAATCCCTTTTTTATGATGCACTTAATTTCTTTTTTTAATAAGAGTTTAATATTGATCATTGTGCCATCTAATAAGTTTCTGAATCATTCAGATATACTGTTCTAATATTAATTAGTTGTACTTTATAACTGAATCTGCAAGACAAAATAGCATAATTTATGACAAGTAAATAGATAACACTCATTGTAATAGCATCTTCACAGTTTTTAAATTAGAAGATTTATTAAAAATACAATTATTAACTGACAAAACTTGAATTTTATAAACAACACAGTGTGAACAAGAATGACTCCCACTCTGAGACTTCTTTATTTCCTTGCAAGTCTTCTAATTCCAGTTACTTATAACTTTAAAAATGTACTTTTTAGGATAGAGACCATCTTCTTCCTGGAAAGACTGCAAAAATCGCACAGTAATTCTTGACCAGGACAACGAAAACTATGCACTTCTCTTCTAATAAAAGTACTTCAGTAATATTTGACTGGCTGAACAACCTGAACACTTCACTTTTGTTGTTCCAGGGATGGATTCTAGATACGTCTGTGTACAGTTTATATAACATACTTAAGTGCATTCAGTTTTTACAAACATGTCCCAATACAGATATAAAACTTGTATTAACTGGATGCAGTGCATGTAACCACATGCAGTTAGTAAGACTAACACACTAAAGAAAAATAATAAGCTGCTAGCATCCTCAAAATACAAGTACTGTATTGTGCTGTATGTTTCTTATTTCTAGTTAGGTTCTTAACAGCTCCTGGTTGTACTTCAGTGATTAAGCAGACAGATCAGAAAGAAATAAAAGGGCAGTGATTTGTGTACATTTTCTGAGCCATATCCTTTATATTATTGTTACAATTACATCACCTTACTCCTCTTCCAGCAAGTCAATTTCTAGTGTTGCAAAGAAAAACAAGTACACACATTACATTGAAATTTGTGAATTTCCTGCAGTTCCGTATAACTTTTGGTCTAGCTCCCATGGCACAACCTCAACTGTAAAGCAAAGTTTGGCAGTCTCTGAATTTCAGGAACAGTTCAAGAAGTACACACTCAAAGGAAAATGAATTCTAAATTGCAAATATCCCTGCTATCATACAGACTTGGCTCACTTTCTGCCCCAATCCCTTTACTTTCATGATATGTCTCATCTTGGTTTAGCTCGTTGCCAAAGGACAAGTTTACGGCAACTTCAAAATGGTTTATATTGGCTTGAGGGAGTGTTGCCCAGTCAGGGTTTAGTCAGAAATGTTTTATGTTGACATGACTCAGGTCTGGGCACTCACTTGCCTTCATTTTCTTTCCAGTTTACCACACTTTCAAACTCGATGACATACATCCTTGCCTGGAGGCAAGGGTTTTTTTCCACAGACACTTGAGACTTTCAACCATACTTCTGCTTTTACTTTGGTTATAAACTTCAACAACTTCTTGGGAGAATGTAGGTGCTGATACAAAAAAGCATGTTACAGAATGAGCTTAAAACCTAATGTCTTACAGAAACCCTGTACAAACATACAATTCAGTGCAATGTAAGTAAAATGTGTATTTTAAGAAATAACCTTTTGTAATCAGAAAGAATGTTCCATTGAATATTTCTGAATTTAAATACAACCAACAAGCTTGAAATAGCAGCTTGAATAAGGAGTGCTTTAACAGTGACAGGAAAATCCTTCATTACAGTAGAGACATACTGCATGGAGGCTCTTGACAGTCCATCCTGACACCAGCAAGGTACTAAACCCCAAACTGGTCCTACGCCTATTTGTCTGTGCAAGGCAGAAGAATACTTACCCACCGTTCCCACTACTTATAGTTCTGACTTAATGTGTTCCTTCAGAAATTGTCTGACACTAGGAGAAAACTGAAATACTTCAATTTTTAGCAAATCTTATATATAAATAACATAAAACTTAAATACCTTTTTTTTTGCCTGTTCTTTTTGTGTCTTTTACTTCATGTATGTCTTGTTAGCCCATTGTCTCTCCTTACTACCTACAGTCTCTGTTGGCACTTCCCTGAGCCTGTCTAGCTTGTGCAGAGGAAAAGAGAAAGGAAAGTCTTGCACACATTTGTGTGTTATCCCTCCAGTTCTCTGGTCATTGCTCAGTTTTCTGCAGAATGCAGGTAGTTCTTCACAAAGAGCTCTACACAACTTTCCCTGAGTTACTCTGGAAAGTTATTTCAGCCAGTTCTAGAGTCAGTAAGCAACAAAAGTGGCATAGAGTCACTTTTACTTACTTTCCACTTCTAAACTGCACTAAGAGATGCTGGTGGACTTAATTTACATGCATGATCCAAAGTGACTTTGCAACGCAGAAGTATCTGAAAACTCTGGAGAAGCTGAAGAGGGAAAAGAAGGTTTTCTAAACATTCATTTTGTCCTGAAAGCCTGTTTTCCATGCTTCAGGAAAAGAAAAACTTTAGATTACCTTTATTCCATTTCTGTCGAAAGCTCAATTTAAGGCAGACTCGGCTGGTCAGTAATGCAGTGACAGCTTTTGCTTCCATCCAGCCCATTAATTTTGATAGTAAAGAAAAACAAGTACATCTGGCTGTTATGGGCAATGGTGAATGACTCAGTGTAACCAAGGGTGGCTTTAGAAGAAGCACTTAGAAGATTGCAGCCCTCCCATTAGYGCTGCCTGGCAAAAGGTACACTCCAGGTCACATGTCACCAGGAGTGCTTTAGCAGCCTTATCATCCAGCCCTGGGAGTAAAAACCTCACTGGTATCTGTTCCCATTTGCAGAACCTGAGACAACAGTTGGGAAAAGAGTCATCTGCATCTGATCTGCAACTCAGGTGGTCTAACTTAATTGCCAGCACTTGAAATTTCAACTGTGGTTACCCATTATTCAATAATATGCAAGAAGAGAGGGCTCCTTGGAAGATCTCTGCAATCATTCATAAACAGTGCCTTGTGCCCACAGCTCCAACCTTTGCTGTCTATTTCTTAACTTTTCTGCCAGCTCAGCTAATGTCAGGGGAGTAGATAAGGATATCCCTGAGACATAACATCTTGTTCATGTGTCCAGTACACCATTGTCTTTCTGTCATGCTTATAAACCGAGCTCACAACTCTTAAATATCTGTAGCCTGTACCAATGTGTTTAGTCCTGGAAAATATTGTTTTCCATATTCTAGTCTCAAAGGGATTCACCTCCTGCTTATTCCTTATAGCTCAATTAATTTAGTTTTATGTTTCTATAGAAAATAAACACTAGTTTTCTACATGTGAAGAAACACAATAAAATTGCTGCTTAAGAACATTTGCTTAAAACAGTATTCACCATTTACCATAAATATGTAATGACCCATTCATCCTTTATTTGCAGAACTTCCTTCCTAAATGTATTTGAAGACACATGATGTTTTCCCCAAAGTCAAAAGCACTGCCAGCTTTTACAGTGTATTTACTTGACGTTTCCCTTTCGCAGCTGTAGCCATAACAGAAACACTTGTCTCATTCCATGGGGCCACAGGTGAACAGGACACATATAGATCTTCATGGATGATTATGCTAGGCCCAAATGGAAGGAGATTTGAGAGAATTAAATTATTCCTGTTGGCCAAAATGTCCTTTGATTCAAGCTTCACATTTTGATATTTTTCCTTTTCAGTACTTCAGGGAGGACTAGAAGAGGAGGCACTACTAGCCATGATAGATAGTGACCTGCTACACCACTTAGACACACACAAGTCTATGGGGCCGGATGGGATCCACCCAAGGGTACTGAGGGAGCTGGCGGAAGTGCTCACCAAGCTGCTTTCCATCATTTATCAGCAGTCCTGGCTAACCGGGGGGATCCCAGCTGACTGGAAGTTAGCAAACGTGATGCGCATCTACAAGAAGGGCAGCAGGGAGGATCCAGGAAACCACAGGCCTGTCAGTCTGACCTCGGTGCCGGAGAACACTATGGAACAGATCGTCTTGAGTGCCATCACGCAGCACGTACAGAACAACCAGGTGATCAGGCTCAGTCAGCATGGATTTATGAAAGGCAGGTCCTGCTTGACTAACCGGATCTCCTTCTGTGACAAGGTGACCTGCTTAGTGGATGAGGGAAAGGCTGTGGATGTTGTCTACTTGGACTTCAGTAAAGCCTTTGACACCGTTTCCCACAGCATTCTCCTGGAGAAACTGGCTGCTCATGGCTTGGACAGACATACTCTTCGCTGGGTAAAAAACCGGCTGGATGGCCAGGCCCAAGAGGTTGTGGTGAATGGAGTTAAATCCAGTTGGCGGCCAGTCACAAGTGGTGTTCCCTGGAGCTCAGTGTTGGGGCCAGTTCTGTTTAATATCTCTATCAATGATCTGGACGAGGGGATTGAGTGCACCCTCGGTAAGTTTGCAGACGACACCAAGTTGGGCGGGAGTGTTGATCTGCTTGAGGGTAGGAAGGCTCTGCAGAGGGACCTGGACAGGCTGGATCGATGGGCCAAGGCCAGTTGTATGAGGTTCAACAAGGCTCAGTGCCAGGTCCTGCACTTGGGTCACAACCACCCCATGCAACGCTACAGGCTTGGGGAAGAGTGACTGGAAAGCTGCCTGTTGGAAAAGGACCTGGGGATGTTGGTCGATAGCCAGCTGAATATGAGCCTGCAGTGTGCCCAGGTGGCCAAGAAGGCCAACGGMATCCTGGCCTGTATCAGAAATAGTGTGGCCAGCAGGAGTAGGGAAGTGATCGTGCCCCTGTACTTGGCCCTGGTGAGGCCGCACCTTGACTACTGTGTTCAGTTTTGGGCCCCTCACTACAAGAAGGACATTGAGGTGCTGGAGCATGTCCAGAGAAGGGCAACGAAGCTGGTGAAGRGTCTAGAGCACAAGTCTGATGAGGAGCAGCTGAGGGAACTGGGGTTGTTTAGCCTGGAGAAGAGGAGGCTGAGGGGAGACCTTATCGCTCTCTACAACTACCTGAAAGGAGGTTGTAGCCAGCTGGGGGTCGGTCTCTTCTCCCAAGCAACAAGCCATAGGACAAGAGGAAATGGCCTCAAGTTGCACCAGGGGAGGTTTAGATTGGATATTAGGAAAAGTTTCTTCACCGAAAGGGTTGTCAAGCATTGGCACAGGCTGCCCAGGGAAGTGGTTAAGTCACCATCCCTGGAGGTATTTAAAAGACATGTAGATGTGGTGCTTAGGGACATGGTTTAGTGGTGGACTTGGCAGTGCTAGGTTAACGGTTGGACTCGATGATCTCAGAGATCCTTTCCAACCTAAACAATTCCATGATTCTATGATAGAAGACACTACCACCATATGTGAAAATCATCTCATCATAGCACAGGGTTTGTCACGTCATCCTGCAGAAGGCTAAATAATGTCTGGATTTCACATGTTAATGTGTGCTGGCAGAAGAACACTATGGGTTACTAAAGCAATGGTAACTTCACCCTTTAGATTATGGAAAAATATGAAGGAGAAAAAAGTCTAAAACTCTAATATTTAACTGAACAGAAAGTTGGTCATTTTGTAATCCCTAAAAGTGAAATCCTATTTATAGCAACAGTGAAATCAAATAGTATGCGATCACTCTGAGGTTTGCAACATTTGACAAATTGTAATTTTGTTCTTCACAAACTCCTAAACACTTCCTGCTAAGTGACAACAAGCATCAGCAAGTTTCAACAAACCTTCTGCAGCTTCTTTATCTCACTATAAAGAACAGATGCCGTTTTGGGGCTGCTGTGAGCTCTTCTGTTCTTTGTGTAATATGCACATGTATATGAGAGTGCACATCACATGAAAATGTGATAGCCAAGGCCCATCTCAAATGCTTTTTCCGTGGTGCACAGTAAGCAAACAGCTGGCTGCAGGCAAGAATCCTTTGTCAATCATGGCAAAAACATGAGCCACATGCAATTTCATGGCAAAAGTGACAAAATTTTCAGCATTAATAACAAAATCATTTGGGCTGTTAAAATATACAAAGATGCTCCCACAGAGTTTTCTAGTGTGTTTGTGAAAATGATTATCTATTTCTGCCCTTCACCAGTAGCAAAAGGGAAGTATCAAAAGTACATAAGTTAAATAGAGCTGATGTTCCCAGAAAATAATTACTTTCAGGCTATCAGGGTGCTTTTAAATCTTTCAGCAAAGAGCTTCCTATAAAACAAGGAGCCCAATGAACTGCAGATTTCAGGACAGTAGGAATTTCACATCATGAAGTCAGAACAAACATCATCTACACGCTAGAACAGTGTTAAGTAAAGCTTTGAATGTCCAAGCCTTTTTGCCAGTACACACTTTTCTTCCATTCTGGGCTCCTTTATAAGAAGGAGTAAAAAGACAAGCTTAAGAAGTCTCACTAACTACATAGAAAAAGAGAAATTCCTCATAAAGAGGAGAGGGGACTTGAGTTTGGAAGGCAGGAACATTCCTGATGGAGAAGGAAAGCAAGAAGACATTCACCTAATGAGGCGCATAACATCAGAGGCAATGCAGGAAGCAAAACTGAGAAGTAAAAATGGATCATTTCAGGGAGGGGAAAGAAAATTAGCAAAGTCAGAGATAAACAACTTAGAGCAAGTACAAGGGGACTTATAAAAAAAGAGTACATCTTAACAGAAATATGTCTTGAGACAAGGAATGTCAATTTACCTTACTGTTAGCAGGTAGACAGCTGCATCAATACGCAAGTGTAGAGCAGGTAGAAAACACAGACATTAAAAGAATATGGTGTCTGCTCTGTAGTTACCTTGTGATGCCATTTTTTTCCATCCTGAGCAGTCTTCCAGTGCCCAAGTTTTCCATTTATAAAATTTCATTGGAAAATGTCAATTCATTGACACCAAAACATGTAGGAGAGGACACATCTGTTGCAGCAAATACAGACTTTTTGTTCAGGAAGACAATAACATGAATATCAGAATAACCAAGAGGCACAGYGACAAGAGCATCTTCCTGGAGGCAGGAGACCCAGGTTCAGGCTCTGTTCCCCTGGAGTTAGAGCAAAGATTTCAGCTTCAGCCTTTCCCCAGTAAGCCCTCAAGGCTATCCATTACTCTTGATGGAACATTTTCAATCTCAACTATTAGAGCAGCTCTATTTTGTATAAATTGTATTAAGTATTCATTGAATTTTGGGCTTCAACACCAGGGGTTAGTGCCCTAATCACCTGGCTATTCTAGCAAGACATGAGGCAGGGCAGAATGTGGTAGGAATCATATAATAAGACTCAATGGCTTTTATAATCTTCCTCCATCAAGCTCCACACTCCATCACTGCTGACCTCACTTCTGGGAGTCCTTTGCAAACCTCCACTCCCCAGTTAGGTTACAATTATGTCACTGGTAGAATTGGTTGAGATGTCTTTGGCAGCCCCTCTGGGCTCCCTCTCTCCCTGGGAGAATGCTAAGGAGCTTGGATTTGACATGGTAATCATAGAACAGTCTAGAAGTAACAAAACATTTTGGAATCAACAAATAACTTCCTGACCAAGTCTAATCCTAAGGATATATTAAAATAATCCATTTTTACTTTACTTAAAAAATTAATTTAAAATAAAACAAACCAAACAAAATAAAACTGGAGAAGAGCATAAAAATTGTTGAATGCACAAGTTGGCTGGGTGTTTACCTCTACACATAGTTTCTTTTTTGAAGCAGAGATGTAATTCCAAAGTACCTGTAAGGGAAAGTCAATAAAAAGTAAGGATAAGGGTCTTTGTTTTGACAAAGCATAATTTAACTGTAAAATACTAACATCTGAAGTTTAAAATTACATGGGAAAGCTTCACTTCAAAACAACATGGAGAGTCTTTTGCTGTTGTTGCAAGCTTCATCTAAAAATGCYTTTTGCTGCCACCACAATAACATTATAGCATTACACACGCTCCTACAGTAAGTTAAATAGTTCAGTTAACAAGAATGGCAATAGACAAATGAGAGATATGAGAGCTCAGCACTGTAAAGCACAGCCATTCACACTTATTGACTTCCCTGGGCTTGTTCCACATTGATTGCTTGTTTTCACACAGTTTGTCTGAGCCAGCCTCTTGATACTTCATTAATTCATCCACCCTCCGTGTGTAGCATTCACTGCACAGATGCCAGGTCAAACTCTTAAACACAGTGCTGGACTTGATCAGACAAAGGCCTCAGCAGAGTAAAGGCAACCTTCACTCTACGCAGGAGTTTTACGATGCATGCCAAGCAGAGGAGAGTGAAAGTGTATGAGAGGAGAAGATTCACCAGGTGAGTGGAGCAGGGGATGGTAAGACTAAAAAAAAGGGATGATTGCTGCCTTTTTTTCTTCTTCTCCCTGTCCCATAGGATCAATTGTATGGAGCACTCATTACACAGCTCATGACCAGAAGTTGACTATGCCACACTGTGGGGTCCTAATCTACATGGCAGCTGAAGAGGGAGTGGACTTGGAATCCCATGTCAATACACAAGCCTCCAGGTACGCTGTAATTCATAGGTGGTGTTTTCTAGTGCTRGATCTCTCCAGTACACTCAGACCTAACAGGAGCAAGAAAAGGTGCTGGGTCTGTGGAGGGAGGTTTCAGTTATGTTTGCTTTGAAGACATTTGGAGACAATTCTGGTATATACACCACACCTTGTCAACATTGCACCAAAGGTTAAAATTGATCTAATATTTTATAATCCATTTCAAGTTCATATTCTCCCTTTGAATACCAGGAAGGATCTCGTCATATGAAAGATAAAGACATTGGTCCTGTTCTTTAGTACTTTTCACTCTCTAAATGGTCTTTTTGTGCTTTTATATTTTCAAAGGAGTAATCCCTTGTCCAACTCAATTGTATCTCTCACATGAAGAGTTCATGATAAACCAAAAATAAACAATTAGTTTCCTAAGATTATATAACATGGGGTATATTTCCAAAACCCTCGTTTAAGCAAGACGTTTGAGTGTACGTAAGGTCTGCAAAATCAAATTAAAAACAAACTTTACTATAAAGTCTTCCCTCTGCCACAAGTAGGTCTGGAATTTCCCTGTCATTATTGATATCATTTCTTTTTCATTCTTTGTTCATGTAACTAATTCCAATACAGCTGTCACATAGAAGAGTTGAGATGATAAAAATCTTTGTGTTATTATGATACTTATGAGCCATCTAAACTTATACAAACCAAAAATACACTTGTCTCTGCCTCTCTTCTTAAATAGTCCTTTGACCTATCTTGATTATCCAGGGACCTAAAACTGAGATCCAGTTTGAAAAGTAAAAAAAAAAGAAAAATATTCCTGCTATTATTCAACAAATCTCTTTCAATTTTCCATGTTTTGAAAGCAATTGGTATATATGACAATGACAGCAGAGTTTCAATGGATGCAAGCGAAAGGTATGTCTGATCTCTGACATCCATGTGTCATCTCAGTAGTGAATGTTATAAGAATTTGCCAATAGCTTTGAGATCTTTGTGTTTGTCAGTGAGTTGTGTACTGTTTATATTTTTTGCTTTGAATTTAAATTTAAAAATATGTGAAAATAATCAAAGTAGAAGAAGCATCAAGAAAGAATACAAACTTTCATATATCACTGAGAATGAGTGGTACAGTGATTTCAGGTTTTAATTGCCAGCATAATACAGTCGCCGATCTCACTATTAATGAAGAAAAAAAAAAGGGTGTTTACATCAGGAAATGGAGCATGACAGTCATGACCTACAAAAAGCAGAATACATTTTTTAATCTTTAGAACAAAGAGTAATTTTTGGTGTTGTATTTTTGCTTGAATAGACACATTACCAAGGACCATATGATTTGCAAATCTGGTTTAGTTCATCTGAAAAATCTCATGGATCAGGAGTGTTCTTTTTCTCTCTTAATCATTTTGCTTGGTCCCCAAATTAAATGCAATTCAAACCTCTCTATCAATATACATTCAAAATCAAAATTTCCCATTAGAGCTATTTGTAACTAAGAAATGTGTGTCTGTTGACACAAGAGCAAATGACATGAATGAATCTGCAGACCTCAAGAGAAAAAAGGAAAATGATACCATAACAGCCACCCGTCTGGTACTGATTTCATCGTCTTTCCACCCAAATGTTTTCTTCGGTTTTCTTTTTTAGCTTACTTCTGGTGACATATTACAAAAACCTGGATACCTTGCTCTCAAGGAAAGCTTTTTTTGTGTGCATGAACTCAAAGAAATACTAAGAAAAGATTTTTTTGTGTGTGTGAGCTCAAAGGAATACCATATGTAAAGTACTTATAGCAACATTATATACAAAAGTGCTAATAGAACAGATATTACAAAGCTGAGAAATGCAAGCACATATTGAGGTTCACAAAAAAAGAACATGGTAAACCACTAATGATCTGACAATTTCATAGGTCTTACTCAAATTCAGGGCAACATTACAGAGACTACAATTATTACTCATTTCTCATGCTTTCAGTCAGGGTGCCTTTGAAGAGTGAGTGAGGGTCAATCAAACCAAAAACTTATCACTGTCATAAAGTGACTGATTACCATAACATCTGATTTCAAATTAAAAAAAAGACTTATCTGGGGTCTGGGAGATGTTGGGTCTGTGTTTTCTAGCTCTTACTATCCTCAGATTGCTGTAGATCTTTCCTATTTCTCCTTCTGCTTCCATTCTGGTGCTTTTCTGTTTTTCACTCACTCTCGCTTGTTTTTAATCCATCACAGTCTGCCCTAGCTTGCTTCCACCCGCAGCTCTATACCTAATACTCTTCCCCCCTGCCCTTCTATTATTTTCTCTGAGGAAAAGGAAGAAACTTCAAGTCTCATCCCCAGCACAAGAGAGGAAAGAAGTGAACAGACACGTGTTCTCTACCAGGAGAAACAGAATTGTGAAACGGTCTGATAAAAATCAGCATCTATCTCATATGTGCTGACTACCAAATATTTGTAAGTAAGTAAGTGACTCGTTTCCCAGCAACAATATATCCTGGCAAGCAATGATGAATTCTTTTCTTTTCATGATTCAATACAAATTTTTAGTACCTCAAATGAAGTTGCTCATTCTTCATAATAAAATATAGAGTAGAGGTAGAATAAAGTAGAGCCAGATTTAGAGAAGGGGAGGATGATTCATTTTGCCCTGATTACAAATAAAACACTGTAGGGTTTGTTAAAATTTGATGTGGCTATCATTACTCCTTAAAATTTACAACCCCAGACTCCCTGTTKCTCCTAACACAATGCAGTTGAACGTAATAGTAACACCTATTAAATTGCCTGACAAAATCCTGCCTTCAACTGCAAACTTCTGGCCCATCTGAAACCTAAGCCTGGGTTTAAGCTGGCTTTAGGCACAGCCTACAACTTTGCAAATGTATGTTCTTAAACCTGTGCATATGCAATGAGCAGTCCCCTCAGTCATTTCAATTTCTACTTCCAAGCAAAGAGTTTCAACTCTCTGATTCTAGCAGGCGAAAGAAAACCCTCAAGACCACTGCTCCCCAAACCCTGCGTTTCAAGTACTCAGACYGATAACTCACAGATGGGAATCTCTCTTCGCATCATGGCAGCCTGAGCAATTGGTAAGCAAAGAGTCATGATCTGTCTCCCACTTGAGGAAGGAGGTGAATAAGAGTCGAAAGGACAGAGATAGAGGCAAGGAGGGAGGGAGAAGAGGTCTAACAGCAAGCAGAGATCGAGGCTAATATGGATAACGGCAAAACCACCAACTCCTTTTTCAGTGTTTGCAACCCCAGGGAGGCCAATTCTGAGAAGATCGTATTGTTCAAACAATGGATTGATCGGCATGTTCATGGGCTGTGAACAGGCCAGCTTGTGGTAGAGAGGGGGGTGGTGGGGGAACAAACAAGAGATTTGGAGCAGTAGGGAACCGGGAGGGAGGCCAGCCAGGCATACTCTACGCCATCAGCCCTGACATGTGGCCATGACTGCTTAAAGAGTAAAAATGCGGAGGAAGAGAAGTTAAGTAAGGCCATGCCAGAAGAGTTAGCTCAGCTAAGATCTGTCACAGGGAAGAAAAATGATTTTGAGGCAGAAGACAGAGTGTCTGGGTAGGAGCTGCTGTTGGAGTGGAGAGGAGCCGCGCTCTGAACGTAGGCTAAACACCATGGAAAAACAGATTGTAAGCATCTCAGCCTGGGTGACCCCAAAACCAATGAGCTTCTCTGGTTTTGATCTCCCTCACTTCCTTTAAAAGTTAATCAGGGTTTTTTTTTCTAGTGTTTCTCAGCCTTAATTATATTCTATAATAGCCATAGTACAAAGCTTGAGCATGTTAACTTAAAGCTTTACTGCTAGCTCTCTCTCATTTGAGGGAGTAATTTAAATGTCTGTGTTCTGTTGAAAAACTTTTTTTGTTAAGAAGTAACAGGATGGATGTCAAGGTAGAAATAACTCCACATTTGACTCCTAGACCTATTGCAAGCTACAGCTTAATGGAAAGCTTACAAGGAAGAAATTTTCCTGCAAAAACTGGTATCAACATTAAGTTTTGTGGCATTTTAGAAGTCAATCATAAAAAGACATCCTACTTCAGAATTTAGGTTACTGTGGATTTATCCAAATAAATGTTTTATCATCCGAGGCTACATCAAGCAAATACTGCACAGTGGTAGCAGATCTGTAGCACAATCATTGGCTTTGAGGACCTGATGCATGCCCCATAAGGGTTTCATGGTGGGTGACTTTAAACTAGCTGCAATTTTTGGCCACTGCCAAATCAAAATGGATATTCTGGGGAGAGGAAAAAAGATCACACACCACTGTATAGCTGAAACAGGAAAGCTGTTTGTGTCTGGGGCTCTTTCTTTTAAGGTACAGAACCATGCACATGAAAGTCTTCCAGGCTACAACTCCTTACGAAGAAGCACTGACAGCAGCAGTGAGTTATTTAAACATTTATTAAATCACTTCACAACAAATAGTAACACATCAAGTGCTATCCTCACTTGTTGTAGCAGTCTCATTCTAAGATTGAAAATACCAGCCAAATGATTTTTTAAGTCTTTAAGATATTAATTTAGTTAATATCTAAGATACAAATTTCTCTAGGGCTTCCCTAGCAGTTCCTTTACTTTGTACAAACATCAGGATACAATATATCCTATACATAAATATTGAAATTAATAAAGAACTTTCTGATTGTTGAACTACCTGTATTTCATAAGTGAAGCAGAGTGCACATCCTCTAGTCTATTGGGCACTCAGGAAAAAAACAGAACACACACTGGTACTGTATGTCTGTTAAATTCATGGAGGGCTCAGATTTCAAAAACTACTTATTAATGTACGTCATGAATTTGGGTGAAGTAGGAGTTGGTGCATTCCAGTTCATTTTGCAAAAATAAAGAAAGAAAAGAAGGAAAAATACCTTAGAGCCTTTTTCTCTTTTTCATGTTCTTGCAAAAGTTAAACAGCTATCTCTCAGGCTCTTTTCCCCCCATTTTCTTCACTTTGCTAAAAGCTTTGACAAGACAATGATTTTTTTCCCCTAGTTAAACACTTTCACTTCTTACTCTCCCAACTCCCCACCTACTGTGAGAAAAAGTTATCTGTAAACAGCAGCATAGGGTATGAACAGGGAGATATTCTCATATATGTGTTAACTGAAATGTCAGTTATGTTAAACAACAAAAAAAACCCTTTAAAATATTATAGCTTATTCTAATATTTGTGTTASAAAATTTATTTTGTGCACCCAGTGATTTTTCTAATCAAGATTTGTAGCCCTTTTTTTTCCTCATGAAAACTCAATAGTCCCTTGCCTTGCCTTGCCTTGCCTTCCCTCTTTTCTCCTCTTTTTTAATACAATATGGATACAGAAGATGAAGTACAAATAAAATCTCCTATACGGGTACAGAAGAACGACAGCAGGAAAATCTGTTGGTATGGTGGCAAGTGGCTACCTAGCTGGTGTATAGCGGAAGACAAACTATTTCCTGAATTTGGATTGAATAAACTTCACTGACTTATGTTTGCCACTGACCACACCACTGAGCAGTGATTTCAGATCACCAGAGAATAAGGTATTTTCTCAAAAAGAAGAGCATGTGTTTTGCCAAGGGAAACGTGCCCATCGTGGGGAGGGGAGGACGAGGAAGCTGAGGTGAACAGCAGCCCTAAGCAGATACCACTTGACCATACCTGTTTTCCCTTTTCTTCTTCCTGCTCTCTTTTTTAGCACTGGTATGAAGCGTGTGAGGTTTATTTTGAGCTTTTGAGCAGGTGGGCAGGAGTCAGTGCATCCAGTGCCTCGGCCTACATTGCGTGCCCTGTGCTTCCTTTTTTGGCAGGACAGGGACCTTACCCCTTCTGCCCCATCTCTACCTTCCTTTTTGCAAAGGCATATTAAGACAAAGTGGGGAAGTAAGTTGCTGTAGCAGTGTGATGGGCCAGGGTGAATATCCTCTTCGGAGGGACCTGGGACCTACAGCAGAGCCAGGGCAAGCATTAGGTCAGGATGCAAACTGCTGGTGGTTGGGGGAAAAGAGGAGGGGAAAAGAGGACATGGGGTGGTGAAAAGAGGAGCCCTTGAAGTGCCTGAGAACCCAACAGCCCTGAGCCCCACTTCTCAAGTTGGAAAATACCTGTCAAATGCAATGCAAATAACCATATTTCTTACATACAAAACAACAAATTTCACTCATTTATTATTTCACTAATTCAGTGGTATAACCCAAGGACTTCAACACTACCAATAACCAAGAAACCATGCCAATGAAGCCAAGAATTAGTATTATGGCATTGTGAATAAGTATTATGCATAACATAGGTACAAGAAGTCTGAACACATAACGTTGGCAATTCTTCCGAATGCTTGAGTTTGTCATCTTAACACCTAGCTTTTTTGTTTTAAGTATTAAGAGCTAAAAGTTCATAGCCAACTACAAGACAGAACCCCCCTCCAACTTCACAAAGTTTTGTGACAAGAAAAAACAAAAAAGAACAAAGAAAAGACAAAAATATCATTAACTGTCTGCAGTAGATTTTCTTTTATCATCCTTTAAGTTACTTGTTGCAACCACTGTTAAAGAGAGGAGTAAACTAACCACTTTATTCCTCCTGTATGCAGAGAGGTTTAGGGGTTTCCTTAGCTTTTTCTTTTTTCTTTTTTAACTTGGCCAATTCTTGGCCAATATTAATAAACATGCTTGAATACCAAGTCACTATTGAATACTCTCAAACTGCTCACTCACTGTCCACAGAGAGAAAGTAGTTTCCAATCAAATTTGAACAACAAATTTGAGGAACCTGTGATCAGGTGAAAAAGCATGCATAGATAATTCAGTGTGAAATATTAATTTAGGTTTCCTGGGAAAGGTATTTATGGCCTACTCTATCACTAACAGTAAAAGGAAATAAAGAGAAGTGGAGAGGTCACAATTTTGAGAAGTACTCAGAAAAGCCAGTGTGTTTGGGGTTACATGCGCGTTTCAACACCAGTTTCCGTACTTTGTTTAGCAGAATACTGGTGCACAGATGTTAAATAGATATTCTGGTTTGGGGCTGAGAGCCCAAGACTCTGCTCTTCCAACTAATTACTTTAATTTTACAATTAGAGCACAATGCTCCTCTCCTCCCTTCTCCAAACGCTCCCTCTCTCCCCTCACTGTTCCCATAAGTAAATCCTACATGCTCGGCTCCATCAACCTCCTATCCTCTAACTCACTCGCGTGCTCCCTTTCCTCCTATCAGGCAAATAATTTTTTTGGTTTTACAGAGAGAAGAATCTTGAAGGAGACAAACACACAATCTTTTTTTTTTTTTTTCAGCAGAGTTCAGATGACAGTGAATTGACCTTACCAATGTACAAGTACACATTCTGCATTTTTGGGGGGAAGAACAGGAAGATTTTAAGGGGCAGGAAGGAAAAAGTAGAGACAAAGTTAGGTTTTTTACCATTATGGAGCACACAACATAGCAGCATGACTTTCTGGTCACCTAACTATACTGTACAGGAACAGACCAAAAGGGATAAAAATACAGCTCTGTATTCCTCTACATATAACAAATATAATTTTATTATGAGTAATCAGTCACTCCCAAGGTGTGCCAAAAATGAAGTTGTTTCCCACCAGATAGTAGCCTAGGTGTGACATGGCCAACTTTTCAAAAGGCAATTTGTGCAAAAAACAGTGGAATTCTGTTATCAAGCACACAGATCCCCAGAAATCATC
Organism: Phoebastria nigripes; assembly: GCA_035582835.1. NCBI lineage: Eukaryota > Metazoa > Chordata > Aves > Procellariiformes > Diomedeidae > Phoebastria > Phoebastria nigripes. The sequence goes on along the minus strand of JAYKAV010002821.1, from coordinate 2,668,632 downwards.
TAGGAACAGGCTTGCAGGCAGGGTAATAAACCCATCTTAAAGTTAAGAATGAACTGGTTTTGCCAATGGTTCTCCTTGTGCCCAACCAGAGGTTTTTTAATTATGGACATTGACGGCTCGTTTCAAAAAGTTCCTCTACAACTTTGACAACTGGAGTTTCCACTCTGTTGATATGAAGCTGACTTTTTTGAAGGTAATGTAAGTACTGTGTAATACATTAAGATAGATTTGACTCTTTAATATTTATAAGATTAGCATTTATATTAGACCATAATGAGCTCCAATTAGTATCATTCCAATCTAACCTAAGGTCTATAACCCAATTTTCTTACATTTCAGACATCATCTTCAAAAGTAAGATGGAAAAGAATTGATTGATTCATGACAACATTTTTTAGGGCCTACTGGGAAGAAGAATTGCTTGAATGATTGATCAGCATTTTTTCATCTGTCGCTTGAGGTATCTTTTATGAAAAATACCTTGTAAAGCTATGAATTCACTGATAATAGCAAGTATCTAGAAATTAGCTTTTTTTTTTTTTGCTTGTTCAAAATCTAAACATTTCCCTTGCTTGTCAAATAAATCTTTAATTAAATCAATTTCCCTTGTTGCATCCTTTTCACAGGTAGATTGTTAAATCACTTGAAACCTCAAGGTGTTGCCAGGCTGGCATCTAAATAAATTTCTCCTGTATAACCCCTGCTGACACCCTGCACTCTGCTCTAATCAGCAATGCTGTGACTGATCAGAAAGCTCTCTTTGTGAGATTTTCAGCTCACATATCCAGCGACCTACCACCTTTTGATTGAGCCTAGTGCATCCATCGAGAGACGTGAGGTGCAGGAAATATCGCACCCAGGCTGGAGAACGGCTGCTGGACACACAGAGCTTGTGCTTTATGGAGAAGACATGGCGAATACCTGCTACAGACAGGGGGATGGAAGGTAAAAAGAAAGTTTAAAAGGGATATTAACCTCACAGAGATGCTGGAAGGATGAGCCCCCTCTAACTTCAGGAATCAGTAGGCAGGCGAAGATAAACCTGTGAGGATAATTATAAACTATGGGCTTTTTCAGAAGGTTGCAAGTTTTCACAAGAGTAATTTTCACTTTATGCATTGCAGTCAAAATAAGGCTAATTTTTTTGGAAGTGTTTCAGCAGAAGAGATCCCTAAATCAGATACAGCATGGGAATAGTCATGGGAATAAAAATACAAGAGGTGTCAGAAGCTGACACATTTGACCATTGATGATGCAGTAAGATGAGGCTAAATAAAGATGGAGCTGTGAGAGGACAGTGCTTTGTGTGCATAATCCCACATCTCCATCACCTGGCCTCTGCAGCATCTCCTTCCTGTAAGCAAGCCCAATGACAGATCCTATTTCTTCTTCTGAAGAATTATACTTCCATATCAAAGGAAAATATATTGTCCCTAATGTTCAGCCTACATAAACCACAAGTAGTTTGCCTATGCATATTCATAACACAGGTTAGTGTGCATATACAATCCAATTTACACGCATTTCTTCAAGCAAGGTCTCCCATCTGCTTTTAAGCACTCTCCCTTTACCCAGTACAGTTCCCTGSTAGCGTACGCTAATCCGTTAACAATCCTATGCTTTTGTACATGCTCCCTATTTTAGATTTTACTATATGTAAGTCTTTGTAAACATAAATAAAATAAATAGAAAATCTTTTCTTAGAAGTCATATTGACAGATGCTGCTCCACCCATAGAAATACTACAATAGATACCAATAGTCAATGAAAATACCAAAGATCGAAATAGCATTCAAAATGTTACCCTTACTCTCAGTTACTTTAGTCTCTCATGTTTTTCCACAAGATGGGCATATTCTCCAGCACATAACTCACTAGGAATGACTGTTGCGCTGAAATGCATAACACGAGCACACCATGAGCCCACCACACTGCACTTCACAGCTTTTCTGTCTTCTGCAGCGCTGTCCCTCTCTCGTCCCTCAACCTGAAGTTAAAAGGCTAAGACCTTATCTCAAAGCCTATTTTCAGGCAATAGTTCCCTGATAAATATGCTTCATTTCAATTTATTTCATAAGTTATGATTTGTATTCTTGCCTTCCAGTAAAAAGAACAAAATCTGTCCCATGTGCCATGTGAGCTCTAATAAATCATTACCCTCTTCTAGTAATTTCCTCCTTCAATTCAGCCCATGTTATCAAATCCCCCTAAACAAGTATTCAGGTCAGCTCATAGCCAGTAGTCCATCAGTGCTGATGGAACATTATCCACCTTGTTTCATGTTTCTGTTCTCTCAGTATCTGCAGAAGACATTAAATGGAAGTATTTGGAAAACAACAATCCTTCGTTCTCTTGTTTCATGAAGTAATCTCAGTGATCTCTACTCTCTTGCAACTCTTCCCCTTTCAAGTAAAATCTAGTAACTCTCCAGTTCAGCTGGCAGTACATCTTCTTTGCTACTTCAATTTTATGCTTTTCTCTATGTCCAGAAATTGTAAAATCGATTTGACTCAACATGCCATGCAGCAAAGGAGGATTATGCAGGGATATCAGTGAAGGTCCTGAAATGGAGATGTCTTTTGGATAGGTTGCATAATTCAAGAATACTGTTTCTGTAAACCTTCCCCACTACAGCATTATGCACATGCTCATACATTGAAATCTTTCCTTGTAAGACCCACCAGCTTTCAGGAAAGTGAGCTCCTTCAATATATCAAATGTGCTACACATGTTCTTGCACTCTTGCAACTGAAAATCAACACAGCAATGAGAAAAGTTGTTGCTGATAACGGAATAAAAAGAAAAATAACTACAGGGTAAAAAAGAAAATCTGTCAAGACTGGAAATTACGTATCTGAAGTAGAAGAAATGACATGAAGCCTTAAATGTCCATGGGAATTGTGATTAAACACAGCGCATGCAGCATACTTAAATTCAAGGTGACATGGTAATTGGATGTTTGAATTGTTTAGAAGACACTAATTTACAGTTGCTAAAATGCTTGGGATACCAGTTGTCCCTTCAATGACATACTTCCCTCCCTATCTTAAACTGATAGAGGTAACTTAAGCTGGCAGTTTTCAGCTGACATTACAATGAGAAACCAGAATAATGAAAAAGTCTAATGACTGAATTAGAAAGCATCTTGCAGCCAAATCCTGCACCGGCATCCAATGTTACAGGCACCACTGTGGAAAACATCTCAAAAGTAAGGGGTTAGTACTGTATTATTTCCTTTACGCCTACACTCTCTGTTTTAGAAAAAAAAAAAAAAAGAGAGAAAAAAAATCCATTTGCTTGCCCTACCTCTTTCTGCATCATCCATGTTGATTACCAATGTTGGTTTGGGGCAATTAAAACAGTGTAAGTGATGAATTTGACTACCCATTTTTATATTGACTGTACAGCACTGGTGGGAGAAAAGAGGTAGTTAGCTAAAAACTCATTAAGGAAGTTATACATGCAGAGAGAGAAGCTGCACTGGAAACAAACATACAAGAAAAGCATTTCTGGATCAGACCAAGGGTTCATCTCGCTTAGCAGCACGTTTCCAATGACAATCAAAAGCAACTGCAGAGGAAAGCTTAGTACTGGGGAATACATAATACTTCCCCTAACACTTTCTCAGCCTCCAGACCTTTCCAGCTCTGGGTCTTCTTGAGCAACATGTGGCCTTTATTTAGTCGGCAAGCTCCAGTGGATTGCTATTGCCTGAACCTCTGCAGCTTTTCTTTGGTTGCATGTTGTCTCAGCTTTCACACGCTGCTTTGGCAAGGACTTCCATAGCTCAGTGTGCTGGTTTTGGCTGGGATAGAGTTAATTTTCTTCATAGTAGCTAGTATGGGGCTATGGTTTGGATTTGTGCTGGAAACAGTGTTGACAATACAGGGATGTTTCAGTTATTGCTGAGCAGGGCTTACACAGAGTCAAGGCCTTTTCTGCTCCTCACCCCACCCCACCAGCGAGGAGGCTGGGGGGGCACAAGAAGCTGGGAGGGACCACAGCCAGGACAGCCGACCCCAATTGACCAAAGGGATATTCCACACCATATGACGTCATCCTCAGCATATAAAGCTGGGGGAAGAAGAAGGAAGGGGGGGACGTTCAGAGTGATGGCGTTTGTCTTCCTAAGTCACCGTTATGCGTGATGGAGCCCTGCTTTCCTGGAGATGGCTGAACACCTGCCTGCCCATGGGAAGTGGTGAATGAATTCCTTGTTTTGCTTTGCTGGCGTGCGCGGCTTTTGCTTTCCCTATTAAACTGTCTTTATCTCAACCCATGAGTTTTCTCACTTTTACCCTTCCCATTCTCTCCCCCATCCCACCGGGGGGGAGTGAGCGAGCGGCTGGGTGGGGCTTAGTGGCTGCCTGGGGTTAAACCACGACACTCAGATACACATTACGAGCACTGCTTTCTTCTGCCAGCTTTCAACATGACTTCTACTAGCATCTTTATTCCTTCCAGAAGATCCAGTAGAAGTTGCACAATATTAGTTCCTTCCAGTAATGTTTGCAATTCCTCTATCCATTCATTACAAGCATGCTTATCACCATGACATCTGGCGGTTCTTTCAGAGCTTCTCCTGCTTTCCCAGGGATGTAGCAACAGCCAAAAATGCTTTAATCCATCTGCATGCAGTAATAAGTTTGTGACCTTTATTCTCTAAGGCAGACCTCAAAGTTAACTATGCATTTGTGACCAGGAGATTCAATTGCAGCTGAGGGCTCTGCAGATATTGGTCTCAGAGAGCTCTGATAAGACTCAGTGCAGAATATACCTATCAGTGATGTGGTAGATTTGATACCAGAGGTCCACAGAGACATTAAGTTTCTCTCTGCCTGCAATACTAAAAGAAGGGTGAGAGGGTAGGACTTAATAACAGGTATTTTCTTAATGCATTTTTTAGCTGTTTCAATTTGAAAGTTTTTTGCTTTTCAAATGTTTTTCCTAGGATTTCCAATAGCAGATATTTTTTGCTAAAAATGCAAATAGCTGAAATGCACGTGCTATTTAAATACAGCAAACGGATTTTTTTGCTTCAAGCAGGCTCCCTTCCACTAGAAAAGAAGACTGCCTTGCTAAGCAAAATACTTTTTAGAAAACTAGGTCCATTTTCCCATTTGAAGCAAAATGCATATGGCTAAGCCACTATTTATGAGCCAATATATTTTCAAAAATGAGTGCATGTAATTTAAGAAAGGTCTTTGGGATCTGCTTTGAAAACTACTACGTAGTAACTTACATGACTTGTACATCTCTTGGGATCATAAACTCAGCTTAAAGGTATAGAAAACAGCAGTGATTTGATCAAGGATTTTGCTTAAAAATAAAATATTTGCTAGAGGTACAATCACTTATTGGTATTTTAAATAAACCGGCAGTCTTCGCTATTTCCTAAAGCCCTTTTGGGGTATTTTGTCCAGAGGAGCATTTCCCAGAGGCTTTTATCATGTCTGTAAAGGGGGCTTATTCACAGAGCATTATTTATGATTTGTCTTCAAGGTATATTCTATTTTTTGGACAATGTCTTCTGTGGAAAAACAAATAGTTCAAGACAGAATACTTTTAACTTCAAAACTGCCTAAATTTCCCCATGCCACACAACAAATAAGTCTGCCTCATGTCTTTTGCTGGAAATATTTCAAAATATTCAGCAGTGATCTGATCTATGAACTAGGTCAGTAAATCCTGGCTATTAGTGACTCTAACACTACACACAATAATTTTGCACCATTTTCCATGAAAACCAGGAGATCCTTACATGTCAGGCACTTGCCTGCATTAGCTGGACTGCAAAACCAAAACCTGAGGAGACCTGACTTGACTTCAGCAAGTAAATGGAAAGTTGTTGGCCATGTTTTGCAACAGGCTCAGGCTTTCTCTCCACCTGCTAGTGGGCCATTTATCAGTGCAGGCCAGTAGATACACTCCTGAAAGCTGAGATTTTATCACTCAGTGCATTCCACCATGTGTCCAAAGCCCCGAAATCCCTTCTTTTATTACTTCAAAGACTAAACAACTCATTCAAAGGAAAATCATTTACTTTCTGCACCTTAAATCTCCAATCAACATCATCAGGAGCTGCTCAGTTATTCCTGAGATACTCTTCTGGATTTTTTCCCCAAGGACATTTAACTAGAAGTATATATAGCCATTGAGCTGTTTCAGAATTTGAGCAATAGCAATAGTCCACAAAATGAAAGCTATATTGCAGCAGACGGGAAGAGATGGAAGAAAATGGAGACACTGGAGAGGATCAGCTGTGGTTCTGAATTTCTTGCAGGTGTACAATGATTACCTAGTGGATCATACACATCATTGTGCTCTGAAAAGAAAAAAGGTACTCACTGAAGCATGTGTTGCAGGCCAAACTGTTCAATGTAATTCTAACTGGAAAAGGAGAGAGAAATTTGTCCACCATTTTAGCATATCTGTTTTATTTCACTGAAAGCACAACTGTGAATAATGTGTCCATCCAAATGGCTTGTTTGGAGCTGATGACAATCTAATCACTGTCTTATTTAGGTTGATAGATTAAGAGGAACAACAGGCAGTTTAATCAACTCTAATCTTTTCCAGCCCAGAAGCTGTATTTCAGCTAGTGTTGTAATTGAGGATATTTGTGTTGTGTAATGACTGTGCATAAAGCATTCAGTTACCAGGTTGGAAGCCGCATGTACACCTGACTAAGCACCTTCTAATACCTAATTTAATGTAAGGTTCTGCATCACCAGATGAAAAAAAAAATCTCTATAGCAGCAGGATTAAAGGTCTTTTCAATGTATGTGGTTTTCAAAATCAAAAGATGGAGTGAGCTGTTTTCAGTTTTCATTGTTAAAAGGCTAGCTCTTCAAGCTCATTAGCTCAGTTGTGATTGGCTCCTATCTTGCATAATACTTTTGTTCTTTGATGAATAAGCAGAGATTTCAGGAGCAAATGATCTTATATGATGAATTTAAAATGTGTTTTTCTCTGTATAATGTTGTATGCCAGTTTAATAATCCAAATATTAGTGCTGGTAGAAATCATCCAAAAGTGATCCTACTTGAAAACTTTCCTCTTGTACTCTCATTCCACATGTTTCTATGAACCCCTTTTGCCTATGAATATGGCAAAAGAAGACATGGACAAGAGGATTATTGAAGTTGGAGATTAAAAGATATTTCAGGCTTGAGTGTTTTAACAGCTTGTCCAAGCAGGAGTGTTTGTTGCTGTAGCATTTAGTTCAGTTTAGTTCTTGACTATCGTGATTCATGACCAAATAGGTAGATAATTTTTAGTTCTGATTTTATTATTCCAATCCAACATTCACTATGAAGGTTACAGTGTAAGGACAGTGAAATCAGCTTGCTAAGGTAAAATTGATATTTAGGAGGAAAGACTCTAGCACAAGAGCTGACAAAATAGCTGCAACAAATGAAGCATTTACTGTGAGAAGTAATGAGAATTATTTTGCCAATTGTCAGCTAACCATCGAGCATTTTCATGTTAACTTGGAAATAGCAGTCTCCATTGAGAAACCCCAGCAGCTGAAATCCTGCTATTCACAAGAAAATAATAAGAAAAAAACCCTTACTAGACAATATTACTTTGTATTATCTACCAAACCCTGTGCATGAGCTCTTCTCTTGAATATCCCCACTTTGTTTCACACTGATTTATTTAATGGCCTCATTTGTGTATTGGTTCACATTTTCATTATATTTTGCCATTTAGCATTCTCCATGATTGTGTTTCATTGAACAGATGCACTACAGTTTCTCTGCAGCAAATTCTATGATCCATAATTAGATGTCAATATGTTTTCTTGTAATGCTATTGTGAATTAAACACATTTTTAGTTACATGGACATTAATTAAAATCATATGCTGAATTGTTACATCTTTTCAAGCCAGTTGGAGAAAATATTTCTGGTTTACTTGAGTGCTGTAGAGCATTCCATTTTATTTCTTCATTAGTTACTGTACTGGAAGAATCTACCCCCATCCCACCCTAAATGACGCAATATTAACGTTCATAACAGGATCAATCTTGCCCTGCGATGCATGGATCTAAGCGCTAAAGAATGCCTTCAGTCATATGCACTTAAATGGGAGATGAGGACACCCTCTCTCTAGGAACTGAGATCTACATTTATTAAACACGACAGAGGGAAGGTAAGACCCAGAGCTTACCTTCATCCCAGGTGTCACTGACTATACAGGGGCATATTGGAGAATAAATGTATTACAGTAGGAAAAACTGACCTTAAATCAAGGAAGAACCAGGTCTATAGTCACAAACTAAGCGCCTACAAGTAAAGTTTAGAAACCTGACTGCTGTTAACAGATAGGAGGAACAGAGGGAACAGGAGTAGTACCAAGATCTTGCATAATCATTGACATGTTTTATATACTAAATGATGTAATTTTTTTTTTGCCTGTAGGGAAATCAGTTTTGATGGGCAGGAGCTAAGAATTTTCTTTAAAAAAAATCTATAGCAGTAAGTTTTGGAGGAGGTTTCAAGCAGGTCCCAACAGAATGAATGGCATAAGGCTGGCATAAGATGTGTGAAATAACTGTAAACAGCTAGTGGGATGTGAGCTAGTGAGGAAAAGAGCAAAGAACAGCTTAAAATAATAAGGCGAGCCAGTGAGAACCAATATTCTTCCCTATTATTGTAGGTGGCATGTCCTTCCAAAAACACCCTTTTGGTTAGTATAACATTTATTTCTACTTCCTACTCACTGAGGGCAAGTTTTGCCTCCACTTTGCAGTTGCTAAAGTTTCCAAGACATAAATGATGCAGTTCAGAAGAGTAAAAGCAGGATGAAGAAGGGAAGTTGGGGTTCAGCCTCTCCTCTGCTTGGTGGAGGTTCACTCCGTGGCATATATTGCTGTGGACTGCAGAGGGGCAGGAGACAAGCAGAAGGGGTACCCACTAAAAAAAAAAAAAAAGACTAGATAGATCCCTTATTTAAACGCCCCATGTAAGGCAAAGTAAGGCTGAACTGTTCAAAGAGAGTGTTCTGCGCTGCCCCTTTTTTATTCTCCTGCTGTGGCACAGCCCCTTTAGCCCAGTCCCTCTCTCCAGAGAGTTTAATTACAGGTGTGAGTTTGCTCCAAGAAGAAACAATGACCTACATAAGAGCCAAATTCTGCTTCTTCATACAATTTTATCATGCAGAACCATACAAACGCGTACTGCAGTATCTCAGTAGCTGTCAAAGGGCGGGCTAAGGATTTGATTAGGAAAGAATGGTAGAACATACAGGCGAAAAAGAAAGAGAAATTAATCCAAGCCACTAAATGAGCTCCTGTCATCTGTGGAAATGTAAAGCTGTCCTATGACACTTTTAAACCCTACAGGTGTTTTGCCGCAGCAGGAAGCCATTGCTAACTTGGGTACAAAAACAGTTTTTCTGCAGCTTTCCTCACTCTGTCCTCCCTCACCCCTCTCCATATGCAGCTGTATAAGGAAGATTATAACTAGAGTTTGTGGGGATGTGCCTTCAGCATTTTCCAGAAGATGCTAATTGATTAAAATTTGAATGTTTATAAGATGGGTATTTGCAAAATGAGACATTCAGAAGGAGAAATGGAAAAATTATTCTTCATCCCATTTCATTGTTATTTTAGTGAAAAGTTCAAATTTTTAGCTTTCAGAAGATACAGAAGGACTTATGTGAAAACAAAAAACTTATAAATGACTGCCTTTTTCCAAGTTTTCAGCTTGTGAAAGTTAGAAAGATTGTAATTTCTCCTCCTGACTTAGCTCTATTTTCAGTGAGAGCACATGCGGTTCTAATGAGTGCCATTAGGTCCGTGACAAATTTTCTGAGTATCAAACCTACTTATGGTAAAACACAGACTTCACAAAATTAAAAATAGTGTATTGAGTTCTTAGGAGATTGAAAGGCAAACATTCTGAACTGTGAATAAGTCAATTTTTTAAAACCTGTAAGAAATCTCAAATTTAGAGAGGAGCTCAATTTGCATGCAAGATTTACTGTAAATTTTGAACACAAATGTCATTGAAATGTTCACAGAATTAGGYTATACAAAAGACAACTTCTGACTGAAGTCTCTGCTATTTGCAAGTATCACATAGGCAAATAGCTAGAGCAGTTATGAGTTTAAAGTCTATAGATCAAGGCTTGGATTCTCTGAACACATCAAAAGTCTCATAGCAGCTCCCAAGGTTCTGCTGATTAACCCAGTAGGATATTAATTAAGGAAACATCTGCCATCCATACTCAGCATTCTCTTTCACCAATTAGGAGAGATCTGGGTAATTCAGACTTCTGAAGCACATCTCTTTTTTTCTTTTTTTTCTTTTTTTTCTTTTTTTTTCCCAGAGAATTAAGTCTATACAGCACTGACTGAAATAAGCCAGTTTACTACTAAAACAGACAGTAATACCTACTGGAAGTAGCAGAACTGAAGGAAAAAGAAGATTATCATTTTAAAAATAGTTCAAGCTACCTGACCCAGTTTTGTGTAGCTGCTGGATTCTCAGGCAGACATCTTCCTGTGCCATGTACTGGAAGAACAAGGGGTTAGATAGTCGCTTCCCAGAGAAAAAGCTCTGAAGCAAAGCAAAACAACAAAAAAGTTCAGTGGCGCTCCACAAAAAAGATTATTTAAGGAGAACAGGATTATTATTTTTTAAAGTTGCAAAGAGGTCAAAGTTAGAAATATGCTAACCATCTTCCTTGCACTATATCTGCCTTCTCATGATCCTGCTGTACTTTGTAACACTGATGGTGGCATTTGTATGACTACAGTCAAAGGTACAGTATTGCTTCTGTGGCGCCTACTTTCCAGAGGTTTATGTATTTCACTTAAATATACACCACAGCATAGCAGATTACCAGCAGATCTTTCTTATCCTTCTTGCCAGTGAACAGCCTTGTCCAGTTTCCCTCCCTTCCATCTTGACCTCTCTAATCAAAGCCAGGCAAACACTGAGGCCAGTTGTGCCTACTCAAAGCTAGCAGAGATCTATCACTCTTGCAAAACTATCCCTAGTCCACCACTTTGATCACATCACCTCCTTGCAGTCCATTTAGTTGCCCCTTCTTTAACCTGCTGTGATCTTCAKCTTGTGCTCCCACCCTGTCCCAGTTATCTCTCCTCGTACTCTACTGAGATGTCAACAACTCCAACCAACCAGTGACAGACACTTCCTTCGTGCTTTCACTCTTGCTGCCAATGAGAACATGGGGCTGCCTGTAAATACGAAGAACCACTTAATCTTCCTATTTCAAAACTAACCTTAAAAATTCTCCTCTGCCATGATGCTTTAAAAAAATTGTCCATGGTTAAGCAGCTGGTGTGCCGAGACCACTGCCTACTGTGCCAGTCAATTTCCTCTTATTTTTAACACTCCCCATGCAGGACCAGCCATCTGTTTCTTGTTTTATCCTTTGATTGCAATCTTTTGGGGATGGGTTTATTTCTGTACATTTAGCACCAGCCAGACTGGGGTCAATGAAGCCAGGCAGCCCCATTCAGTAGTATACAAATACATAATATAGCCCTTCATACTGCAGTTGTGGGGATTGGGTTTATTTTCCTTTTGCCATTGGAATGGGAAGTAATCCAACATTTTTCATTTAGTTCTTTTTATTTTTTTAATTAGAATACAGTAAACGCATAGACAAAATAATAATAATAAAAAAAAAMCCTGTTGTTATTTTTACAGGTATGTCATGGAATAATACCATTTAAGAATACAATTGATTGCTGAATACCAAATATCTACAGTGAACCTTTCTCCCCCACATAAGAACACTGAATCCCAAAGCAACGTATGATGCATTAGGTTTTGTTGCTTCATTCTTAATTACCACTGAGACAGAATACGTGTAGAACTGTGATTAGCTTTACAATAAAAGCAGTGAAAGTGTAGAAGAACCAGAAAAAAATTATAAAACCTGGGGGTCTTGCAAGACTTACTTCAAGTTTTCCTAAGGTACTGTCTAAAAGGGCTTAATTTCAATAATTGCTGTGCAGTAAGACCTGCTTTGAGTCAATGAAAGATCTACAAACTAGAATTAGAGAACTCATGTAGATGGTGCCCTCTGGGTTGGTACCATCCAACTCATTGCTCAATTGCAGGCTGCATCAAATAGATGCCAAGTTTTTCCAAACTTGCAGACTTCACTGCCACCAAAAAGGTGGCTATTTTGGCCCTGCGGATGTCTTTTCAAGCTTGTTTTAAAGAGCCCTTGTCATCCAGATTTGCACGGTAGGGGCATGGCAGGTGGCAGACCATTTTGTGAATAGGCTTTCATAATACAAAAGCAAAAGGTGAGAAAGGCAGTTTCAAATTTCCTTTTTGCCTAAGGAAGCTTGAATGCATTTTCCCATATGAGCTCCTTAACGATCCAGAAACAGGTAAGCCTATGGAGAAGCTACACCAATTGCTTCTCCTGAAGATATTGCATTACTTCATGCAAAACTAAATAGCTGTACCTCCAACCCTACTCCTTTTTGCAGTAGACTTATGTGTGTTGTGTACTAGCCCTTACACTTTCCTGCCATTTGTCCAGAGTCTGGYGTATCTTCACAGTTAAGAAAGTGTGGGAATGCTTACTTTATAAATGTCAGAGGGGCTTAAACACATAGGTCAGTATTTCTCAGAACTGAAAAGTCTTGCTCAGTCCCAACCATGCCCAGAAGATGAAATTTCTTATGAAATTTCTCTTCTGAAAAAGCAGGCTGGAAAGGATTTTAGTTTCAGAAGTTACATGCTGAAGAGGTGGGTTTAATCATCAGAATTTTGGCCTGAGGTGAAGAATGGTGATTAATCACCTAATCACATCATTTTCTGTATCTAGTTATGCATACAATATACTCCCATTTCTAAAATGATCCTGTAGGAAAAATGGCAGTGTGGTGTATCTGGCATATAGAAACAAGAAAAGATAATTAAATCATTTAAAAAAAAAAAAAGAAAAGGAAAAAAAAAAAAATCCAACAAGCTAATACAGAAGAGAACAGAGAGATGGAAAAAAACCCAGAACAGTGGTTAGCCTGTCATTTTATCTTGTAGTCAATCTTGATTTATGAAACCCAAGAAAAAAAAGTACGTAAAGAAAAAAAAATCTGTCCCTTGGATATTTGCTAGTATTTCAGGTCACACTACAAAAGCTGCCTTATTTTAAGAATTTTCAGAGGATTACTTCTCCCATATCTCTGTTTTGAATTTGACATTCGTGAAAAGGAGAGACTAATAAAACTAACCAGATCCACGCTTGTACAAAATCATGTAACCTATCACACATCCACACAGCAAACCTCAAAACACAAGGGCACAATTCTGCAGGCTTTTGCTAAAGGAAGTCTTATTTCTGTAAAGACAACCCTAGAATACCAGTACATGTTCTTTCACAAACACAACATATACAATACTTCACATCTGGAGTACTCTGGAGCCGAAGCTTAAATGTGCCAAGTTATGTGGTGCTTGCTGTTGTAGCAAATGTCTGCTAGGGGTTTATAGGGGAAAATTTTGCTTTGGCAAGGGTGATAAACATGTACTAATAATACTTTTCCATCTCAAACATTCATGTTTCTATGGGTAGATAGGGACCAACAAACTTATCCATTGGTGATCTAAACCAAAACATGAGCCCAGAGGTAAAACCCGCTGTGCCAATAAATGATTTTTCCTATCCTGAATCCACAGGTTGCAGAATAAAGGAATTAAAGCTATCATTCATTTTGGCTTGTTCCTAGTGTTGCTGTATGAAAGCAATGGCTGATGAGCAGCAGCATCATCCTGGTGCAAACTGAACAAATTTGCCCCAACATAAAGACAAATCGTGCCAGTTATTAAGAGAAAAGATAAGCAGTCACTAGAAGAGGGGCTGATTATTCTACCATATTATACTATCCTCTCAAATGTCTTGATTTTGTTTGATTTTCCCCCATCAAGTGCCAGAAAGAGCTGGCTGTCAACAACTCACAGGTTCCTTTTACAAAGCTGTAGATTTTCCAAGACTGCGCACCAAACCAGAATTTGTGATGATTTACACCCACTCATGCTGTACATGCAGATGGAAATCTGAACAATGAAACAAAGCCCGTTATATATCCTTCCTTTTGTGACCTGCAGTGCGGGGCTTTATATGGAGCCCCGGACAGTAGAAGTTACTTTATACGGAGTAGTTTCTAAAGATTACAAAAATATTACAGCTCACCCCCCCCCCCAAAAAAAAAAAAAAANAAACCAAAAAACCAACAAAAAAAGACTTGGTTCCTGGCAGTAATAGCCACAGGAAAGTTTCCACCCATTTTCTGAAGACAGGGGTGCTTTCCCATGTGCTTCACTGACACTAAGTTTTATTTCTAAACTGTGAAATTTCTGTGTGGTTTGGGCAGTGGAGAAACCGCACCCTATTTTCCTCTTGCCCAAAATTATGTATCAGTATAGCCCTTATTACCTGTGGCCGGCTTACCTCTGATCCACAGTGATAGGAATAAGAGAAGAAGCAAGTCTACCTTTGCTTACATGCACTAGATTTGAACGCCTGGAGAGGGGAGAAGCAGAGCTGAATGTTTCCCTTCAGAAAGTTCTCGGCTCTGGTTTTCGTCAATTTTCAGTCAATTCATAATATATTGATACTCAGAATGACCCACATTGTTAGGTTTTTCCTTCATGTGATGAATGAATGTTGCTAAAGAATAAAGTTAAACCATAAGTTCACACAGATAAGCCTTCACAACTGGCTATAAATCTAAGTGGATGAGAGCTTCTTAGCCAGCTGAATGTAGTGATTCAGCACATAACTAGCATAAAAGACTCAAACTTGCCCTAGGCACTTACCTGGGGCATTTCTGGGTTTCTTGGAAAAAACTAACAGCTTCTTGTGTTTACTTTATTTCAGCTTTCCCAGGTATCTTATACCACTCCATCACCAGGATTTGGCAATCCCACTACTTTCTCCATTTAGAGTGGCACTTCACAGCATCTCATCTCAGATAACGCTTCTGTCTATATTATTCCAATAACCAGAGGGATCTACCTCATATATACACCTTATGATATATAAAATATGTGAACTAGAACTCAGCTTACTGACTTTTTGTTTGTGGAAATAAATAATTTGCAATAGTATTAACACCCCTTTTATATTACTAAGAAATAGTAAAACATAGAAAGCAGGTTAAATATTTGGATCCCTGTTAATGATTTGACTCATGCCTAAATTTTCCTTTGGCTTGGGAAGGGTGGGGAGGGGCATATCTTAATGCAATATCATAATGCAGTCTTATATTACCCGGATGATTATGATGACCTGAGTAAATTCTATTGCAGACTACCATTGCAACTAAAGTGAGCAAAACACTTAATTCTGATCAAAAGTGATATGTGTCTCTGTGTGATTTGATCTATAAAGCACCCACTGTCAGACTTTCTGGTTTTCATCAAAGAAGGTAACAATTTTTGTCTTTCCCTTGTATCTTCAAACATAAAATCTTTTAAATTATAAAATCAGGAAAACCACAGTAATTAAGGCATGTATGATGTTAATCTAGTATTACATCTAGTACATTACATTATATACATCTAGTATACACTCAGGATAAGGCTTGTCAGTTAGCAAAGGCTGTATCCACCCCTGCACCATCCGTTTCAGATGACTGTCATACAACTGATGGATCTCAGGGTCAGCACTGCCTATTCTGACAAGGASAACACAAAGCTAAGTCAGAAAGAGCCCACATCCTGAAAGGCTCGGTATTTATATATTCAGACATTTTAGCCCAATACATTGAAAGCATACTACAGACAGGCTATGACCATTATTACACCAGATAGGCTATAAGCTGATGCTCCTCACCTGCACTCAATGGAAAGTGGAAACCTAAAGTTTAGAGAGAAATGACCATGTCTAAGTACTCACAGTTTCCATACCTGAAATGTATTTCAGGCTTCTGTAAGCTAGTTGGGTCACATGCATATTTCACTGTGCAGGAAAATATAACTGTTAAGCCACAGCGTACCTTGAACTGTTTGAAAGTGCTGGCAAAGGGGCACTAACATATTTGACAGTCCCAAAAGCGTCACTTTCTTCAAAAAGTGATGGCCCAACCATATAGCCCATGCACAAGTAAAATATCTCAGATCTTTCTGGGTAAAATTCCTCCCTCTCCTTCTCCTTCCCTTCACTTGCAATTCCACGTGCCCATGCAATACTGGAGAAATTTTTCCGTGCGAGGAACTGTGCCAGGAGGAACCAGTCTCTGCTGCTACACTGCAACAGGCACCACAGCCAGCA
The DNA here is from genome assembly GCA_035582835.1 of Phoebastria nigripes. Lineage (NCBI taxonomy): Eukaryota > Metazoa > Chordata > Aves > Procellariiformes > Diomedeidae > Phoebastria > Phoebastria nigripes. The sequence goes on along the minus strand of JAYKAV010002821.1, from coordinate 2,652,360 downwards.
CCAACTGCACTTACTGTGCTGGAGAGGGGCGAGTATCTCAGAGAAACCACCTTCCCTTTCCAAGAGACAGGCTACTATTTGGTTTTTTCATTGTTATTATTTTTGCAGCTCTTCCTCACTCTGTCCCGCCGCTTTCCAGTCCATCATGAATGCTGTAAAGGGATTTTAAGCCGCGTTATTGGCTTTGTATATGCTCAAAGCGCTTTTGACTCTGCGTTCTTCCTATAACAATCAGGATAGGGTTTTTTTCCATAGCTATTTCTTTCTGTCTGACAGACTGCTGTTAATCACATGCGTAACAGTATTCTGAACTATAATAAGTTTATGCGGTTTGAAAAACTGTTATGTACCCCTCCCTTGTCCCTGTGCCTGTTACCACAAGTTATTTTCACAGGTTGATTTTTTGGAGGGTTGTTTGGTGTTTTTCTTTTTTTTTTTTTCATCTAAACACATCTTTACAAAGCTGAGATTATAAAACAGAAAGGTGTTTTTACCATGCTTTCATTATTTGCTGACACTTGCATTGAATCTACTTGCATTGAAAAGAACTCAAAGAACCAGAAGAAATTAGTAAAAAATGCATATAGGAATAACACAGGTTACAGGTGATGTYTCCCTGATTCCTGGGCAGTAAGGAAACTTGTCTGCATTGTGAATTTAGGCCTTATGCACCTAATTGAACCAAAAGTCAATAAGACTTTGATTTATATACCATGGATTTCTTAAAAGTTTCAATACTCCTATACATCTCAACTTTAGCCCAAACCAAGCAAGTTCAGAAGGTTGCCATAGGTTTTCCTATTGTTGAAGGCCTTTACTGCAAATATGGAACTTAAATACATGGTGGAGAAGAAATGCAAAGGCTGTTCCACCTCTCCCAACCACATGAAACCTGCAGGGACAATTTTTAAGTTTCACATTTGGGTTTTTTTATACACAGGGTGTAATACTTGATGAGAAGATGAAGGAAGTGACCTAATTCCATTTCATGAGAGCCCTGTTTATTAAAAGCCAAATTTTCCAGTAGTATCCAGACACACAGAAGATGCAGTTACAGCAGCTCATTAATAGCAATATCGAAACATACAGAAGAAGTAGCTCCTCCACCCCCGTGTTGCTCTCAAAGCAGGAGATGGGAACAAGCAGACATCAGCAGGCAGCAAGCAGACACCAAGAGTCTGCTCTAAAACAGGTCAGCAAGACAGGGTTATTGATCAAATGAACATCAGGAAAGCTAATGGAGAAATCCTTCAGCTATCCTTATCCTTCCACCTTTCTTTACTGTGTTGACCAGGAGCGATATGGGGCTAAAATCTGCATGACTGAGAGCACCAAGTTCCACTTCACGASGATTTTGCACTGGTCATTTTCACTCAGTCACAAACCTATGCCTTGTGAGCCTCTCAGCAGACATTCCTATTCAGTCGGTTCATTTAAAATAAAAATTAAAAAAGGAAAAATGTTTGTGTCAGCTTCTTTTTTTATCCAGCAAGGTGTAAAGGTACTATTGATCAAATTTGCCTTTTTTTCTAAATATGTTAGGTTTCAGTAGAGGATTCCTGTGAATTAAAAGTTGGCAATTGTTCTAATCTTGGCTTCTGAAAATGTGTCATGAAATACACATTGCACAATGTGAAAAACGACCACACTGGAGGCAAAGCAGGGAAGGGCAACACATATGCCATCATATGTGAATACACTGAACCAGATAAACATGGAATTTTCTTGAAACAGATCATGGTTTCCTTAGGCTTGCAATAATGAAAAGTTTTGTTTCGTTAGACAAAAGTGCTGAGGGGAGCCAAAGAAACTTGTGGATTGAAGCTGGAAGTAGTAAGAGCTCTCTCACAACCTTAATGACCCATTCTCACAAAACAAGTTCCCTCTTTTAGGGATATGACTTCCCGTACAAACTGGAACCAAAGCAGCACACAGGTAAATGCAGTGGTATGAAAGCACCTTTTCTTCTAGAAAGGGCCTGTTTTATTGCAATTTATGGTTTATAGTAGAGCAATACTCAATAGTAATAGTTTTACTACAGTTTGTGACTACATTAAATAGTGGTGTTATATTTGAGGTTGGAGATGGCTTTCCCACAAGCCCTTGGCAGAGAGCTTTCCTTCATCAAACATCATTTTACTGAGAAGGACTGATTCCTTTCCCCTACTACCACTACAGAGTGCAATGGTTATTAGTTACATTTGACTCCCAGGCCTCTAAATCCCTATAAAGAAACAAACTGGTCTAATTTGCTTTTCTAGTGCCCTGCTATCAAACATCACCATGTTTTTGTAAATAGTAATGTCAATGTGAAATGCCCCACATTTTAAGCCAAAAAGCTCAAATCTAAACTTTTTCCTTTTAAAAAAGACTTAAACCAATCTGCAAATTAGCTTTTACCCAATGAAAAGCCATACATCAATGAAAATCCTGGCCATTCCCAATCTTTAAAACTACTTAAGATGACAGTAGCAGAGGTATTATCCCATGTACTGTGCCAAATGTAAGCAGCTATATTCCAACAACTTAAGTTCTTTCTTTAGTTTAATTGAATGGTTGAATTGAAGTGTTTTCGTTTCCTGCACTAAAATGGTGTGCAACATCCCAGCTCAGTCTTATCCACCTTCTTTCAATCAGCAATATGTTTCCGTGGAAATGTAAACCATTCCATTACGTATATAAACTCATTTGTGATCTCACATGCTAGAAGACACTGATAACACGCGTTATTTAGTCTCAATTTAATACAGCGGGCTGGATCATCTGCTGGGATATATGGCTTACCGATGTTCCCACTGACTCCAGCAAATGAGCCTACTCAAGATAACAGTTATAAAGAAACCTTCAAGCCTTGTACCATCGCTTCACTCATTTAACAGCCAAATGAATCAAACAGATACAGAAACTATTGAAGAGGTTTGAGTGGAGAAGTGGGAGAGCCAGAATTGCTCTTGCCAGGCTTTGCCTGCCAAAAACATTAGGAAGCTTTCTCTATATCTAATATTAGACAGCAGAACTGGACCTCTAGCTACTGTCTCCAGAAATGCACTCAGCAGGAATGAATATGTCTCCACATGAGATGACACGAGAGTACATATGTTGTGCCAGGCTATCACTAAGCTTCAGGCGGGTTATCAGAGATGATGCCAGAGGCTGGATGCTGCCGAGAGCAATGCGCTTTGCCCGTAGAAGAAGGGATGTTACTCCAACAGATCATACCCTACAATGCTGCCACAATTTTGAAAAGGCCCCTTCAATGTTGTGGGGGACTTTGGGCAGGGGGGGAATGCTAAGACAATGGCCTATTAAATAATTCTCTCCAGTGTACACCAAAAAAATAGTTTCTAATTAAAAATGATGCCAACTACAGAGAGAATGATCTGAAAATAACTCTTACTTCTTTTACTAACTCCCCCCCCCCCCCCCCCCCCCCCCCCATTTCTTCAAGTTTCTTGGCTTTAAGACTTTCCACACTCCTCTCTCTGCTTCCCCCTCTCCCACCTCTCACCTCCTCCCCCTCCAATCTGGCTTCCCCGCCTCCCTTGGCAGGCTCTTTAGCTTTAATTCAATAGTTAAAAGACTGAATCAAAAGTTGTATAATCCATTTGAACCAACTTTTATTCCGTATCAGAAAAGGAGCAGAGGGTAAGGACAGCCCAGCTGTGATTTCGAATCCATGGGAGTGAGTGCAGTCAGCTACCATTATTTTCCCCTAACCATGCATGTTTTATTTGCCTGGTGAGAAATGGTACCCGCTCAGTCAGGTGCAGCAATGGGGCATCTTGTGATGGGTATGAAATGGCACAGGGCTGTTCCTCAGGCTCTTCTCATCACTGCTGTCATGTGAAACCTAAAACCTAGAAGCTGCTTTAGCTTTAGTGGAAGGCAAATTTCAAGGAGACAAAGGCAGAATAAGGTAAGGAAAAAGAGGGAAAGAAACAGAGGAAGGAATGACAGAAGTATGAAAAAGGGGAGAAAGACTGCCCAGTTTTATTGTTTCTGTCCAAAGCAGCTCAATTTCAGCTGAAATACATGCAGAGCGTGCAGGTAGACACTATGAGGAGTCTGCCGTGTAGGGGAGACCAGAAGATGCCTTGATTAGCCTGATAAAAAGGCTGGTATGACTGCTGTGTCTAATTACAAAGAATGGGCACCAGTGAAGAAGAAAATCTCTCAATGCTAGTAGACAGTATTGATACAAAATCAAGTATAAGCACACCATAAATGCTTTTAGACTGCAAATAAGGACTTATGACATTAAAACTCTGAACAGAGTTGCAGGAAGAAGAGTTTGTGACTTTCGAGGAGCAGGTCAGTGAGTTAAAAGAGACGTGCCATGTCTTCACCACAGGGGACCAGACCAAATGGCTATGCAGAACAGCAATGAAGGAAAAGAAAGGGCTGCAGGGGCAGGAACAGAATGGCTTTCAGTGCTGGTAGCATCACAAACATCTTCAACGCACTGTCTTCTGTTGGCCAGCTTCAACGCCCCAAAATAATACACCACAATGTGCTGAGACCAGTAGCAGAGTCTCTACAGCCCCAGTAACATCGATGCCTGAGCCAGCTCCAGCCTTGTCACAGGAGGATCACAACCTGGTCTTGATCAGGAGTTGAGTAATTGGGTATAACGAGGCCCAGCTGCCAGGACAATGCAAATAGCAATCAACAAGCAATGGGAGAGCAAAGCCTGAAACTGCTGGAAATGCATAAGATGTCACTGTGGGTTGATTTCATTGGTGTCCTGGCTATAAACCAGTATTAAAGATTTTGGGTAGAAAAAGGGAGAAACAAGTTTTATTTACTTGGAAGACTTGCGCTGGCTTTAGTTTAAAAAAAGAAAAAAAATCATGCTTCCTTAAACAACTATTAAGAGGAACAAAAACACTACACACAGATTTTTCAGCATGTCATGGAGAGCAGAGACAGGCTGATTTTTCTCAAAGGCCAGCATTGCACCATTTTAGTTTGGTTTAACCTAATTAACCCTATCTGTAAAACTCTTAAATTCACTCAGAGATTTCSTCTTACAAAAAAAAGTCACCTGTTCTACATGTTTGAGCCCAGGTATTAGTTGTCTTTGAACTATTTCCTTTAAGGTAAATGGTAAAATTAGAAATCTAGATTATATGAATTTATTCTGGCTGTCCTTGTTTTTTTTCCCAGCTATTTGAAGGTTTAAAAATAAACCAGCCATACTGCATTGCTTGAGAAAAAAAAAATCTTAGATCTCAGATATAACTTATAGTGGGCAATTTTTTTTTTTTTTTTTTTTAAATTAATCCTAGGATTTTAAAACCTGCAAGAGCATATGGGAACTGCACACACATCTTCTCATGCACTGAAGCCTGACACTTGCGCAGGGGCTGAATTTTGGCTGTAAGTGAACCCGTAAGGACCTTCCACCCTCTGAGAAATGGGGCACACACCACAGCACCAATACCACACATCTCCCAGATCCTCACCACACACAGCCACATGTGCTTTTCATCCAAAATATTCGAACTACACGTACTTTACAAGTCAGGTTAAAGACTTTACCAAGTTGCTATCAATATCACGACTATTGCATATTCAGACATTTCTTCTCTTTTTATCTGGATTCTTTTACCAATCCATCCTTGCTGTATGTAGTGACAAAATACAAACCAAAATCATTATTTCTTTGTGACCTAGGGGAAAAAAAACCCTACAGTAATCAGAAAACACCTCTAATTTCAATAGTCACCGTCACCCAAAGAACAATACTACCTGTTTTTCAGGCAGMTGCTTAGGACACCATTCCTACTTTTTCAACCACTTTTCCCCTGATTTATTCTTAAACATATTAAAAAACAAAATTTTCTTTCCATTTTTAATTACTTAGTGGCAACAAAAAAAAAAAAAGAGGAAAGAAAATGAAGAATTTGACTATATGCTGTTATTACAAGGTTTTTTTATTGCAAAAAAAAAGCAGAGATAAAAGTTACATTCATTTCATCTCCTACAGTTCCTTCTCACATGTTGTCAGCTCCCCTCGTGCACACACGTCCACCCTACACACAGTGAGTGCATATGGGACATTGGAATAGCTGCGGGATAAGTGCAGTATTAGCTCAGTGTGGTAGCTTTGATATGTGACGCTCTGCAGGGCTGCCAGCAGAGTGACAGTTTCCTTACCCTAATGCAAAGACTATTCTTCATCTATTCAGTTCACTTTTAATAGTCTTATATTGTCATTAGTGGCAYGAAGCAGATTGTGCATCGCGACGGAAAGCCTTGCATCCCTGAGGATTAGTTCTTGCTTTTGAGTGTCAGTTCTGAAGCATTCAACAATTTTTATCGGATGAAAATAAGGGTCAAATGCAATCAAATGAAAAGAAGGGAAAACAAACAGGCCAAAATAAAATAAGGAGATAAGCTAGAATTCGAGTTTCTACTACGTTGCTTCCAAAGGGAAGAACTTGATTTTTGTAGCAGGGTATTTTTCATATCAGCAAAGTTAGGACTTCATCTTTGAACATACAAAGAATATTGCACTTTGAATTCAAATATACAGATTGCAGCAGTTAAACATGAACTGCTTTCTCCTGAAAAATTCATTGCAATGTACTGTTCCATGAAATAGATTTGGTGCATTTAAACCTGTAAATTGTGCTAAATCTGGACATCGGAAGACCATGAGAAATACCTCAGAAGATAAAGCAGTTCTGAGTGCCTGTGACCCAGTTCTGGCACCAGCGCCCATGGTAAGCAGAACTTTCCTTTGAGTGGGTTTGCAGATTCAAGGAGAGAAGGTGCCGCATAATTTGTCAAATGCATTCTTGCTGAGGTTACAGGACCACTGTGTTAGGTGCTATAGAAAAAAGCCATCTGGAAGGTTTACAGCACAGAGAGACCAAATATGACGGATAAGTAACTTGCCTCTAGTGATGTAGCAATTTGGTGGTAGAGCCAAGAACAAAGCGAAGGTCTCCAATCCTTGTCTAGCAGTTCCCTCCTCCCCACCCCGTCCCCTACCATGATATTACTGTACTTTTAAGGACTAATTTTTAAGGCTTTATTACCTGTAAGTGTGGGAACATTTTGTGTGGAGGAGTGCTGGTAAAAGGCTATTTAAAAGAACAAAAATACCATATGCTTCCTGGATTAATTTTGAAACCTCATTAAGGTCAACATAAAAGACTAAGATACACTTGTGACTTGGCGTGTACTTTCACTTGATCAGAGAGGGGTGGTATTTTTGTAAACAAAGTCACTAATTTAACCCAGTCCAGAGTAAACTTGCACGTAAATATCCTGAGCTGTAATAGTGCTGTACCTTGGGAGCAAACCCTAAGCAGATGCTGCCCCCTGAGTTTACTAATCCTAAATACTAATAGCACTTCATTTACAAACACAACAGAGAATAAAGAACGTTCATATTATCTAGCATCATCTAAGCAGTTTCCTACTAAACTAGCAGCCAGCTCTATGAACTGGTAATTTAAAACTGAGACAGAGGTTGTGCTTCTATTTGAGAAAGGGTCTGTAGGGGTAATAATCCTTGTGCCTGTTAACAGCAGATTATGTATTAAATAAGGCTACCACACTCAAATACTGTCATTTTATTCTTACTACTAGCTATAAAAAAATACGAGAAGCAAAGGCTGAGATTCTGCCCTGAAATATTCCAGTGACACGAAACTTAGTCCCAATACCCATGAAGAGAAAAAAAAAAAAGTACTAATATATTAATTATCTCCATGTAAAACCTAAAAGCATAATTCTACTCCAATATCGGTTCTGTAAATAGAATAGTATTGATCTCAGTGAACTAAATTTGTTCAGTCCGGAAAAAGAAAAATATTTACTTTCAAATTGCCAACCAAAACCCTAATACTCCATTCTGAAAGCTCTGACATTTGTTTTCATGTTAACAAAGCATTTTTTATTCCAGTGACCTATCAGTGGAAAAAAAAGTCAGAAAAATCAGAATTTCTAATCTGACGGGGTGCATTTCCTTGCATAACCTTATCCCACATCTAATAGAGTTCATTATTGGAAGACCAGCATTTGCAGAAGTTTAATTTAACCCTACAGATCACAGAACCTTGTTTGATACTGAAGAGAGAGGTAAGCAAGGACACACTTGATCAGACTGAAAGTATTTGTTCATCTTTAACACTGTTCACTGAAACTTTGTCTTAATATTTTAATCTTTAATAGGCAATTGAGACCCATTGATGTTAATTTTAAATCTTCTTTAAAGTGTAGACTTCCAAGGTAATAATCACAATAGTGAAGGAAAAAGGCTGGCAGGTGATGAAAATAAATTTGATATAAGGGAAAGGAAGCAAACTGGCAAAATCATAAATACAACTGTTCAACATTTCCAACTTTCAAGTTTATGCATCTATTTACATTTCATTTTTTATGAACACCTTTCCTTTAAAAAAAAAGCATGTAAATCCAGCTTTTTAGACCTAAAACAGACTTTACTTTCAGTTTAAAGAATGTTGAGTGACAAAAATCTTTAAGTTAAAAAAACCCATCCAGTAACAAAGGTGAAACTTTCCCAAGGAACATCTAGAGTTTGAACATTGTTTATAAGACCACCACTCTTTACTTCTAAACTTTTCTATATTTTTCCACCTAATTACTTCAGCTGATGTTAATCTAGGATAATTCCATTTGCTGCCAGAATTTGTACCCATATGTCAAAGCTATCCTCCTGTAGTCACAGCAGAATAATTTATTCCACTGTAAGATGTTTAGGTGAAATTCACTGTGTAGGTGAATTTCACTTACACCCAAGAAGGAGGCCTGAATGTTGACAGGCCCCCAGGAAAATAATTCAACAGACCAATCCCATTGACTACAGACTCTGATCTATTAGGTCCCTCTAAGGTCCCCTAAGGTGCAATTCAGGGTGCATTAAGACACATGTTGTGGAGGCAGCTTCAACCAGCCAGTAGAAAAAATATAGCTACATTCATAAGGTTGAATTTAAAACATTTGAATATGGCAGCGTCAAGTCAGTAAGTGACAGCTATGTATTTTCGCTATTAGAAATGTAATAGCAGTAGAAGCTGTGGCGGGCCAATCCTCCCGCACCAGTGCAAGCCCAGTTCTCCCTCATCTCACCTGGCACTTGTGCCAAATTTCCCACCTAAAGGTCTCTGATGAAGGACACTGCCTGGAAAGACCATGAAATCTTTTCCAGTATTTCTGTTTTCTGCTGTCCCAACCCTAGCAAGCAGTTTTCCTTGCTGCAGTTTAAATGTTTATTTTTTTGAACTACTCATTGGGCTCAGGAAAAACTTGTCACCTTTCTCACTGCAAAACTAGTGTCTTATTAAACCCTTTGCCACCATAATCTCCTTCAAAGCTGCATAAGCCCAATTCATTCAGTCTTTCCTAGCAGGTCATATTTTCTGGATCTCCAATCACTCTCTCTGCAAACAGCCATAGTAAAAGCCATGAATCCAGACTTTCTTGGAGGAAGGCGCAAATAATTGGACTTTCCTTCAACTATGATGTCATCAGCCAGAATAGAATGGTTTCCTCATCTCTTATAGACAAGCTTTGTTTCAGTATAGATTTGCCTTTTCTTTTTTTCTTTTTTTTTCATAACAGGATAATGCAGGCAACTCATTCCAGCTGCAACTGACCCCACAACCCTGTATCTCATTCTCTGCAGACAGAAGACATGTACAGATATTTAGTCTTGCCTAACATAGGTATTTGCACTTGTTCTTGTCGAATTGCATCAACAAGAGTCTTGGCATTACAAATTTGCCAAGACTCTTTTCACTTCTGAACCCCAGCCTCCACGACTCCTCCAACCTCCCATGCCATGCACAAAACTAATGAACACGACATGTGGTCATCCAGGATTTCAGAGTTTTCATTAATACCAGATCAAGAGTGATCCTTACAGAAACTCATTTTGACAGAAATCCATTGATAAGCACTTTGAGTGTCATTTTGCAAATAGATTTTTACTTTCTGCCTGGTTCTTTAGTTTAGATCAATTGTAAGGAACTGTCAAAAGCCTCACTATGTTCACAACGTACATCTACAACAAATAATGTGTCTCTTAGTGCCTCTCCTCTAGCCAGAGAGTTGGCTACCTTATTATGGAACAATCAACCAGTGTGAAAAAACCTGCTCCCAAACTATTTGTTAAATTAGAAACCTGAAATTAAAAACCTTATCTTCTCTTGTAAAACTGAAGAGAAAGGAGTTTTAGGATGAAAAAAATAATTTCCAATAGGTGCACGTACTTTTTGTACCAAGAATGACTGGGTTCTCTGCAATTTTGAGGAACAAGAAAAGTGCTGATAACGCCACCACAAGAAGGGATTTGCAAAAGAAACACTCAAAATGCACATTAAATTGTACAGAACAGAGAAAAAAGAGCAGGAGGGCTTCTAATTGGGCATGTTCCAACAAATGTAGGACAAGCTCATGGTAATGGGAGGTTGGCAGGAGGGAAAAGAGAGGTGAGAAAATTTAAATGCCATACATCAAAGAAAGGCAAAAGACACTACCACAGCATGAACAGGCAATGCCTCACAGGAATGCTTATTTCTCTATATATACCTAAGACAATGAATAAATACACAGAGAATAGAACAATAATCATTTCAGCACTAAAAACAAGAAGAAAAAAGAACGAAAGCACAACATACCTTGTAACAGTCTGATGACCTGATCAGTCAGTACAGTAGCAAAAAAAAAAAAAAAGATTAATCAGCACAAACCTGCTAAAAGTATAAATAAAGAAAATGTATTTTTAAAACACAGTTAACACCTATTTGGGCATTGCTTTCAAAATTCTTTTTTTGATGAAATGTAAGCAAACATGAGGCGAGGCCTAATTACCTGTTCTTTGTAGGCAAATCCAAGCCATTACCAAGCCTTGTTGGATTTAATCTGCATCAGTCTTTAAGAGAGTGGCTGAGAATATTGTGTGTTCCCCATCCATATACCTGCCCAGCAGCATGGGAAATCACTGGGCATGCGTAACCCTTAAATACATTGGAGGATGTTCCATAGACATACATGTGGGGGATGTTCAGAGGCTCTCTGCTTGAAGAGCAGGCACAGTCTTGACAGTATCTTGACTGCAACAGCAGAGCCTCATCAGTGAATAGCAAGACTACCATCAACTTTTTTTCCAGGAACCCACAGTTTTCCCCTTCACCCTTTGCTCAATGTAATCCCTATGTTAATGCTGGTGTGGATCTTAATGCTCCTTGGGCCATTGACCTATAATTTTTGCAAGAAAGTCTTTGCAATTCTCCGGAGCTATATAAATAATTGACAGTAATTAATTATTATTATACCTGCCCAAAAAGTGAAGACAGTGATCTATCACCTGAAGTGGAAAATTACTAAAGGCTACACTTCAGCAAAGCTCTCCAAAAAGATGTGTTCTGGCTTTCTTTCTGCTGCCTTGCTTTTCCTTTGTGATATGTGTATTAAATGGTGCCTTCTATGCCAAAAAATTTCACCAATTTTCACAGATTTTCAGAGGCACAAGCAGCAAGTAGGATGCCACTGTCAATATGCTGCTGTTCAGGACCTGATGATCTTAGAGGTCTTTTCCAACCTTAATGATTCTATGATTCTATGATTCTATGACCTCTGCTTTTAACACCAAGCACAGCTGAGAGGCTGCAATGATGCTTCTTATTTAACCTATGAGGAGCATCAAGTCTAAAGACACCACACCATCTTATGTTCATTCTCACAACTCCCCACCAGACATGGGCATTTTTAAAATAGATGACCAAGTGCAATCTCTTTGCGGCAAGAACTGTTTTCTATGTTTGCATAGTCTAATGCAAGGAGATGCTATCCTACAACTAGAGCCCCAAACACCTCAGTAATACAAACGCCTGTGCTTTACCAATAGAAGACAGAGATAAAACACCCTAAGGTTGCATTGTCATCTGTCATTCTCCATGTTTGCTTGCCAGCACCTTTGCAGTCATCCAGGACTCAGCCAAGTGGGACTCACAGGGAAATTTCAGACAGTGCTTTGTGCTTTGCACAGCAACATGGTTCTGGACCTTTACACATGATGGGTTTTGTCTACCATTTTCTCCCGCAACAACATGATGCAAGCCATACTTGGTTAGAACAAGAGCTGAGTCGTTGTTAGAAAAACCCAGCACTGTGTGCTGCAAGAATAAAGCAGAATTTATAGGTAGTCCAAAACTCACATTTCAGGAGCCTCTTGCCTTTCTAGTCAACTCCTGRCCAGCCAGATCTTGTAAGTACAGGTATGGCTGGTATGCCTTGCACAGGGCAACTGAAGCTTGTGGTAGACCAAGTCCAAGCTTCCTCAGTATTTTAGACAAAAAGCAAGTGTATCCTCACCACTAATATGACAGAAGAAAAATACAATTATCTCCTGGACTATTTTCCATACGTTAATTTTGTGAAGTGCTTGCAACCCTTCAGTACTAAAGACTAACAAAAGATAGATACAAAGTTATTTTAATTGCTATGAATGCAGCAAAAAGCCCTTTGATTTCTTTGAGGGTTGGGTGTTTTCTTTTTTTTTGTTAAGCAAAATTTCTGCGTTGGTGTAAAGCAGATTTTCCAGGCTTCAACAAACCAGATGGCCATCCAAAAATGCGATATGAAATTTTTATAGGAAGCTAAGAGCTGAACCCATCTAAGGGAGAGATTTTTTCAGAGATTCCAAACTTTTAAAAATAAATATTACTGCAAGATCTTATGTATCTACATTTGAACTGTAACGAGTAAATAAATAGCCACAGTGATAATTACCTAAATTCTATATTTAGAAGGAACAGAACACGTGCAATAAACAATAGCACATTGTGATATTAATGAAGCGCTTGCTTCCTCTAAATGTAGAAATTCAGCAATTATCACCAGAATTGGCATGTATAAAGGTGCCGGTGACAATTTTAAAAAGGCATATTGCTTATCTGATAGACCAGAATGCATGCTTTGGACCCGATGCATTCTGTTATGAAGCATTCAGTGACACAGTCCCACACTGAGCCAAGCTTATGCTCGGCACAACGACGGCTCTGGTGGAGAGGAAGAGGTGATTGCAAGCCTTCCTTCTGCTTGCCCCAACTTTGCGTTGGCCGGAGGCCAACTCAGCCATCAGCACAAATTAGAGCTGCTATAAAGATGTTCTACTTTACACCAGCAGGTTTGGACCCCTGAGGAGCGCACCACTCAGACATCAGAGCATGTATTGAACTTCAGACCTTTCCCATCAAACCTCTGTCAAGCTCCTTCCCTGCTAAAAGGTATCTCCTTTATGCTCTCAGGCATTTCGCCCCGTGCATTTAGAGCCTGTCAGAAAAACTGACAGAGCTGGCCACACCAAGCTGAAATGTCTCTGAGTCACAGGAGTTGCCCTCTTAAGCTTTAAGGTCACTTTTGGTAATGCTACTTTGTGGCCAAAGACTTGGCCTGGAGACCTTGCCAAAGAAATACCTCCCGGCAGCTTGTTTTTTCAGACCTGCATCTCTGGCACCGTGCACACACAGAGCTAAGCTGCTCTGCTGCCAACACACCGCACCGTGCCTCTCCAGCCTGCCTTTGTGTCCTTAACTCTTTCCAACTTTCTTTCCTGGGTGAAAAATACCCCACTTCCATTTTTCATTAGACTTCTCCGTGCAGCCTGGTTTCCTATGACCCTATTCTAATTCACTCACAGAAAGAAAACAAAGTTAGCAGAATGTGGGAAGGTGATAATTTACCAACTGGCTGACCGCAGGGTCTGAATTTTAGCTTTCCACCCTATTACATGCCAAGCAAAGTTAGTCACAGGGCAGAAGACTGAGGCAGTGGATGAAGTCTTCTCTAATTCTCTAGCAATGAAGGCTTCATACTCATCCCTCTCCTTGCATACCTGCATACTTGCTGTGCAGAAAGCACTGCTGAACTGCTAGGGCAAATTTCCTTAAAGGGCACTAACTGGCCAAGGAATTTGTGGCACGGCGCGTTATAGTCCAGCCACACCTTGCAGCGGTCAGAAAGCTCTCCTTGTGTTTGGGAACTTGGCACAGGGTATATGAGAAAATTAATTACTGAAGGGGTATAGTAGCCACGTTTCCAAATTACACAATTCAGCTGTTTGGTTCATTCGTCAGCATTCAGAACGTGTTTATCCTGCAATATAGACATAACTGCTTACTGTGGCTCTGCTCCTGCAAATGCCTCCTGAAAGATGGACACCTGCCCCAGCACCACTGCTAGAGCTCCACACATCCCCTGCACCCACCCAGCTGGGTGCAATGACTGCGTATGGTCCTGATGGAGAGACGTCAGGAGTCGGTCATGCTCCTTCACACTCGTAACGTTGACTCCATCTCTGCCTTGGGAAGCGTCACCAGAAGTTGACTCATGGGGCTGCAGGAAAGTGTTTGCACGCGGAGGCTCCCAGTCTCCGGGGAGGTGACARCTGTCACACGCCGAGGGGGTGGGAAGGCAAACTGCTGCATACATTGGAGTGTTACGGCACTGAACATACACAAGATCACYGGGAGAAGATAACATACAATGAAGAATTCATACACCAGCCGTGCCAAAAAAAGAGATGACTAAAATGACTGCAGCTCGTGCTTTCTCCCTCTGAGAGGTAATGTTGCCAGAGGACACAGGGTGCAGAAAGCTCTCCGTAGGTATCTACAGAGGCATCCTAACCAGCTTTCTAGAAGGAGTAAGTGCACTTTTTCTACAGAAACTTTCAGAGATGATAGCGTCCGTGACTATATCCACATCACTGAGACTTTAGATATACCAAATCTAACTATTTGTTGGCATAAACTGCTCACAACAACTGATCCCATAGAATAAGCGCTCAGAAGCTTGCAAGCTCAATAATCTGATTCACTCAGCAGTTGTGCTGCCTCTGACATCCCTACCATCATCATACACTGTCCCTCTCCATAAAAGGCCAAAGACGTGAGGGTGAAATAATTGCCACAAGGACAGGAGAGATGCCACCTCTCAGCCACCTAACTGCTGGGTGGCTTTCTGACTTGGCAAAAGTAGTTGAAGTACACTAACACAGGTCTGGGAGCTCTCATCACGGCAGCCAGAAAGGAACCACTCCTCTCATGCTAGGTCGGGTCTCAACATCTGCTTCTAAGTGAAACCTGGGGTCTCTTTTCCTACCAGTTACGTGAACTCCTAAAAATCATGTCCTGAGGCATCCCAGACAAATAACCTAATAAAGGCAGGAATTACTGTGTCTCAGAAAACATGTACTTCCCTCATGCCTTCCTATGCTGGGCTGTAATGACAGGGGCACSTATCCCAGCTCTCAGTGCTTTTGAGGTATACTGAATCTGCATAGGGACCGCTAAGCAAGTGTGCGATCCAACCGCTCAGCTTGGCTCTTCTCAAGATGCTCTTTGCTCATGCAAACTCTTGTTGTGTTTTCCACTCAGCAGCCCGATGACTGTCTACAAAAACATGTAGTTATAAATGAGCACACCAACTGGTTCTCAACACGGAGCAGAACAATCAGGCGGTGGAATGCACTGGGAAATTCCCCGTTCTGCATCTTTTGTTCCAAGGCTGCTAATGTGTTTTCCATGAGAATTTCTTCTGCAATGGAAAAAATAAACATCTCCCCAAATGTTAGGCAAACAATTTATTTATTATTAGAATGAAAGGCAGAAAGGGGAGTTTAGCAGAACTTTAAACAGATTTATTATGTAGGCTAAATRTTTTTAAAATGCAGAAATGTGTTTCAACAATAGTCATATTTGATAAGAACTACCACTTCAAGGCCTTACAGTTAAACTCTTCTGAACTGCCATTCAGATTAGCTGAACTACAATCTGGAGCAATGTTATGTACATGCGCAAAATTGCAGAATCAAGTCTCTGTTACTGGCTATGGGACTACACCACCTTAGGGACTCTTTTCACAACCAGACTCACTGTCCCTATAAAGATGGAGCCATAGACCTAGATGGAGCCAAAACAAAAGGGACACCACACCTCCAAGCATGGTAGGCTATATTTAGCATGCTATCTGCTATGAACATATTGGTGTTGTCCCTCTGAGGTCATCCAGTCGACGGATGACCTCCAAAGTTGAGGTATCTAGCTCTGGAGCAAACTCCTGAAGCAGCTCTCCAAGAATAGTTTAGGTTTAATCGTTGTCCAGCATCCTACCTCTGAAAATGAAACAGAGGTAAGTAGGAAAAAAAGGAGAGTTGATGAAGAAAAAGGAGTAATTATGTAGCTGAAATGAAATAAGGGGAGAGGAAATGTGAGACAAGAAAGAAGAAATGGGGAGAAACACAGGCAGAAAAGAAGGATGTGTAAGTGTAAAGGAAAGGCGTGGTCAGGAGAAATTCTGCTGCTGAAGTCCTACAGTTCCATGTGTTTTTCAAAACAGCCCTCTTGTAACAGATAATCCGTGACATTTGTCTCTTAATCCTCTCAGCATGCCTAAGCAGCACCACGGTCTATTGACTGAAATGCTGCATCATTGACCATAATTACAATACCAACATCCTGCTACCTACAGCAGCCATAGCCTATGTAAAATAAAATCCCCACACAGGACAACATGCACAGGAGAATTAAATTTCAAACACCAACAGCTCTGTAAACATGCTATGGATTTACACGTAGCTTTCAAACAAAAATCTTTTCTGCAAGGAGTGCATAGCTGAGGGCTACATAACATCTTTTAGCCTTTTCTCAGTATTTCTGAAGTAGTTTTTTCCTCTGGCTATTTTCCTAAGGCACAATCTGTTTTTAGGCTATGCAAACAACAACATTTTTGCCTTTTTGTTCGAGGGAAGCAGGGCTTGTGGTGGCTGAAAGGGCAGCTGAGGTGAGCATGACTGGGCCCGTCTCTTCTGTGGTGGCATTGTGGTTTTGCTACAGGGGCCAGCCAAATGAAAGAATTGTGTGTCTTAATAAATACAGCCCTGTGTAATGCTCACTGTGAACATGTGTACTGGCCTTATGAGTGAGAATAAAAGGGGTGTACACTGCCTATAATTGATTTTCTTGTGCAGTTGTCCACACTCCCCTGTACCCCAACCACATATCCTTCTGTAGAATCTTGTGTCTTGTAACTGTTTATCATGCGGATTCAGCAAACCTATACACAGCCGAATTCTTGTGCAAAACTTGATTTATGGTCACCGAATTCATTTTTAATGAACCCTTTCCCAAAATATCAACAGCGTGTTTTGATTTCCAAGAGCAGTTTAACAGTGAAAAAAAAAAAAGAAAGAAAAAAAAGCCCCTTCTTGCTCCTTGACTTAGGAATGCCACAAAGGCTACATTTTCCTCCAACTTTGGATGTCACAGCTCACAGCATCAGCTTGCACTAGTATACGAAAAAGACTACCTGTGTGTTTAGCACAGCTACAGCCTCAGAAAAATCTCTCCATCTTTCCAACTGCGGGGCAGACACAGAGGCTTTAAGGGTGAAAAGATAAGAGAGGTACAATTAAGGAGTCAATGGCTAATATCTCAAACTGCTGCCTTGCAGGGTGAGTAACCTGTCAAGGGCTGGAGAAGCTAGTTATTCTGCAATGCATAAGGTCACAAAAATATCACCCAGCATTTTAAATTATACTTAAATAATGTAGCAAATGCTGAACAGCGGGTCTTCTCTGCTGCGTTGCAATGCTAATGGTCACGCAGTCATGGATAGTACCTTGAGGTCCAATCAGGATCTTGCATGCTTGATATTACGTGGGCTTAAGAGCCTGCTTTCTCCCCAGGGAGCCAAAATATAGATGAAGACTAAAGTTAATCAGAGTTTTCCCCATCAAAGCTAGCTTGTCCATAGGAAAAAACAACTTTTTCTTTTGCTTATATTTCTCATGTAAAGCATGTAGAGTATCGCTGTGTTTCAGCAAAAAAAAAGGGGTTCTTAGAAAAAACCAGTAATTCCACTGGTTACACTACCAGTACATAATGCAAAATTCAGCTTGGTTACACCATCTCCCAGACAGCACAGATGAAATAGCTCACCCTGTTTAACTACTCGGTCCTGAAAAGGAAGGACCTTCTCCCTCCGACTCTGCCCCTCTCCCATTAGCACTGTCTTGCCCCTCTTGTGCTGACCTGACCCYTTATCTGAGCAAATTCAGCCCACTAAAGCTGCATAAAGTTACCCTTCTGCACTTTGCTAGCCTGGTAAGCCCAGGCTCATCTCCCTGGGATGAGACGACACCGGGGAGGGTGGGAGCACACAGCCCCAAGCAGGGGACTGGGGAGTTTCTTTCAGCAGCAGTAAAGTATTCAAGCTGAGCACCTCCTCTCTCATCTGGCCATTTTCATGTCACTGTCACCGCCACAAAAAAAAAAAAAAAAAAAAAAAAAAATTATTTCCTTTTTTCAGAAGTATTTCCACAGGTGGACAGTCTCTTTACACAAGCTATCAACAGGACTGCTGTCCTCACCCACAAAAGGGCTCCTCACAGCAGACAGCAGTGTCCACTGGTGACTTTGAAGCAAGGGAGGGAACTGAACCCATCCAAGTCACCCAGGTCCTTTCACTAACTAAACTTTTGCTAAACCCTGGAGCATCCTGGCTGACTGCTGAGGCCCCAGAAGTTCACAGGCTAGTAGAGACATCATGGTGGGGAAGGTCTAGGAGCAGCAGATATCCCTGGTCCTCACCACGTAACAGCTATGAGTGTGTCACGGCAATACACTGCAGATCAACACCACGGACTAGCAAACAAAAACCTGTCCATCTGTTAGGACAGACTTAAACATCAAGCTAAGCAACTGCAYGGTAAACTCAGCTCATGTGCAAAGGAAAATCTGGCTTCTCTTACAACTTCACTGCAGGTGTGAAGGTATGCAGGTTTGCCCATTGCCCTTCATTCAGCAAGGACCAAATTATCATTCCCTAATTAGACAGATCAGTAATCAAATCATGTAGACCTTCAAGCACAAGCAAAGAAAATAAACCCAGAAGTTAGAAAAGGGCCTGGAAGAGGTCCTTATAAGTACTGCTACTAGAGACTTTTTCTCCTATCCATAGTAGATTTTGCAATAGAGCAAAAATTCAGCAAAAGGCTTGGCAATAACTATCACATACTGGATGTGACTATGTCTCATTCAGGAAAAGTGCATCATCTTTGGGTTGCAAAGCACAGAACCAAGTTTGTACTGAATTAAAATTATCTCCAGTATCAGTGATAAAGGAGTCAAAGAAGAAAAACCTAAACTTTCCAACTCCATTTGGACCATAAATTATTATTTCAAATGTCTTTAAAAGAAGAATTAGCTTGATTCTATAAAATCCACAGAACCCCGAAACAGATGTTTTGTTAGCAGATCAAACACCCAACAATTACAGACTATCATTGTACTAAAGGAGATTATCAAAGGATCCATTCACAAGAAGTGGATGGTTCTCATGCATGGGAAAAATAACATGCCATGTTTTAGCCTTCTCTCTAAGGCATGACATGGAGTCATCTGCAGGTCTTTCTGCAAAGGCAGGGATCACACACAAAAGAAAAGCTCAGGAAAAAATTAGTCCATTGGGATTTTTTTTTCCAGAACGGGCAGGATGAAGACGCCTGAAGGAAACCTGGATTAAAGACAGGACCAATCTACAGCTTCCTTCTATCTCAGTCCTTGTCTTTTTTATTTTCCATGCCTTCCTCTTACCTGTTGACCTTGAATTTTTCATCTTTTTCTTTTTTTTCTTATTTGTTTGCTTGCTTGTTTTGATAGATGCCATAACAGTTCATGTGCTGAGATTATGGCATTTAAAACAGAAACTGAAACATTTTTTTAATACCTGGGCTCTTTTCTGATGCACAGGAGTTTTACATTTGTTTGAGATCTTGGCACCTAGACAGTTTGTTATAAAACAAATGGCAAATGTTTAATAAATAATACAGTTTAAAATAATTTTAGCACAGAAAATTATTTGTAAATAAGTTTTAATAACAGTAGCTTAGGTAGAAACAAACTCTTGAGGGTTTTTCTTTCATTGTGTAAAGCCAGTATTGCAATCGCGGACAGGTTTTGCCATTGACCTCCTCTCCCTTTCTGCTGTAGAAAACACAAAAGCAATATTTGTTGTATAATTCCCTTAGGCCTGGTGATCCAGGCAAAGGTGGTAGGGATTTGTAACAGCCTGCCAGGGACTAAAGCACTGCACTCTTTCTCTTTGCAGTCCCTTAATAAATGCTTGTACCACTAGCAGGCTTGGACTACTGTTCATCCTACGATGGCCTGGAGCAATTGCCCTGGTTTCTTGCCCCCTAAAACTACTTCTGCCTTCAAATCTATTAGTTCAGCAAATTTTGTGGATCTCCATCCAAGCACAGGAGGCTGCTCACTCAGGATGAAGTGAAGGTCCGAGCCTCCATTTCTGAGATCAGCTGGTGCTGTTTCATTCTCAAACTAAACTGAAATTAGCTCGAACGTTGGGCTGGTCAGTAGGCTGTGAATGAAAAAAAAAAAAAAAAATCCTTTGGGAAAGTATTACCATCTGAACCAGTAAAAAGTTTCAATGTTTTAGCTTCTTGTCCCAATACAAAACCAAGTGTCAAAATACAAGGGTTTCCTAAAAGGCGGATATCCTACTTTTTATCAGTACTATGGAGAAATAAAGGAGGAAGCTTTTACTTTGTTTCCCTTAGTTTAATTTAAATAAAATCTTAAAAAAAAAAAAAAAAAAGTCGTTCCAAAACCACGGACGCAATATTTTATCCCGTCTATTGTCTCTACGGGTAAGGATTAATTATAACATTCAGATTAAACTCCAGAGGTACCACGAAATGTGTTTTTAAGCAGAAGCCTTCATTAAAATAAGGAAGTTACACCAGCAATAATGCCTCTTTGGTGCTTTTGTCAGCTTTTTTGCCGAAGGCCCTATTCTAGTTTCATTCAGGAAAGCCAGAAAGTTACATGTGGAATGAGAAGTGATTGCAACACGCAGAAACCCACATGCTGTTTACTTTCAAAGAGACTTTCAAATGCAAAGTGTCTGGGCTACTTTTGAAAGTAGGAGTGGGTCGTTCAGGTCCTGACTCTCAGATGTGTTTAAGAACATATATATGCTCAAAGATCTCGGTTGTCAGTGCCTTGGAGCCTCTCTCTGATATTAGGATGCACATCCAGCTCACGATGCTTAAACTGCAGCAGGATTACAGAGTTGGGAAACTGACGTCTGGGGCATGAGATGCTAGCCTTCTCCCATGATTTGCCTCACAGGAAGGAAACATGTATTTTACAAGGAAACATGTATTACTGTGGACATGGTTTCTATGTTTTTGTAGCACAAAAGATAAAACCTATTCCATGTTAARAGAAAACCCTTAAACAAAGAACCTGACACATTTGAATTGCAGACACAGTGAGATCAAATCATCTGTTCTGGTGCTACTGAGTGATTCGCAGCTTTGTCCTTCATACAGTCCTTCTCGCCTCTTTCCTCTCTCCTTTTTTATTATAAAATAGTAATAATAGCAGTCCATCACCTGTACTGACAAGAAGACCGAGATGGTTTACTTTTTTCCCCCTAGGAAGCAGCTTTCCCACGGGCTGTCCTTCTGCTGGGGTGACAGCAGAAATGAAGCGCCCAAAGGGTTTATCTGTCTGTCCCTTTTAGACCCACACAGCTCCCTGGGACGGCGTAATTAACTCTGTCCCATTAAAACACTGTGCACTCTGCAACAGCACCTCAACCCTGGTACTGCCTGGATCTGTCCTACTTACCAGCAGCCCTGCCCATTCTGTTTTGAGGTACAATTACAGTCAAGCCTGGAAAGAATAGGATCAAAATCAACCATTGCAAAAGGGTAAAGTGTATTTTTTGTGCTGCTCTCTATAAAGTATACAGTCAAAATACCAATGATACCAATCACTTAGAGGTAGAAATTATACGAGTCAGAGACCTGTTACTCACCATTTTGCTACTTTCCAGCAACATGATATTTGTGTTTCTCCAACATTCTCTCTGCGCTATCATACAGGAGAGGAGGAGGAGGGGAAATACTGGGGAAACAGATTTCTCTTAAAAGTCATTTGACCAAGAAGCTCTGACTTATCTTGATATGTAATATAAAATATTAAAAGCCTGACTGTGCTACAGCATTTTCCACCTACCAGGCATTGTTATACAAAAAACGACATTGTATTAAACTGAGTTTAAGGTGAAAACTCCAGCAACTATCCTCCTCCCCACTGCCTATTTTTACCAATTACCTTTTTAAATTTTGCTATTTGTAAAGGAAGCAGAGCAAAACTAAGAACTGGGAAATACATTTGCTTTGAACATGRAATGTAACCTGTTTATTAGCAACAGGCAATCTTTCATCTTTGGGATTCGAGATCTGCACAGATTGTGGTGTCACCTCCCAGCATTCCCCACTGCAAACCTCAAGTTCGTGGGAATGACCAATACTAATGATCCCTGAACTGTTTCCCACAGCCAAATGACAGCTGTGATTCTTTAGCCCCAGCTCTCCTCCTTAGAGCTGATTCAGCGGTAAATTTATGGCACTTCCTCTGAAGTGTCCCATGCTGGCTTTGGACATTTATCACCCAACCTTATCATCAGAAGATGCGTCTTCCCCATAACTCATAGTCAAGTGCCTACTTCACAAGACCATGGGTAGCAGGGAAAGGCAGGTCTGGGTATATTCTGGGAGATGTCCAAGGCATTTATCTTATTATCACCTTTCTTCAGTGGAGGAGGAATAACGGTAGAACTTTGTGTAAAGTGTGGAGGAATTGTGTCTAAAAACACAGGCTTAGAGAAGCGTTGGGCATTTCTGAGCAAGGATACAAACAAACAAAAGGAGTGACGTCTTGAACCTATTTAAGTTTTGAGACTTTTATACTGCCCATCTCAGAACTCATGGGAAATAGTTATACACAAGAGCATCTGCTGGCATAGGACCAGTAAAGTCCAGAAGTTAAACAGGGATTATTTAGAAGTCATTACCCAAGTCTACTGCAGTTAATAGACAAATCTACAAGTCAATCCATAGCAGATTTAACATTTTCTGTTATTTTCCTTATCACAGTATTTTAAAGCAAATAACATTAACAACTTCTCTACGTTGGTCTTTCCACCTGTAAAATTCATCCTTAAAGCCAGAATGTATTTCTGGTTATATATTATAAATATACTGGTTAATTTATTATAGACAGTGTGAAACAAGATCTGCACCCGACAAGCTGTAATCCCTCCAACAAGAAGACTTCAACTCCTAGCATGTAAAATGGAGTTCTCCTGTTTAGCCATAGCTGAAAGTAGTATCAGTATGAAATCCTGACCAGACAGGGACTCCATGAAGCCCAAATCCAGATTCTGTCCTGATTGTGAATTGTTCTTGCCAAAATATATGATGATGTTTGGCTAGTGCAGGTTTTTAAAATGGTTAGAGAGGATGGCACTATTGGGAGGAATTGCTTCCAGGTTCAGATGCAGATTTCAAACCCCTTCTCTTTCCTCCCTAATCTCAGCTCTTACAGGCAGTATTTTATTTTTAAATGAGGGCAAAACCCAGTGTCTTTAACTTCATAACTTCTTGTTCAGAAACTCTAGCAGTGTGTGATAGTCTGGTTAAGAACTGTTTATCCTGCAGCCATGCCAGCAAAGCAATGCACCCTTGATCTTTCCATATGAGCTGTTACACAGAGAGCAGGTTTCACAGCAGGTTCCATGGCACAAAAGACATCACGATGCAGAAATAATGCTCCAAACAGCCAGACGCATTCTCACTTCTACAAATGTCTGAGCAAACATCCGCATCTGGTATTCTGATTTTTTGTTGTTGTTGTTTTAAAGAAAGTGCAATTCTGAGGATTAGCTTTTGTGCTTTGCCATTTAGGAGTGCCTCCACCAGCTCAAACAAAAGTGTTCTTGCTTTGGATCTGGCTAGAAATTGGTCACTGGATCAGGAGCACCTCTTCAGCACGTTCTGCACAGAATAGACCTGAAATGCAAGGGCTATTTTTTCCTCACAGTAGAAATATCTAAGGATGAGATTTTCAAAACAAGGCTACCAAAAAATCAGCATGTTTTTCAAAGTTCTGTAGGCTACATATTCAAACACCATTTTAAATTGTGCCGAGGAAAACATTTTTCATCCGTTTTGAAATCACAAAAATTCTCATTGAAAGTGTTGCTATTCCATCTGGGTAGTCAAAATCAGAGAAGTAAATCCTGAGCAAACAAATCAGACTTTTGCACCTCACTCTGTAAAGACAAATATTAAAATTGCAAACATAAAATTGCAAAATAGAAACATTCTAAAATGCAAATTGATTGTTACCAGCGATATAAGGCCAAGCCAGTAAAGCGCTCTCATTAAGAAGCTTTATGGAGGCCATAGATTTAATTATCAGGGGCAGTTGTACAACTCGTTCTGACCTACTAGCAACATTTTTGGTTTGCACAGATGGGCCATAGTGCTGTCTCTTTCCTCTGTCTATCTTCTCCGTTCCCCAGAACAGGCAAATTACTGAAATCTATAAGTATTCCGCTCAGCAAAGCTCTCACCCTTGCTTGTCAGTCTTGAATGCAGCATGCTTTCTGCTGGCAGTAGAGGTGGAGACAATTTTCAAGACTGTGAAAATCTTATGAGTTTCGTTCCTTAATAGTTATTATTCTGCAGTTGGCGAAGACAAACGCAGCCTGTTCTCCCTGCTCGTTTTCTCTATCAGCAGTAAGTGTCCTACATACTTAAACCATGCACCATGGACATGTGGGGTGGAGGACAAAGACAAAGCTTATATTAAGACCCTGGCTTAATAAATAAGGGGCTTCAAATGTTTCACTAAGTATATGTACGGTGTATAACTCTTTTCTGTTCACTTACYATGAAATAATGAAGTTTGGGGCCTGCTGAAGGACATATACTATGCTTGGCCACGTTAGTTTTATAGGAGGGCAAAGACTTGTGAGAGGCTTGGGCTTTTCTTTTTTCCCTAACAGGAGAAATGAAACTGTCAACTGCACATTGCTGAAAGGTCCAGGAAAYAAGGCCCTGGAAATATCTTCTATATACTTGTGCAATATCTTGATAGAAAAAMATTAATCCTGTTTATTGGAATGTGATAACTGCTGGATGGACTTCAATAATAAAGTATGTCATCTGTGCTTCCACCCAGGAGTCCCTGCTCCTATCATTCTGGTTATTCCTTTGAGTAATTAGTTTTCTGTAACCTGCCTTTCTGTTCTGTCACCAAGTAAATGCATTAAAAGCTTACACTGCCATTCAATCCTCAGAGTACTTGCCTTACAAATTTTGGACCACCATCAGCAAAAGTTCTCCATTCTGTGTCTCTGAGAAGAAAAAAAAAAAAATCCTAGGTCTTTTGTCATCTCTAGGACTTTATTCTTGGAGCAAAAATCTTGGATCACCAACCCATATCTGAAGAGTGAAAACTTCTGCCTTAAGTTCCTTCTCTTATTGATGATAGACAATAAGGACAGTGGAAAGCATAGTTTTCCTCTGCTCACTGTAACTGGATAAACTAATATCTGACCTGATGATTTCTTACGTATTAAAAAAAAAAATCTCTAAATGAGTGCCCAAAAATACACTGCCAGCTAATGAATATATAGGACACTTCAGATCTTGACTTTTTCTTTTTATGTTGTTTAAAAGGTCCTGTCTCACGTTTGTCTTGACACCTTCCTTCAGCTTGTCTGATCCATTGCTTAGCAAATGTTAAAAAAAAAGCTTTTGCCTGGACTCACAGCTTCTGACCCATGCCACACAAAAAGTCAGGGCATCCTTTAAGGTAACAGTTTTCCCACAGAACCCAGTTGTGAACAGTAGACTTGCTTTTAACATACTTAACTTTTAAAAACAATTTTCTTGACATTGATGTATCCATGTACTTAAGCTACAGTTAGGATCACAGTGAGAATATTTCCTTATTTCCCAGCACTAATGTTCAATTTCTCTTTGAGGCATCATAACTGCATTTTACTTTCACTGATCCTTGGTGCCAGCCAGCCCTAGCTTGCCTAAGTTTCACACAGTGTGGCTGCATTCACTGTGCTAATCTTATGTTACATACATTTTTTTGTCACTCCATGTGTTTCTAATTGGTTTCCCAAGCACCCGCAGCATTACAGCTGCTCTATTTGGCAGCTGCAAGTGCCCACAAACCCCTGTGTCTTCCTCTTCTACACTGTTTTAGGTATTCTCTTTTGGCACTAAAGTGAAAACAGTTGTAATCAGATGTAAAGTATATAAAAAAAAAGCATATGGAAATCTTGTGGCTTTGATGTTGCAAGAGGAAAAAAAATCTCTTCCAGCGTTATGCCCACTGCCCCACCCCAGCCGATGGAAACTGGCATTTCTCTGTCTAATCTGGGGCTATTATAAGAAATTACAAGCAAAATAACCACAACCAGAGGACGAATGATGAAGAGTGCACAAGATGCAGTTGGTGGTGGACCGGGCAGAGGCGAAGGCAGGGCTGACCACAGCATCCCTGGCTGGAGGCTTTTCACACCAGCGTGCAGGTCTGCCTGGCTGGGCTTAGGAGGTTGAGCTGTCCTCCCAAACTCTGCTGTGCTTTCCCTGCCTGGAAAACAGCATACTGGAGGTTAGTACTTTACAGTGAAAAATGTAAATATTCTGTAAAACACTCAGGTTCTTGCATAAAAGGCCAAAAAGATTACTTTTAAAGCACTTTTATGACTAGCGAGGGGGATAAACACATTAAGGTGCTTCATAAGCTGCCTACAAACAACCACCAGTGAAATGCAGTGTGGAAACCCATTAGGGAAAGGACTATGTTATCTTTACTGTACGTAAAGAGCAGGTGGGTCTTCACTTTGGCGTCTCTGATCCCACCTGAGAAAGATGCGCTGCAAGTGAAAAGCACAGTGCTCATTTTAACTGTCATGCAAGAATGAAAAATGGAGCCAAGCCCAGCACCACCTGAACCTATGGTTCAAGGAGGTCTAGGTGTTTTAAAATCAATGCCCAAACCCCTGAGTTGTCCTGATTGCAGATGTCCTAAGGTCATGGGTTGGCTTGGCTGTGAGCATCAGTCCAGATCCAGGCTAGRAACATCCTGGATGTTCCTGGATAGCATCCTGGATGCTACTCATCCTGCGCAGGGCAGTGAAGAAACTGTGCTGTTTCTATGTCTGTCATCATATTTTTAATTTACTGGACTAAATACTCTAGTAGGCCTGTAACATGAGTTTCTCATAGCAAGTGAATCACTATTTGTGTATAGAAAGGGACGGAGAAAAATAATGAGTAAGTCTCAATCCCATGTTCATTTTTCGTGGAAGATCCCGGTGGAATGGACTAAAAATAGTCATGCAGGACAGCAAAATTTTTGCTTAATAAGACAAGGGTGCGCAATCCACACATGTAATCCTTGTAATGGTTCTGCTGAATCGAGCTTTATATGGGGGTAGAAAAGAACTCCTACAAAATATGCTGTTGCATTAATTATAAGTTTTCCATTTGACAGCTTAATTAAGAAAAGAAGTTAGTGTAGGGCTTGCAGAATTCATGATGAATCACACATATTCGTACAGACTTCATTTTCATGTTTCAATTATACACATTCCTAACTGATGAACAGCAACATAGCATTTTCTGTTTAATAAATGTGATATCTGTTGGAATTGATAACATTAGTTCAGTAATTACTGAGCCATTATTGTCAGGCATCAGGAAAAAAAAGTGGAAGGATGCCCTAGTTATTAAAGTTTAGTATCAGCACTAAAAAAAAAAAAAAGTGTGGGAGCTTTACTTGCAGGCGCAATACTTAGCAGAAGTCAGCGATAGAAGGTGCCTATGGATCCAATTAGGAGACAAGGGAGAGAGGAACAATAGCTTCACAACTGGAGAACCAGRCTGAGGGATGGGAGATCTGTGTTTAATTCTTGTGTCTATCACAGACTTCCTATGCGGCTTTGGTCAAGTTATTTCATCTCTTTATGTCTCAGCTCCCTATCTGTAATAACGTGATATGCAATAATACAATATCTCCTTCTCCCACATTTTTGTCTATCCTTTTCAACTGCAGCAGCTTAACTGTTGGGACTATCTCCTTCTCTGATACAATAGCCCTCCAATTTTATGGGGAAGCATCAAATATGCTACCATAATACAAATAATTGTAAACCTGGTTGTCTTTTAACTTATGGGGGAAAAAAAAGCAAGCCCCTTCTATGTAGACACTTAGAGGAATAACCTTGAGAGAAAAGGAGGCAAATATCAGCTCAAGCATCTTTTCAAAAACAGAGTTTTTGATACACTGTTTTGTATCCAGACTTTCCAAGGAGCATTTCCTTTTTCTTTTTCCCAAATATGGTAAGAAGGAAACAGAGGTTAAGAGTGGGGAATACCTTCCCTGACAGAGCTGACAGCAGAGAGCTATGGATGACAGTTTAGTCACAAATTCAGCCAAATCCTTTGGTTTTATTCCCAAAGAAGGGATGCTTTCCTGGCTACAGAAAATAAAAATTTGCAAGAGGTGAGCACACGTGGAGATGCCAGGTGTCTCTGTCTGATGGCTTTTTTCCCTTTTGCAATAACAGCAGCTTGAAATCAAGTTCACATGTTTATTTCTTTGGTGACCTATCCAAAGTCCCTTACAATACCATAAAGGCAACTGCTTACACATAAAATCGGTTTCTGCTATAATTACCTTTGAATGTATTCATAATTACCTCTAACAAGATTACTGATCAAGAGCCTCGCCTGAGAGGAGAGCTGGAAATGGCTCCTAATTCAGCTTTCTAAGGAGCAGTGTCTGCTTTATTTTACCTCCTCGTCGCCAGAGACTGATAATGAACAAAGCACCTAACTCCTATTTCCCAAAACATTTTTTAGAAATGCATGTTACTTTTCTGACTTGATGAGAGGTTCTGTCTTCATCAAGTAAAGCACAAGGACACTGAATGTATGGAGCAACTCCAGGTGGGCATTTTGTACATCCTATCAAGAACAACAAAAAACATGTGGTTTGACATTTCAATGCAGAAAAAAGTACTAAGAAAGGGATGAAGAAGAAGATGGCCTCTCCCTGTAACCTACAGGTTTATGTCATTTTATGAAATCTACATAGCAAACATGGAAATGAATGCCATCAAGAAGCAAAAGATTATTTCCGTGCCATTTCATGCAAGTATTTTGGCAGAGACAACAGATAAGCATCAACACAAGAGCTGAGCGAACTCCACCTGATGTGGTAGGTCGTGGTGTTCAGCATAGTGCTGTGATGCATGTCCACTGCTAGAGCTGTTCTCCAATTTATCATCTCGCATTTGATTGTTACTAGAAATGACTGCAACTGTTCCAACTGAATGTTTTTGTTTTTCTTTTTCCCACTGGAAAATGCTGATTTGTCAAAATGTATCTGATCCATGGGAACAGGATGATTTTAATGAAGTTCAGGTTGAAGCCAAGGAAACTGGCAGCTGTGCCAGTTTTGAAAATCTCTTGCTCTGGCAGGTTTCTAAAATTATCCCATGTGACTTGCTGCCTGTTCACCTGATATACTGTTAAAGAGACTGAGCTCCCCCAAGTCCCAGGCTCTCAGCTGCGGACTGGCCAGACCTGGAAACACAGGTGCTCAAGGTGCCACCTCTGGAGTTTGCCAAGACTTGGGAAAGTTCGGGAAGACATGTTTTGAAACTATTGAACAAAATAGCATTTCAATTTTTGTTAAACTGTGGACTTATTCAGGAAGACATTTTGAAAGTTTCCACTGAGTGGCTGAAACCCAGCAGAGTATATTTCTCTGTTTTGTAGTTACCACTGCAAAGCCATTTTGACTGATCAAAAAGAAGTACAATAGTTCTGGTGGGGTTTGTCTCAGCCAAGGTGGCTCTGTAGAAGAATTGACCTGTGGAGATGCCTTTGTCTTTTCCCAGCTGTGGAAAGTCCTGCATGGTTAACTGAGGCTAGGCACACATACAACTTCCAGAGAGCTACAATTCAGCACGATAAATCCTATTCCTAAACATTAAAAACCCCTCTGAAATTAGGAGAGATTAGGCACGCTACCTACTGTAGCTGGATGAAATAGACTCTATTGCGCATCTCTCTTTGGTGGTGTAGTTTGGTGCTTTGTACTCAGAATACAAAAAAAATAGAATTTGTGATGAGGATGAGAGTTTACGTTCTGAATTTAGTTTTATTCATAGTCTCTGAAGCTGTTACTCCATTTTCTTGGCTATTTAGAGATACCAAAATGGCAGCTTTCATCTACTTTCCAAAGGCCATCTAGGCATAGTTGCTTCCTTTATTAAAGTCAATTTAGCATTGCCTTTTTACCTTCCTCTTGTTTTTATTGTCCCATCATTGTCCTGAGGCTCTTTGTGACTTTTTTCCCCCTATTCCTTTTGTAGCCATTTACCCTGCAATTTTCCCTTTTCTGTGTCCATCTGGGACAAGCGATGTAGCTGGGGCAAACCTAGGGTTTACAGGCTTCTGCTTTGAGCTGTGCAGGTTTTACTCACTTTTCCCTTCCTGACGTTGATTACTACACAAGGTGGAAAACCCAGTTTCTCATGGGACGCCTCACCTCTGCCAAGGTTAGATCTTTCCAGTTTTGGCTATTGCAACACCAGCAGTCTGCCAGCACCTGCTCATTTTGGTGCTGGACAGTGGCTGCCAGAGGTTTGAAATTCCTCATCGTTGTCACATCCCCTTTCAATGACGTCCCGAGCACACCACCCCTAGAGTACCCATGTGGTCTCTCCCCTCTTCCAAAGATGYGTTGTAGTCTACTGGAGAAAAAATACTGGATTTCTGCTTTCATTCTGCCAGTTCATTTTACAAGAAATATCTGTAATAAGATAATTTGTTTCTATACTTAGGTGGTCTGCAGGCCTTTAGATGTCTGAAGTGATTGCAAACCCAAGACCTTTTCCATTTTATGTAATTCATGTTCCAGCTTCCTTAGCCTCACCGGGCAGACTTGTTTCTTTGGGCCCAGGAAAGTCCTCCTCAGCTGTTCTTTAAAATGTGAGGCAAGGATTAGCTGTCAAGATAAAACCACTGTGCTAATCAGTTTACAGAGGTGTAAATTGTTTGTCAGAACACAATGCCAGCAAGGCAATTTTGTTTAACAACAATCTTAACAGCAAAGGTCCCTGGGGCGGAAATAAGTAATCAAGCAACCAACCGGGGCTGAAACTTTGAGAAAGCGAGGTGCCATCTCTTTCCAATGCGTCTGCAGTATAATGAGACCTTGCACAAAGCACTGGGAAAGGAACTGGGCTTCTCTTTCTGTGATCCTGAAACCAGTGCTTATGCGACTAATCTTTATTCACACGAGCAAACTTATTCTTTAACATGAGAAAGGAAGGACGGGAGGACCAGGTCTTTGCCCAAGGTTTTCAAACTTGCCCAGCACTAACTTGGTTGTCTTCGAATTCCACAGTTTTATTGGCAATCACAATGGGATTAAAAGAAAGTAATCAGAATTAAAGCCAAACCAAACAGTCCTAGAAATCCCATCCTCAGAGTACCAAAGCTGCACAGCGTTTTATCCAATCGCTCATAATTAAACCATCCCAGACATTTTAGAGATAGCAGAATCAAGCCATTCCAGTTTTAATGTCTTGGTACGGAAATTCATTTTGTGTCTCTGCCCATATGGGGGTATGTCCATAAACCCAAAGCATGAGGAATGCTAAGAGCATCTCATTTCCCCTCACCAGCTACTGCATGGATAAACCAAAATTTATTGGATAAAAGCTGCTTTCTTTCCCTACAAATTTTGCCTCACTTCTGTCCTTAGACCATCACAGGTCCCATCATACTATTACAATCAGTCAGCACACCAAAATGAAACGATTGAAAGGCAACTCTCAGCAGAACTGGAGCGGCCCCTTCATTTTTTATTTCTTACTTTCATGTGTGTGAGACGGGGAGGGAGAGCGAGAGAGAGACTATTGAACTTTAAACTTCCTGATAAGCTGTATTGTGGGAAAGTTCCATTTTTAGGTTTACATGAAGGAGCTACCTCTGAGAATGGCCTTTTAGCCTGTGAAAAAACTAGAAACATCCCAGGAAGTCTCCGAAACATTGTAGCACTGTGAGAATTTGTATAAAAATAAACATTGGATTATTTCAGTCCTACTCCCTTGAGAAAATGAGACCGAATTACTCAGAGTTACTAGCGTAATCTTGACAGAGGAAGGGAAATTAGCAACTGATGCCAGGGCTTTTTGTTTTGTTTGGGGTTTTTTCCCCTTCTTTTTAGTGTAAAGTAATACTTGGAAGAGACAGCAAAGGCAGGTTAAGCATGTGATTGAAACGGACTCAGAGCTGAGACCAAGCCCTGGAGGAGAGCAAGCCAAGCCAGAAGGAGCGCTTTTAAAAGGTGTAAACTGGAATTCACAGAAACATGAGAGCTTGGAAATCTTCCACTGACAGACACAATCCAAAAGCAGACAAATCCTGGTCTCTAGAGTTCAAGGGATTTTTTAAAGCTTTTTGTCGAGCATTTTTCTCAGGAGAAATTAAGATGTGAAAGGCACAAGGAGTCAAGCAGGGTCCCATGTCACTGCAAAAGCTGTTTCTAAGCCTGGTCAGGAAAGTCCTTCATTTCATGGAAAAATTATTCTGATTAATCTGTCTTCCCGTCAGGAAGGGCTGAGAATCCCACACGGTAATAAACCCACATTTTATTCAGCATTGCTCCTAGGACTAGTAAAGGATGGTAAGAAAGAACATGAGATGTTGGGATTTCAGTAACTACTGGTAAGTGAGTGCTATAAACCAAGAGAAAGTTACATAAGTCAAGGAGTAGGAAGACTAACACAGGGTTATCCGAAGCCATAATACTGAAAATGCATGTGTAAGAAAAGAAGTAGAATGAAGGCATCTCCTCCACAGGAATGTCTCCACAGCTACGAACTGCTCCACGGTATTGAGCAAGGTTGAGCAACTGTTTGATTGAGAATGGACTGCRCCCTGAGAGGGTTTGTATGCACTCAGAGGAGAGCATAAACGTGCATTGTCCCCACTTCAGAGCAATGGTTAAAAGCAGAGACTTCATTAATGGTCTAACACATGAGATCTGAGCTTTAGACTTAAGCGTACTGTCCCTCTCCATACATTGCATGGCACCAAGAAGACAAGGAAGAGAGCATAATATGCTAGAAAAGAAAAAGAGAGAAGGTATTCTGCGTGCTGTCCTGGCTGACTCTGGATTCAAGAGTAAAAAAGAGTTACAGAGCATGAGTTTCTTTAATATGAGCTAGAAAGCTAGTTTTTTTAGATGGACGTGTAACAAATCCRTATTTCCCTGGGGTGAAACACAGATGGGAACCCCCAGCAAGCGTTGAAAAAGGACTGCAGAAGCAGTCACTGCTACCCACACCCCTTTCTGCAAAAATCATCCCAGGCAATTCAGGAGTRGCAGCAGACAGGATCTGGTCCTTTTGCCGTCAGGTTGGCCAACAAGGGAAGATGAAGGTGAGGATCTCCAATAAGAACAAAATGAAGGCAAAGAAGGTGCTTCACAACAGGGAGAAATTCAATACCTCCAGAAGCAGGAAAAAAATATGTGATAAATTTTTAGCTTCACTGCCCAATCAAGTTAATAAAAACCTCCAAAAAATCACTATACAACTGTATGATATCTACAGTGAAAATTCAATATCTACTGCCATTAACAACATCATTAATAACAAATGTCTGTTTAATTACTCTTGCTAAGATTAAAAAGGCCATTATTCTTGTAACTTGAGAAATTCATTAGCCAGAAAGTCTGTTTAATGCCAAATGCACCCCCCTTAAAGGCACAGGGTTTAATACTTGAAGGTATTTCTGACATTCAGGCATTTGTGTTGCTTGAAGAAGCACTACCCAGCTGGGCTGAAGTTCATGCTGTGACAATAAACAAGTGCTGTTACATTTCAGAAACTCAGTTGAAGCTACAGGACGTTTGATAGCACTGTCTTTCCCCCTGAACAGTTAAAAATGCACAGGGACAGAGTTGGGTTCTCAGAAGTACCTAAATCACTTAGGACCCTTCATCTATATGAAGGAAAAATAAATGCTTCTGAAAGATGGGCTTTGGTAGTTATATCACCCAGCAAGTTTCAAAAATGCTGCCCCATAATGTAGTCTAGATAAACCAGGTTTCTCTTGTCATGTGCTGAAAGGGTCTTGCACCACCACCATAAACCCTAACTCTGTGGATTATGCAACGTGCACCTTCCGTAACCAAATCCTCATGACACCTAACACTCGTGTTTGCCTTGCTATTGAAGAGAGGAAAATGTAGCAAATGYGGTAGTGCCTGTTAATGCAGCAGTTTGGCTGATATCCATTTTTTAATGGTACTAGACTCTTAACGTACATTCCATCTCCAGAACTGAATGCGGTTGTACAAGCAGGTACAAAGAGAGCAATTACCTCCTTCTAAAACGTGAAACGCTGTACTCCTCCTTGACCGGAGTCAAGGGCAGGCAGAGGATCTGGTCTGTGGCACAGACTGACAGGGAAAGGTAAACACGTTTCCCACCTCCGAGCTCTATGGATGGTGCTGAAAGGCTATAGAGAAAAATTATTGCAGTTCACAGCAATAGCAAATAGGGATGCGTTTAGCACGGTAATTCACTCTGAGAGACAAGAGGCTATATACAGGAGCAGTGCCCCAGTTCATGTGCCCCTCCAGCTGGCTAACCTCCACATCATGCATGCCCTGTAATCACAGCACGAATGAGGAAGACATATCGAGACAGGGGTAGGAAACGGAGCTTTCAAAAAAGATGATCAGTATCTCAAAAACTATGCTGAAAGAAGGCTTACTGCTTAGCCTGTTCATGCACAATTTCAATAACCACAGGCTACGCACCAATGTCTGTGCAATATTGTGTGCATTTTACAAGAGCTGAATTAACTATCCAGTGTAGCACATTTTTAACACGGGGTTGAGAGGCATTAGAAAATATAAAGGGGCATTAGAAAAGTCTAAACCTGCAAAATTTGTCTTTGAGGCAAGGGCAGTGACTCATCCTCTTTCCCTCATTTCCTCAGAAAATGACAACAGTCCCGGCTGTCATGGTCATTGAYGTGATAGTGACAGCAAACCATGAAGAGTTGTGCAGCTACTTGATGTGATACCAGGACAGCAAATTGAGACTGAGTAGTCACGTTCTGAAAATGTTATAGATATCCCAGATCTTAAGAAGATCTCAGAGCAACCAGCTCCACTTCTTGGGTACATTTGTTCTGTTTTTCTGCTTCTGGCAGAGACATCTCCCAAAAACAGAAGTCTAGCCTTTTTATGTTGTTGTTGTTTTAACCTTTCAACCTTTCTCTCATGTTGATATCACCCCCAATCCACGTCTGTTTGGAGGTTATTCCATTTTTCCCGTCATGCTGCATAGGGAACTCAACTATAGTGGAATATAGACAGTTCTCCCTAAAAATAAAAGCTTGCACTAATAATACATCATTGATTAGCACTTACAGCTCAGGAATAGTCCTACCATGTGACACACTGGACGCTTTTACATAGTGAAAGCAGAATGACTTGAAATTATGAGGAAGTAGATGCCAGGGGACCTGAGCAGTAATTCTGAAAATCTTTAAGTTTGGCTCCTAAATAAGAATTTATTTGCCTCACCCTACTTAAAGATGTTCAAAAGCCTTGTCTTTTACAGTCACTCTCCAGCAACATATAAGCGTCTCCTTCATGTTGGGCACCAATATATGAATGTCTACCACAAAGTCACAAACATCTGCTAAAAGAGCTTTTTATAAGCACTTCTGCCCCGTTTCTAGGTCATGAAAGAAGGTACACTAATTCAGTGTCAAGAGTAGTGGTATTGTGGGCCAGTAATTATGTTAATACAGATAATGATACATCCTTGTATTACAGAAGCTTTTTCAGAGTTAATTTTGCCGTCAAGCAATTGCTTTGCTCCGTTTAGCTTTGCGTTTGGATAGCAACTGAAGTAAAACAACAACCGTAATTTTGGTCAGTCAGGAGTGCTGCATTACAGAAGTAAGGGGTTGTCTGTGAACAGAGGGCATTAACCATTTTCCTTCTAGCTCAATTTTCTACTGCCTTGCTCCGCTTTGTCAGCCTTTAATGCTTGGCTTTGAAATGCCATACCCACCCAGTTATACCTTGTTTATCTGAGAAATGTTACATCAGAAGCAAGAACTGGGCTTGCCAAAGAGCAATGCAGCAAACAAAATAGCTATAGATTTACTGCAGTGATTAACTACTTTCTGAAATAGGTGAGACACTCACAACAAGCCTTGRAGTGCCTATCACAGACCAGAGCTGTAAGGGATGCTGGTGTGTTGCTTAGGCCCAGATGAATGGGTAAGAGCATCCATATGGCCCAATTCATTTAAAAATGCAAATATTGTGTGTAGTGTGTGTTTTAATAAGCRAGGAGTTAGATCCAGCAGTGCTCCTGAGCAATCAACCAGCCCTGATACCCAAAATGGGAAAGTCRGGTTGCCTAGGCTTCCATTTTAATTTTTAGAGCTTAAAACCAAACATGATTAGTAGACACAAAATCTAACTGCATTTTTGTTAACATCCTCAGTCAACTAACTGCTTGAAATATGTGTAAGCATAATCTACAGGAGATAAAGCTAGAAATGAAAAAGCATTATATGTGTATATGATTGCCACATCCTTTTTCTCAGGAGCAATATGATTACCATATGTATCCAGCTATCTTACACTCTGGGTTAAATTAAACCATGGTACAAGCACAACCAGTTTAAATGATATTACCCCAGGGATCAATTTGGCCCATCACATGCTAATTACATCCCTGAAAATTAATACCTTTTTTTTTTCTTTTTTAAGGTAAATAGTCTTTTCTAAAATTATTTTTAGGCAAAACAGGTTTTGTTTGTTTTTTCAAGAAAATTACATATTTGCAGAGTTCCTGGACTTTTTATGCTGTTACAAGTTACATCTGGTTTTCTCCACTGGTGTTGTCCAAGCCAACTTTAAAGGTAAAGCTAATCCAGAGCAAGCCAAGGATCTGCCTAAATTCTATAAGCCAAGAAACAGCCAAGCCACAGAGAATATTTAGGCATGAGGCTCCTGCCCACAGCCCAGTGCTGCAATCCCCAGGAATGCACTGCAATTGCTCTACAACCTTGAAAAGCCCGGAGACAGCTGCCGGTTCCTGGCTGCAGCCTCCGCTGCTGAAGCATTTTTTTCCAGCTTGGTTTCTTCTCGTCCCGATCCGGACCAGCCCCAAGCCGCGAGCCGCAGGGTAGGATTTCGGTAGCTCCCCCGTTCCCCTTCGCCCTCCAACGGCTGTTCGTCACCACCCAACGGGGTTAGGCAGGAGGATGGACAAACTTCCTGAGGCTTGAGGCTCTGCAAACACTCGCTCTTCCTTCTTTTCAAAAATAACTCGGGTCCGCAAGCGCCTCTTCTTGCAAAGCCAAATACCTGACCTGGCAGCCTGGTTTGGTTTTTTTGGTGTTTTTGTCTGTTTGTTTGTTTGTTATTAAATAGAAGAGTGAACTGTGTATTTCCACTTCTTATAAGCTAGGCTGGCAGGAGGGGGTCATCTGGATATGAAGTGTCTAGCCATACCTCTGGTTCACTTCTTTATTATGTGCTTTCCTCTCTCCTTGTTCTCTGCTCTGTAATTTCATTGTCTCCAGTATAACTTGAGTCTTACAACTAAGTCTGAGCCTGCTAAGGAAAGTTCTAGCCCCAAAAATGAGTTTTTCAGCAGATTTCAGTGAGAGTAAAGAAAGTATAGCTATTTATCCCTTGCAAGAAGACATAATATTAGCTGTATAAATCTTAATATAACCTCTATGTTTATTTTCAGTGATATGACATGAAAACCACCAGTACCATCATAGCTGCAGGGCAGTATTCATATGTAAAATCTTACTTCATCCTGTGGTAAGAATCCCTGGCTAAGGGCAATTGAATATTCAGCATGAAAAATGGCCGTGTAACTGAAAGAAAGACTTCTGCTTCTGTCTTTCTTTCCTGCATCTGTAGAGTTTTAATGTATATGTTTCTTATATCTTCTCTTCAAAAGGTAGATCACATGCAGGTAAAGCTGAAAGAACCAATGAAATGTTTTACTGGGAAGAAGTCCATACCAAAGTAGCAACAACCACCAATTTATTAAATAAATGGGCTGATGGTTCCCAGTTTCATTCACCCACTCTAGTTACCTGTGTATGTGTATACGTACACAGATCTTAGTATATCTCCAGGCAATGTGAGCATCCATAGATATAATGTGGTATTGCATTCTGTCGTCCCGTGGAAGATTTAAGCTTCCCACCGAAATGCAATCCCTTTTACCGTTCCCTCCCCATTTTGTTCTCTAATGCCTTCCCCAGACTCTAGAAAACACAGCTTCCCTGTCTTTCCAGAGCTGTTACAAAACCGAGAGGCTCACACGGTCCGCTCAGACGGACAGAGCTGGTTGTCGCCCATCGTGCTCCGACCCGTCCGGACACCACGTGCCACTCGGGAGCTTTTTCATCCTTCCTGTGTGTCTGCTCTCACTTCACTCTTCCCAGGGGGTTGTTCCCTTCCTCTCTGAGTTTGTGAATGTTTCTGAGTCCCTCCTCGAGTGTTTCCATTGAAAGGGGGGAGGTAGCGTTTCTTTCATTGACAGGGCCTGCCAGGATGGGGTATTGCTTGGACCTGTGGAGGCGAGGAGAAACCTCTGCTCCGCAAAGCCTGGGCTGCTGCATGCCAAAGCCGGAGCTCGGTGCAAATGTTCCTGACAGCTCAGGGCTGGGTGGATGGGCAAAGGTCTTCAGCCTAGAAAAGCAGCTGAAATGAAAAGTGGGAAAGATTTAATCCTTTTGGAAAATTTATGTATCAGAGAGCTACACCTCCCAGAGCTACACCTACCAGATTTCCCTAAAGTAATGGTATGGTTGGATGGTTGCATCCAGAGGGTAGTGGTCAACGGCTCAATATCCAGATGGAGGTCAGTGTCGAGCTGTGTCCCGCAGGGGTCCGTACTGGGACCAGTACTGTTTAATATCTTCATCAATGACATAGACAGTGGGATCGAGTACACCCTCAGCAAGTTTGCAGATGACACCAAGCTGAGTGGTGCGGTCGACACGCCTGAGGGACGGAATGCCATCCAGAGGGACCTGGACAAGCTCAAGAAGTGGGCCCATGTGCACTTCATGAGGTTCAAGAATGCCAAGTACAAGGTCCTGCACCTGGGTTGGGGCAACCCCCGGTATCAATACAGGCTGGGGGATGAAGGGATTGAGAGCAGCCCTGCCGAGAAGGACTTGGGGGTACTGGTGCATGAAAAGCTGGACATGAGCCAGCAATGTGCACTCGCAGCCCAGAAGGCCAACCGTACCCTGGGCTGCATCAAAAGCAGCGTGGCCAGCAGGTCGAGGGAGGGGATTCTGCCCCTCTGCTCTGCTCTGGTGAGACCCCACCTGCAGCACTGCGTCCAGCTCTGGAGCCCTCAGCACAAGAAAGACATGGACCTGTTGGAGTGGGTCCAGAGGAGGGCCACGAAAATGATCAGGGGGGTGGAATGCCTCTGCTATGAAGAAAGGCTGAGAGAGTTGGGGTTGTTCAGCCTGGAGAAGAGAAGGCTCCAGGGAGACCTTATTGCGGCCTTTCAGTACTTAAAGGGGGCTTGTAAGAAAGATGGGGACAGACTTTTTAGCAGGGCCTGTTGCGACAGGGCAAGGGAGAATGGTTTTAAACTAAAAAAGGGGAGATTTAGACTAGATATAAGGAAGAAATTTTTTTACGCTGAGGGTGGTGAAACACTGGCACAGGTTTCCCAGAGAGGTGGTAGATGCCCCGTCCCTGGAAACATCCAAGGTCAGGTTGGAYGGGGCTCTGAGCAACCTGATCTAGTTGGAGATGGCCCTGCCCACGGCAGGGGGGTTGGCCTAGAAGACCTTTAAAGATCCCTTCCAATCCAAACTATTCTATGATTCTATAACCATATCCCTGATGGACCCTTAAGTTTGGTGAGGCTGTTCCCCTTTCCTGAGTACCTACATCTTCCCTTCAGCAGCCACTTTGGTTTACCCAGCTSCAGGTCCCTAGGAGATCCCATTTTAAATATCCTTTCCCCACTCCTTCACTTGCAGCTTCCCTTTCTGCTCGCCTTCCCCACACTCCTTAAGAGGGCTCTTGTGCAATAGCCTGCTTCCAAATACTAACTGTCATAAACTGCAATTATTTGTATTAACATTTTAATAGATTTTCTGTCTCCAACATCTTTTACCTACCTAAAAGGAAGATTGCAGGGCTAGGACTAGTAATCATTTTTTTACTTTTTTTAAAAATAAATTGCTAATCAGGATTACAGAGCAAAAGTAACAATTGCAGAATCCTACTACTCACATATGTTTTTTATCACTTTTTCACTCACTCACTCTTCTGGTGTTTGTAGAGTTCTGTTTTGTGCTAGTAGCCTTCTTGGTGGTTATCAATTTTGTTTAATTTGCAAAGAAAAGCCACGTTCTTTGATTCTCCTTTGTAATTTAAACAAATTGCAAACTAGTTATTCATAAACAGGACCATCTTTCATTTGAGAAAGCAAGAACCAAAAGATTTTGCCTTAAAGTGGCAGCTCCCTGTTTTGTTAAGACAGATGTGTCCTATTCACTAGGAAAAAACAATAGCAAGTCTGAAGGCCACGCAGTCTAAAAATCATTTTTCATGCCATTTGGAGAAATAACTGGTGCAATAGAGATGAAGTGAAAACAACTCAAATTTTAGGTGCATATTAGAAATACATGTCCCTTTTTTAACRTCTTAGTTTTCCCATGTTCCAAATAGCTAGCTTACATTTCAATAATCTTCTTTAAACTAGTTTTTCTTAACCTTTTTAAAGATTATTTAAAATAACATCAATAATTTAAAGTTAAGCCTAAATTTATATGAAACACCTTCTGTGCCTATTGCATTCCAGTCTTTTTTTTTTTAATTAAGGAGATTCTAGCAGTCATTTCTGACTGCTGTGGCATCTCTCTGCAAATCCTTTCTTCAGCTCTGCTACACTGAGGTTCATTTGTGTCATTCAAATCTTTGCTCTTTAAATATCCTCTTATAAATTTATTATGGCAATACATTCATATCTTTAAGTTTAATCTGAAACTTCGATAACAAGCAGGAGATGGAATAAATGAGTAGAAAGGAGACCAGATAAAAATTAAAATACTGTTCTGTCATTGCGCATATAAACTATTAGGGACACTGACAGGATGGTATTTTAATTTTGTCCTCCTCTCCCTCGCTTCTTCCACCCAACTTCACTCTTCCATCTTCAGCTTGTTACCAAAGCTTCTGATTAACCCAGGAACAGGGTACCATACACAACATGCTCAGGAGATCTTTAAAAAGCAGGAATATGAATGATACCAGGTAAGCATCGGTGTGCTACAACCCAGCAGAAAGGATCTTTTCTTTCATTAATTAGATATCCAAGTGATCCTTACAGAAAAACACYCTTATTGTCTAAATAATGATAAAAAACCAGCATCATTTAACCCCGTCTCTCCACCCGCCCGTGATTTACAGTGGTATTATGTGATCAGTTGCTTTTTCCACAATTCACGTTATGATGCTAACTCAAAATCTATTCGCAGGCCTCTTTCCAACCTTCTCTAAAGCAAACAGTTCAGAAGGGCTTTCACTGTGTAACTAAGAATCTGAATGGGGTTGGATTTTTTAACATTCAGGTATGACTGTTTTCTCTTTCCTTCAGTTAAGGGAGAACAAAACAAGTCTTTTTTTCAGTTGTCTTATTTGTTGAGTATCCAGGTAACAAACTACTTAAAATCAAGCAAACAAAACTTGATAATTGGCCCCCATCCCCATCTGAGCCRCAGAAGGATGTAACCATGGCAACGTGTGGTTTAGAGCAGACCATTTCGTGTACCTTTCAGGATTTAAGCTTGTGAGAATCTATCCATTCCTAAGTAGAATTATCACTCCAGGAGCAGTTTGTTCTTTATTTTAAAGGATGGTTGAAGCTGGGGCCAGAAATAGTCCTTGACAATGTGTTCGGGGCAGGGGGGAAGGTGAAGGCAACACGGATGCACATACAAAAAGGAAAACAAAAACAACAAAAAAAGCCCAAAGTTCCTCCGTGCCAAGGAGCAAACAGGAACAGACACTGCAAAAGACAATAATTAAGG
The DNA here is from genome assembly GCA_035582835.1 of Phoebastria nigripes. Taxonomy (NCBI): domain Eukaryota; kingdom Metazoa; phylum Chordata; class Aves; order Procellariiformes; family Diomedeidae; genus Phoebastria; species Phoebastria nigripes. The sequence continues at coordinate 2,610,263 of JAYKAV010002821.1, read as the reverse complement.
ATGAGTCAAGCACAGCAGGTTGTCAGAAAGCTCTCCTGCAAATGTGTTTTCTCATGAGCTAAGAAGCCTGGAACAAAGTTAGTCATATCTCAGCCCTAAGGTCCAGCATCTCTTTCCTTGCTTTAGGTAACACTCATTGTAAAAGTATGTATATATAACATTAAAGAAATATGTCTATGGAAAGAAATTAAAAAAAAAAACAGCACACCTAGGTTTGTAGTATGGCAACCTCTTCTTAGTCATGCGGATTCAGGATCTAACAAAGCTAAGTCAATTCAATACTTTCATGCCTTTTTCCCCATTACATAAGGTTTTTTAGGTTTTCTTCTATCTATGTAATCCAACCATCCTTGCTTGTTTACAGTTAATACCTCTGTAACATTACTGTGTTCATAGAGCTGTGCATATTATTTTGCTTTCTTCCTGCATCCCACTAATTAAATTTTATTTTTTAATGTAATTAAGAGTTCGTCTTGAAATTCATCCTGCTAATGTTAGTTTTTTGTTTTCCTTTTGAAACGGAAACTACAAACACAACAGATTGTAGCTGTCTTTTTTTACATGAGACAAGTCGCATTGTTTAACCAGAGCCTGATTAGGCAAATCAACTGACATGAGAATGAGTGGTTGCACTGAAGAGGTAATATGCTGCAAAAGGCAATGCTCAGAAATACCTTGACATGGAAATCTGAAGGAGAGATCTGTATTCAGAATTGAAAGGAATTAGATTTGAATCAGAATAAAAATATTCTGAGTCAGAATGAAATATATTCCTGTATTCTCACATATTATCCTATTACCCTCTGCAGCACATGAAAGGGGAAACATCATTATATATAGAATCTGTTTCAGGAGTGGATATCCTTTAAATGGGCAAATTCCAGATTCTCTGCACAGCTCTAAAGCTGGAGGCCAGTTGGGTCACTGGCTGGAGTGTGTGACATGGAAAACTACATCGTGGTCCATGTAATACCATAAAACGTAAGCTACACACAAACACTCTTTTCTAACAGTACAGTAATCAGAGCTGGGCGTACACATTGCTTCCCCTAATTAGCACATTGTATCCCTCCTGTTTCTTTTTTTTTTCCTTTTTTGCAATTGTTGATATTCTAGGTATCCTACGCATCTTTCTAAAAAACAGTAATTTACAATAAAAAAGAAATTGGGGGGAGGCATTTACAATATTTAGAGGTGGCCTACAGTCAGATCTGAGTTTTGCATGTCTAAGAWCAGGTTTTAGACCTGCAGAAGCAGGTATTCTCGATACCATTTCTCTAATTTCAAGGTAAAACCTAAGATAGACCATCTGGTTAGATCATTATTACTGTGCTCCTACCAGTCTTCCTGCCGTTACTACTGCTGCCACTACTACTACTATTACTATTTTTTTTTCAAGGAATAAGCAGGATTTTATTCATCAGCAAATAAGTACTGCTTGCTGTTTAATTTTATCCTCAGAGAATTTTGCATCTTGCACACTTTGATAGAAATATAAGCTCATTAACAGAATATTTTTTAACCAGACCATTATGACTTCATTTTGAATCAAAGCTCATTAAAACAATTATAATCAAATGTTTCATTTTCTTTTTCCCTTGTGAGGAACAGCTGAAAAGGTTATGTTTGTTTTTCTTTATCTGAATCTCTAGGGCTATATAAACAGACTACATGGACTTGTTTGTGCTCCTTTTTCTTTACATTTAAGGGTTTGCTCATCAGAGTATGCGTGAGCGCTGTTCCTGGGGTCATCCACAAAGAGTTGCAGCACAACGAGTTGCAGCCCAGGCCACACAAAAATCAGTGGCAATTTTCAGTTTTGTGCCCAAGGATGCTACCTCACCACCCAAGGTCCGAACAGTGGCCGTCTCTTCATGCTACATCATTGACAACAGTTTGAGAGTGTGCACATCAGGGATGGGTTTGCAAGGTGTTTTCCTTCCCTTGCTCCTTTTGCAGGGACCGACACACCGTGAGCAGGAGCAAGGGGTAGGGTGGTGGAGCGGGTGAGATGGAGAAGATCCTCACCTTGGTCTGCTCTCTCCCCATGCAGACCTACAGCTCAGGTGGCAAAGGTTCCTCTTTTTTTGCTGCTGCATAGCAAAATTGCTTTCACACAAACAGAACTGGAGCTCACTGAATGGACCACTCGTGTTTTGTGGATTACAGGAATGGTACATAGACAGTTGCATGCCACAGTCACTTAGCACAAACCCCATTGAACCTTAACATTTAAAAAATGTTGTGCTTAATTCTTTGGTGCAGAAAGATCTCTTCTTCTTTCAACACAATCACTTAATAACAACATCACTTGTTGTTAAGCCTGAAACTGCGCTTTCAGTAAAACATATCTCTATTAAGCAGTCGGTAATTCAAAACAAGAATGGCCAGCTCCAATTAAGAGAAAATAAATCTATACTCAAAACTTAGTAAATCTGTGTAACAATGAACTTAGAATTAAGGGATTTTACTCTGAAAGAGCATTACCTTCATATGGAAAATTGTGATTATTTTTTTCTCTGGAATAACTAATAAGTTCACAGCATTTGCAAGCCACAAGAACAGCCCTTAGCTACAGTCCAACCTCACTTGTTGTAACATCAATTGTCTTTCAGCCGTGAGACTAAAACCTGAAAGCTGAACATGGGCTAACAGCTGAAAGCTCTGTGCACAAAATTTTGCACAGGAAGGAGAGTCTTCCCTGTGTCTGTTGAAAATATGAATCTTTGCTATCCTGATATAGCAGAATTTTTGTACTAGCCCAGTGTAACCACCATTTCCATGCAAACAATCAGCCAATACAAGGCAGAAGATTTGCAGAGTAGTATAATGACAAGCCATCAGTAATGCAAACATGGAAAAAAAAACCAGCTTAAACTAATGCATAGTTTTTCTCCTAATAATTGACCTAGAAGTTGATGTCTAATTTTGAGGGAAGACATAATACAATATAAAAGGCCATATTTTAAAGTAAATAATATTTGAGCACTTTCTAGAAGCAAATTTCTTTGTGACAGATGTATTTCTGGGAGCTGTATTTGGCAACGGTTAGGGTAATCTCTTGGATTTACAGGTTGAAACCAACACTTTCTGGGCTGTAAGGAGAGCCTAGGACCCACCTCTTCCATCTGAGCGTAAGACACAAGACAGAAGTGGGGACAGCTTCAGTGTTTGTTCAGCACCATGAAGGACTGAGTTGTTCAGCCTGTTCTCCCAGACCTGTTAGGTGTCCTTTTCTTATTGCCAATTTATGGACCATTTCCTAGGTCATGAGGCACCGACTAAACACAGGGTTTGCATGACCTCTCGGCAATAGATAGGAATGACTTTCACAAAATCTTCTGAATGAGTATATTCGAGAACCACTATTCTAAGTGTGGATACACAATTCCACAATTCCATATTTTAACTTAACTTTGAGATGCTCTATAACCACATTGGTAGCTCAAGCAGGAAGATCACTGTCTTTCTCTTTTTCTTTTTTTCTTTTTTCCTTTTGTCTTTTTTCTTTTTTCTTTTTTCTTTTTTTCCCTCCCCCCAGTCTCAAGCAAGACCAAAGGATTTCAGAAATACAGACCAGGAATTCATGTGGGTCTCCCTGCACATTAATGAAAATGGGAGTTCTGCTCTTTCCGGGTTGCAACATACCTGTCTGTTTTTCTATAGGCAGATCTTCCACAGGTGACAGGTAAAAGTCAGGTAGGCAAGCAACGCTGGTTTAAGTGACAGCACATAAGCATTAAATAATACCCCATCTCTWAAAGCTAATTCTTTACAATAAAACAGAATAATAGTAAAAACAAACAGGTGTTAGGAGTGCTGCCCCCAAAAAAGGCTAGATTGCAATTACAGCTCATTTCCTCAGATTGTTTCCAAATGCAGACCTCTAAACCAATGGACATCAGATTTATTTCAGATTTAAATCAATTTAGCTTTCAGGGTAAAGCTGTCAACTATGTTGTCAGTCATCCTTAGGCTGCTGGGGTGGAAAGAAAAAAAGGAGGGTGGGGGGTGGAGGGATGTGAAGAAAGAGAAATTTTGGAGTGTCAGTTCTCCTGTCTACACCAGTCCTTTCCTTGGTCCTTCCTAGTTAAAAAGTTGCCTCCCAGAGACAACAAGGTTATGAGATATGAAAGACACTGTATTGCGTGATAGAATATGTGCATTTTTAATTTTTTTTTTTAACTCTGTTAGTTAGGAGGGGCAAGCCTGACCCTTGTGTCAAGTCTGGTCTGCATCTGGAGCATTTTGCAATGGTCAAAGAGAAGGTCTGTTTCTCTCAGGACAGTGCTGCTCTGTCCATGTTTCTCCAGCTCCCGTGCCATGGCTGCAGTCCTCCACACCCTACTCAACGGCTGCCAAATGCATTCAAGACCCTCTTGCCTGCAGAAAGACAAAGTTTTCCCCTTTACAATGAGCTTTGCCTGGAGGATCTGATTTTTCTAAAAACAAGCCAAATTATTTTAAAATATTTTTTGTTGTTGTTGTTGTTAATTACTTGTTTTAAGGAAGGCAGCAGACTGGAAGGCAGTGACCTACTGGCGGATGCTGAGATCATTTAAAATTGTACAACACAGGCAGTATGGCCAAACCCAGACATTCCAAACTCATGAATCAGGCCCCATAAACCATGAGATAGTCTTGAAATAATGATCTTTAAAAAAAATAATGAATGTTGGGTTCTCTCCACTGCCTTCTGGCTTTGTCATCTTTTAAGGTACACACGAGATCAAATTTTCAAATTTTCCTCATCAAACATGAGGACCTTAATCTTCTTTTTTATTTTTTTTTTAAAGGAAAGCTGAGGTTGTTAAAATACTACATGATACATGGAACTTTGGTTTTCAAAAAAAACATCAAATATTATCACTCTTCTGATAACATCACAAGAGCTGGCAACAAAGGAATAGCATCTATACGTTGCAATAGTCTTTCCCAGGCACTTTAATAAGACTTACACATTTTATATTCTAGCTGTGCTTTAATTAAAACCAGTTACTTTCTTTTGTTTGAAATAGCTCAAACAATTCAGCACTTAAAAAAAGAAAGGAAAGAAAATAGAAGAAAGAAGCTATCTGGATGGGTTTCTAATAGTGGGTGTAAATCCAGTCATAATCAAGATTTATTTGTACAAATCATTTCAGTGGGAAAACAGAGCCTCCAACGTGTGCATTCAATTAAGTATCATACCAAACCTTTGTTATCCTTGTGTTAGACCTGGCTAGTGTCTATGTACATTGTTAGTCAAACATAACAATATCATAATCATAAATAATTCCTATTTCTCATGAAAAGCTGACTCCAGTCTAAACTGTTGGGGCTCTGCATTTCTATTGGTACTTGTAACTGCCTGAAAGCAAAAGCAACTTTATTATTACAGATTAAATTGCAGTCAAATATTAACTTATGAACTCTCTTCTGACTTCACAAGATTGTGCGGCATTTTTGCCTGTTATCTGAAATCCTTAATAATGCATTAGAAGACTGAAATTTCAGAGGAATTTGTTTGAGATTTCTTCTTTGGCTTCATCTGCAGTTCTCAATGAGCAATGCATCATCCAAACACATTATAGAAATTAGAGTCTGCATTCCATTATGCATTCAGACATTTATAGCAGAATGATAAACCTGTCTCTACCTCAGGGACTTGGCTTTATAAATCAAGGCTTCCTGTAAAAAGATTACATTCCTATTTGAAATTATTGGGGTTCTATATCTTCTTTCCATATCAAGTAACAATATACATTAGAAAAGGAAAGGAGAATGGAATTAAAGTGGGGAAAAAGTCATGTTTTATTAGAGGCAAAATGTGTTGCTATTTTATTTTGATTTTCTGAAAGAAAGCTGAGATTCTAGAGTTTTAGGTTTGAATGCTTCGCTGTTCTGGAGCTTATACAAAAAAACCTGAACTCTCAATCTATTTTTGAAACTTATCTGCTTCTGTAGTACCAGAAAACCTCAGAAGTCTTTCATGTATTTATCATCACTGAACTCCTCTGAGGGAGGAAAATGCTGTTATCACTATTTTAGAGATCAGATGTTAAAACACAACTCCTCTGACAGAGCAGGGGATTGATCCAGTGTCTCCCAACCCCCAGGTCAGGCAAGGAGCAGAGGAATGGGAAGAGCAGTCACAGGAGCATCCCTTCTCAGGAAGCAGGACACGATGGGTCAGGACACAGTCCCTGCACCCCTTAGCGATAGGAAGGGACTTGGATAGGACATTTCCTGGCGTGGGGGTCCTGGAGGCACCATAGCACAGTGCGTCTGGATGCCATACAATATGTCCTGCAGGTAAGATGCTCCTGTCAAGCTCAGGATTTGAGCTGTCTTTCTTAGTATATGTGATGAGAAATTAGTCTGCCAACATATGCGGAGAGCAGAAATTTGAGCTCCGCAGAGGGCACTCACTCATGACCATCCCTTTGTCTTCTTYCACTGCACATCAACCGTCCCCCTCAAGCCTCACCTTGACCTTCGTAAGATGTCTGTCTTGTGAATCATGGTCAATACAATGGCAATGGTCACACAAGACTAGGTGAACAGAAGTGTAGYAAGGTAATATTTTGCCTGAAAAAAATAGGTTTTCTCTGTGATGTCAAGCGGGCATAACATCCTGTAAGAAGCAGGTATACATGGCATGGTTTCTTGGGATGAGGCATTTTCTAGCAATGATGTGGAATAGGAAATATTAAGAAATACAGGAAATTAGGGAATATAGGAAATAGGATGGAGAATGTAAAATTATCTATTGTTTTCTCCTTACACATGTTAGTACTTGACTTTGTTTAATTTATGTATGTCAGTGAATTTGATAACTGTCAGTTCCTCAGCAGACCTGAATTTTCACTGAGAAACTGCCTAAAAACACATCATTAATTGTATCCTGGGCATATTCAACAATGGAAAAGGAAGAAATGGATTTCAGGATGAAAATAGTAATTTTGGAGGTTGAAGAACATCCAAAGTCACCTGGGTTACTGGTTAACACTGAAAAGTACATGTGAACTGGCAGACTTTCTCAAAAATTTTGCATCTGAATTTCAGAGCTTAGAAAAAACACACTATGAAACACTCAGCTAAATTGAAAAAGTCCTGTTCTCCTAGGTCCAATCACTTAGCCCAATGAATGGCCTGAAATCCTATTAAGACAGTACAGCTAGGTCTTCTGGGTCTTTAATTTATACCACAAGTGATACCCACAGTGACTTCAGCATCTACACATTAACTTCACTTAAGCCACAGTGACTTATCATCTATGCATTAACTTTATTTTATTCACTGATTTGAACAGAGCTCTTTAAAGTTAAAATGCCTCTTGAGAACTGCAGGTTACATCCACCCTAAACTAATTGAAAGGCTCCATGGATCTGAAAACCACCAAAGGACACTGGTGTGTTCATATGACACAAGGCCTTGGCCTTGAAAAATAAAAGCTTTTCACATGCGTGTAAATGCAACCATGCTTCCTCTTTTTTTATTTTTTTTCTTTCCCTGGAAATAAAATCTGGTTGCCTGGTTTCACTGTAAAACAACATTTTCGCATTTTATATTTTTCCACCTAGAAGCAAAGGTTTCATGCACCATCCTTAATCTTCTCAAAACTTGAACCACTGGTTCATTGTCTGGCACTTAGATATTCCATGTTAAATGTAAGCTATTTGCTACTCTACCATTAAAAACCTACCCGAAAGCTAAGTCTGATAAGTTAATTTGATCAAGAACATTTATCCTACATTGTTCATTTAATCTGGGATTTAGACTCAGGAAGTCATGGAAGTAAAATCTGCAAGATGAATCCTATTTTACAATCAATAATCRTTACTCCTTCCTAGTTCGTTACAATTAGAGATGTAGCACAATATAGATAAGGACTCAGGAAGTTTAACGTATACAGTATTGATTCCTTTTTGTGCTTGTTTTTTATTTTATTTTTACATTATAAAATACTCCCAAGAGACGCAAACAAAGCCTAAGGAGGCCAGACGTAGATGCTGTACCAGCACTACAGAACAAAATAATTCAGTGTATGCAATCTTAAAACCATAACCATTAATCTTTTGATGCAGTGCATCTCTGAGTGTGGACTCATAAAGTATATAATAAAACACAGATATGCCACAACAATTGAAGTCAAGTCCTGCCTTTTCTCAGCCATGTGACTTACAACAGCAGCAGAAGAGCACAGGAATGAGCAGAGGGTAAACTCTAGGGGAGCAAACGACCAAATCACTTTATGCTCTTAGCCCCTAAATTCCTTTAACATTTTGAGTTTTGCAGGTCAGACTATAGAACCACCTATTCTATAGTGATGCTGTGTTTTGGTGGACTGGCGTTCTCCACTGTCAAGACAGTTTCACTGTCTAAAAACTTCAAAAAAATTTAATTGTCTGAGTGAAACTCTTCCAAACCATGTGTTTGAATTTGGGAATATTTCAGAATGGGGTTAGCCATATCTGAGATGGGGCTAGTGAAAAAATTACCTCATTCTGTTTTATTTTTAATCAAAGAAATCATCAATGTGTGTTCTCTGAAAAGTTCAAATTAATCAAATTCTAAGGAATGTAACTGAAGTTTGACAAAGGTTGGCATGTGAATCTGTGTGTGGCTTTGGCTGGGAAAAGTTTCTGGGAAAGTGTACCCAAATTTAGACAAAATCACAAGCCTATTTTACAGCTCACAGCTGCAAAGGAATTCTGTGGAAGCTATTTGAACTGCTGTGCAAAACTAAGGCAACTAAAATAACAGAAAACAGCATATCTGACTGGGCATCTCTTTGCCCCCTATGTTTGTGTGTGGGATTATTAGTGATAGCTTTTTATCCCCCTTTTTCCTGAAACAGTGATGAGACCCACACAAGAGAATGTTAAAAACTAAACAACACTTTTTTACAGCAAAGCTTTAAACAAAGCAAAGGGTGACATATTGAAGAAAGAAAACAAAATATCAGATATCTCATCATTAATCACCAACCATCCTAGGCACTAAACGAGATAGTCATCTTTGAAAAGACTAGGATGTGATCATATAATTTAAGACTGAATAATAAAGCGTGGGCATCTTTTTTCTGCTATTTCCTTACTTTCAAGTGCCTCGTTTTGTGATCTTATTAATGTAGTCCCAGTGACAATTGTGTTGTAGTCATAGTGAGCAAAGGTGATAAGAAAAGCTGGATTTCTGGGAAGATCATGCATTTCAGCAGACAAGGTTTGGGGAGGCATGCCTACAAACTTTGTTTCTCTGATGCTCCTCAACATGGTATGTGTATGAGTCATGTGTGTGTGTGTATCTAATATATAAATAATATAAGAAAGACATGGTTCATATGTGAGAGAAAAATCCCATTGAACTATAACATTCCCAGATGTTATTTTCCTAGTACAGTGTATATGCAGAGAGTAGCTTCCCCTTAAATAGCTTGCAAACCTCCTAGTGCTGTTCACTGTGCTCGTTGTTTCAGAGCCACCAGAAACCAGCCAGAGCAGCAATATGTATATAACTAGGCCTTGCATGTTTGTATATTTTTAGTAAACATAGTTATTTGGTACCCAGCTGTGCCCCTGTGGTTTTTTCATATTGTTTTTGTTGTTTAAAGATCAAAAAGCACAGGCATATACTGTACATTGTAAAGAAAGGAAATGAGGAGGCAAAACTTAGATAATTTAAAAATCTCTCTGGCACCTCTCCAAAACACAAAATACAACCCTAGAGATATCCTTGAATATTACATTATGTACCTTGTGCAGAGCCAGGATCTCTGCACTGTTTGGTTTACATTACTTAAACTTCCAAATAGTGAAATTCTCTTAGTATTGGCTTCCACGACCTCATTATCTTTTGTACCATCAGCTACAAAGGCCTCAAAGAAGCAATTTTTAACTTTCAAATGTGACTAATGTAACCATTTAACTCTAAAAGGCCTTTTGTTTCATGTCTGAATTGAAGATGTTTTTCTTCTAATCTTCTTTCCTTGACAATAATGTGAACTGTTTCACAGACTGTTGAGAACTTTGTCTCAGTGAGAGGTTATTACTGATTTCTCCATTTACTCTGTGGGATCTTAAATCACAGGAAAGTATCTCACAAAGAAAAAAAAATTACTTTATAAAGCTGGAAGGTGACTGAGAAGTGTAAAGGTAGTATCAGTGTGAACTTCACTTCATTTGAGCAAAATGGCAGGAGCGAGGAAGTTGATTTACGTAGTGACAGCCCAAAACTGGGGAGGTCCTGACCAAGGTGTTAGTGGTACAGTGAAAGCTCAGTGGAGTTAAGCCGTATGGTTCGAAGAGTTCGATGGGGACCGATAACAAACACAATAGACTGGAGAACAGCTGGCTGCAAGAGGAAAGCAAGCCAGGGAAATGTATAAGAAACGGTTATGAGCTTAGCCTAGGGGAGAGGTCATCTTTGCATACAGTGTCCTGGAAAGGCAAAGTCAGATTTATGAGCAAGGCAATTTTCTGTTGTTTGTTTCTACTGTGTACCAAAATAGATTTTTAGATCAAGAAATACCTTCTTTCTCTTTCTTAATTTTTTGGGGTTTTTTTTGTGATGGAAACAACATTTCAGAGCTTGAAATCTTAGTTATCACTTGAGCCAAACAGAATGATATTACTACATTTAAGTTCCGGAATTATCTAAGGGAAGTATGTACATTCAACACAAATCTGTGGGTTTCATATCTAACCCTTTGTATTTTCTGAGACTTATCTTTTAAACAAATAGAATCAGCCCAAGAAAGTGAATCCTTATGCAGAAAAATATCCAATTACTTCTGTGTGTGCTCCGCCTGAAGAAAGGCTTCTGGATGTGGGCATGCAAAGTGCTTTTACTGTCATGTTCACCTCCGTTAGACCGTAAATAAAGCGTGCTGGTATGTGTTGATGTACTTCCCTAGAAAATACAAATGCCACAAGTATTAGAGATTATCATACATGGATCCTGGCAAAGTGTTTGTAGATCAAGATTTTTTCCCAAGTGAAGTCTCAGAGCAAAAGTGTGCCCTCAAGATGCACATGAGGTTCCTGTTGACAGCAAAGGGACCTGAACGCCCACACATCCAAAGGAAAGGTCTGGACCACAGGAGAAATTCTGGCACTGAAAATGGGTTTATTTAAGTTTATAAAAACACTGAGCAAGATATCAAAGTACAGTACAAGCACGCAGGGAGAGACAGAGATGCGTGAAATAGGCTGTGGAGCAAGCACTCTGGAAGAAAGGTGCAAAGCGGCATGTTAGAAAAGCAAACATCTGGCATACATGGAAACAAAGGCTGTCTGGATAAAGTGAAAAAGCAGTCGCTCAAAAGTGACTGGAGGATTATGCATAAACTGGTTTTTGAAATTGAAATGAGAGGGCAGTAATTAAAATCCTAAAAAGTAAAGGAAGCTTTTAAGAAGCTAAATTCTAGGTGGGTCAAAATAAGCACTGATGGAGCAGAGTTGTCTGGTTTTTAATTTAGAAATCTACATAGAGAAGAAAAATGAATGGAAATTCACGTTCGTTTAAATCACACTGTTTCTAGATACCTCCATGTACAATATAGACGTATCTTGATGGGAGTTGTATTTCTTTAGATATCTATCACTTTCTAATACAGATATTAAACTAAAGAAAGAAAAAAACCCTCATATTTACTTTGAATTCCATGGAATAGAAATTGTCCTACTTGAAATGTGGAAAATTATTTAGAAGATGTGCGTGTATGTATGTGTGTAATAAAGACTGATGGACAGATATATATGCATGTCAATAGATATCTATGAGTTTGTGTCTACAGTGGTGTAAAACAGAATTTTAAATTCTGGATTACAGTAGCATTTGAATAATATATGTAAGAATACATGGCTTTTCTGAAATACCAATGTTAGTAGTATATTGAGTCTTTTGTCTCAAGCAGATGAATCCCATGCAGGACACCTGTGAAGTACTCAGTATTTTTGCTGTGAGAGTTCATGCATGAACTCATTTTTAATCATTTTCTTCCCAATCCCCTTTCCAGGGAATGAGCATCCACATTCAAAAAAAATCGTCATCGCTGCCATCAGTGGTCTACCAGGGAAAGCTGCCCTGCTGCTGCCTTTGTCTCTGGACCAAAGAGCTTTGGAGTTACTGCTGCATGACCTGCCGCCCACCCCACAGGGCTGGCCCAACCATCCCAAAAAGGATGCAGCACAAAATCAGCCAGCAACACATATTTATGGTTTTAAGGATAAGCAGAGACAAGACCAAGGGCTTTGAAAAGAAAGTTTCGCCTTCACCCGCAGCCCTTTGCCTGTTCCCCTCCTCCATACCCCTGTTGCTGCTCCACACCGATGCCATGAGTGCAGACTGCCTCCAGCATCCTCAAAGCAAATGCATGGCAGCTCCTGCCCAAGTATTTCCACAGCTAAGCACAGCATGGATGGCTGTTTATTTAATGAAAGGGAAACACAGTGATGTCTTCTTCCCCAGCTCTTTCCTCCTCCCTGATTTAATTCCCATTTAATTGCAGACGGCAGGAGCAGATCCAGGGTCAGTGCTAGTGAAGAAGCTGAGACCCTGCCTGTGTTATATTCCACATTGGGACCAAGTCTCCATGTCCCTGATGTGGTGGCATTGTTCCATGCCGTGCACCCTGGGCAGGGAAAGGACCCAGCACGTGCATTTGGGAGTCTGGAACGACCGTGGTGCTTGGTGCCCTGACTGGGGCGGAGTGCAGCCCCATCGCACCTCCCACCCTCCAACCCCCAAATCCAGCCTTTACCATGAAGAAACAACTGAAGAGAAAAAGCACTCTAATGCCAAAAGTGAAAGAAAAGCCTCAGACTAAAAGGGATCGATTATTTTTTTTTTTCATGAGACACTTTGTTTTCAGACAGAAATGCCTTTTCAGCTAAACAGGCAAAAACATAGCCTTTTTTTTCAAAGAAATGCTATCTCTCAGGCAAAACTTGAAAATAGAAAAATGTTTCGACAAACATTTTCTTAGAAAAAATGTCCTCATGAGCTCTACTGATGATGGCTTCAGTGGGTTTATTCCCTAATTTCTTTTCAGGCAACACTCTCCTTGACCTTACTGTTGAGTAAAGTTTCAAGATCTGACCTTAAAAGTTTCATTTTGGCCCCACCACAAGGAGTATGCATAGATTGTTTTATTCATACACACACAAAATTCACTTCGCAAGATTATTTTTTCAAATTAATCCTCCAACATCTACAAGTATTTATAGGCTGAAAAACAATAATCTGTTTCAATATAATCTCATGTACTGAAGAAAAGAAATGTATTGTTTCCATCTGTCAGTTAAAACGTTCACTTGAAGTGAACAGTTACCTTGTAGGTAATTCTCCTTAATCTCATTGCTCGAGTAAAGCCAAATATATTTGCTTGCCTATAGTAAAAAAATCCACAACCTACTCTGTACAGCAACCTACGTAAAACCATAAGAATGGTTATTTAGTACAGAAGGTTTCAGTTAACACTACCCTTATCATACATTTGTTTTAAAGTTCCCTATGTGCTCTTTGTAAAGATCAATTTATTTATTAAGACTTTTTTTATCAGTTATTTGCTAATACAGTATTTCACTTAATGTCCCACATTTTCTCAAACCGCCTTACAATAAGAAGTCTTTCTTTAATCATTTCAGACATTTTAGCAGGCAATCATTTATGTATGTATGTATGTATGTAAGCAATTAAGGATACCCTTAATATTAACCTAATCAAGCTCCAGTTTGTGGTTAAGTAATCATCACTTTTGCTTCAGTGAGATCCTGCCTTTTATATATTTTACTTAACATATATACATACATACATAAAATAAAGTATAATAAAGGGCAGGAAAAGGTTTCTCTGGTTGTATTTTCTCCTTGTTTTCCTAAATGTATTTTCAAACTGAAACAAGAAACAACTACACTCATAGCCTGTCTGTACTTGAGACTAAATAAGCATGTATGTTGTTTATTGTCTCAAGCCTCCTTTTCACTAACATTTTGTTCCAAATGTTAAATGAAATAATGTATTTTAGGAAGCTGCTGATGACTGCGCACCAGTTTCTGCAGGAAAAAACTCCCTGAAATCTAGTTAGACCAACAGAAATTTAATGGTCAGCAGACATAGCAGAGTACAAAATAAAAACATGATACCTCCACAGCAGTGAGGACCTGAACTGGGACATCAGCAAGAATATTGAAATTGCCCCTCTCCAGTGATGAGTTCCACTAAATATCTGCAAAACCCTGGTGGTGCTTGCACTGGTGGAGAGATGTTGCTCCATTGACCTCCAGCGGGACCACTGCTGAGTACCAGAGTAGGGGAAGGGGGAAGATCTGCGACACAAGGGATGCTCTTACTGGTAGGGGGAAAATAATCTGTAAAAGTTACTGAGTTATGGGGAGTCATGGCCAGCTTTCTGATCTGCCTGGCAGACAGGTTTTATCATAGAGATGGTTCTTTATCTTCTGGACCTGATTAGTGTATTTTACCTGGAAGACGAAGGGAAGATGGGTGTCCTACTGCAAAAGTCCTGCAGGGAATTCTCAGTTTATTCACATCTCACTGTGCAGCTTTCTTGAGGTGACAGCAACCCCCTTCAGTTGCGGGATTTACAGTTCAAAGTAGCCTCCAATGCCCTCCCCAGATACAAGATCAGCTGTCTGAAGGAAGGTTTATTGGCAAACAACACCTCCGCAATCAAAAATCTTCCTACAGAAGGAAATGGGTCATTCCATACATGAAAAAAAAGTCATTTATTTCTTCCTTAAAATAATTGGAGGGCAGAGCAGGGAGCAGAGAGACACTTTAAAAGGACAGCATTATTTCATCATATAGACAATCACCTTGCTTTAACGCAATTTAGAAATTTCTGATATTGGACAGATAAATTAGGAAGATAAATTGCTGGTGACAGAGACAGGATCAGAGAGAGTCTAAGGACCATGGCATGTGTGTTTTATCTCCATGAACACAGATTTTAATACCCTGTGTTTTATTTCTGCACAAAATGAGGCTAGGTTACCTTTGCCTAGTAGACATAATTGTCTTTTATAAAAGAGAAAAATGTGTAAATTCTGAGGGAAATGTAATATCTTTTGACATAGTTTTAGACCACCCACACGGCAAGCTATGGAAGCCAATAATCTTAAGCCAAAATATGTTTAAATCACTGAACAAAGCCTTTGCCTTTTTACACGTCTTGTATTGTCTAATAAAAACAACATGAGCTGGTTGTGAACTATTTAGAATTTTTGAGCCCACTCTTTTGTCCAGTCTATGGTGCAGTTATTATTTTTCCTAATGTAAAATCAATTTTCAGTAAAAATATTCAATCATCTAATGTATTCTGAAAACAGGCCTCCAATTTAGAAGGGAAAAGAATGTAATTTATTTTTAGTGCTGCATATCTTTTAGTACCTGATATGAGGTCAAAATCTGCTCTGATGCAAAGAATTGATAAAAGAAAAGGATGCAAGGGTATATATACTTTTTATTGGAACCTGGTTTTTTTCTGTACCTAAAAATCAGAATTACTGTTGACCTGATCCTCACCATACTTAGCACTGATTTGAGAGATTACTGCTGCAATAGAAGTCTCACAGCACTTCACAGCACTTAGTTTATGCTTAAGGGTTGAAAAGGGCATGCCCCACGTAAGGTAATTACCATCCACTCCCATTCATGGCTGGGTCCTTGCAAGGGGATGTGTTAGTAACTTGGCAGGTGAATTCGAGACCAGTTTCCCTCAGACAAGGATGGTTCTCAACCAAAACCCCCTGAAAGCATTGGAAAAGTTTACCCTAAATTCAAATGAGCTTTTGATTGTCTTCCTAGACAGCAAAGAAAGAACATCAACAAAAGAGCCTTTATTTGTGAATTTGAAGATTTTTGCAAAAATAGACACAAAATTTGGATGACAAACATTTGTGTTTACCCAAAAAGCTCTGAATATGACCCCCTTAATTAGAGCCATCATCAGATGTAGTACCTTTATCTGCGAGGAGTCCCACTGGCTTCAGCAGAACCATTAGTGGAAGAAGCAGTCAGCAGCTCCATGCAGATAGGGATTACAAACCCTAGTGTTTTATTTCTCTGCATTAACTGTTTTCTCTGTATTGCCTATGGAATATTTACACCTTTAGAGCAGGGAACTATTGGGGTTAAGGAAAGCAATGGTTTCCTTTTATCCCTCTTTTGTTCCTGCTATAAGTAATACCGATAGTAACAAAAATATTTCCAAGATAATGTTCCAACCCTGTACCTGAGGTTATTCCGGAAAATGTTTTTGCTTGCCAGAGCTGTGGCTTTGCATAAGGTAAGGAGCCCTGTGCTCTCTGCACTTTCTCCAGTAACAATGCTTTGATTCAGCCAGCCACCAGCTTGAGTTGAAAACAGTGATTAAGCTTGGCTTAAGTTGTGAGAATCATATCAAATCTCCTTAAGTTCAGTCCAAACAGTGGAATGAAAACATATCTTTTCCTTTAATAAAAAAATTATGAGCTTTTTAAATGGAGCTTAAAACAAGTGGTCTGAATTAAGTTTTAGTTGTGACCTCAGGTATTGCTCTTTTTCCTTGTAAAGCCTGGGATTTACAAGTTATTTGGCTAAAATTTCAGTGCAAGCTTGAATAAACCAGATTGTCTAACTCATATTTTTGCACAAGATGAAAAAAAATGAGTTAAGTGTGAAGCTGGGTAAGAGGCAGAAGAGAGTATGAGGAGCAGCAGCTGACCTCAAGTGTTTTGCCCTTCTCTTCAGGTTGATTATTTTAGCACAAATGAGAGAATTGCTCATATATAAGGAAAAGAAATTACATGCTAGAACAGCAAGTCTATCTGAGATGGGTGTAATTCAGTCTTCCATGACTCTTCTAGCAATGAAAACAGCAGTACCAGGCAGGACAAGTTCCCGGCACTATCAATGCTGTGCAGGAGTGGGGTATCTAAACCTAGCCTGGGTTCTAATGCTTGGTCAGGTGCTGGAAGCTCATCATCTGTCCCTCATTTGCACAGAAGAGAGCAGACTGCCTTTCCCCAGGTATCCGTGCCTGAAACACCACCCAGCAGTTTCTGGGAATGACAGCTTGCTGCTGAAGATGAGCAGGACCATGGGATTTGTTTCATTGCCGGGGGAGCACGTCCAGATGCGCATGGGACATTGCTTCTGCAAGAGGGGAGGGAGGTGACCGGGTGGTGCAAGGGTGGAGGTGGCCCTGCCATGCTGTCGATGCACTGGAGCCAGAGAGCCCAGACACGGGCTTTTTAGGGCAGCCCCCCTCACAAGATAGGCTGCTTGATCTCTAGTGGAAATAACTGTAAATGAAGCAAAATGTCTCAATCAAGGCAGATTTTTTAAAGCTGGTCTTTTACATCCCCTGCTTCTCCTTTCTGTTCTCCCCTGATAGAGGAAGGGGATTCCTTCACTTTGTTTTACCCCCTGATTATCTGGAGGCTTGATTCATGGGATTCACAGCAAAATTACTTAATTGCAAGAGACCTACATTTTCATGGGACAGTTACCATTTTGATGGTTCCTATCTTCTAATACTTTTTAATTATACCAGCATGGTTCTGACCCTAACAGTAGAGGCAGAAACCCTTCCCATGTACTGACAAAAACTAGCTCAGCTTAGCTCACCTCTGTGTGATGGAGGAGACATCCCTTCGCTGCTAAGGAGACATACAGTGTTTGCAGAAACGCAGGCACAAGCTTGCAAAGCTCTTCAGCTTTAGCTCTGAACAGTTAAGCGTTTTACCGGGGTTACTTGCATTAACCCGATAATGTGCTTAGATGCTTTGCTGGTCTGAGGCTTTTAGGTATATACATGTGTATTCTTCCTCTATAGAGTAAGTCTATACCACTGCTAAGGCTGGTATGTTACTTTTAAAACACTGGCAGCAGAAGGACCCAAAAAAGGTTCTTTACGGTAGACTGCACCAATTGCATAGCCACAGAAGAGCTTCATGGCACAGCAGGCTTTGGTGCCATTTACACACATGCTACCTGACAGTGCATGCCTCTGCCCCCGCCATGCAGGGGCATCAGTGTGGAGGAGCCAAATGTGGCTGTATTTTTCACACTGAGTGTTTCCATGCATAGAGAGTCCAGCATAGCTAGAAGACCCAACAAGCAGTAGGGTGAAGTGGTGACACTGCCACCATGGATCATACACTGAGCAGGTTTGCTGGGAGGATCAGGAGGAAAATCTTCTCCAGCTATACCCTGATTGTGTTTTCACTCTTTTTATTACCAAAACATATGGCTGTCTAGAAATCTGCAGCAAAACTAATACTGATCTATGGAGAGACTAAAGGCTGCTTTGAAGTCTCATCAAGTCACAGGGAAAAGGTCTCTTTAATTTCAATCTACATGAGAATTTGCTCATAGGAGTTTCGCTAAGACAGAATGAGCTTAATTCTCTCAGGTCCAAAGGAATGTACCTGTCTGCAAAGTAGTATCTAATGGTAGAGCTTTTAACGTTGAAAATATCCCACCTGATTTCAGCATTTAAGGGTCTGCATCCCAAAGGAGACAAATCCCCAGGTGCAAGAAGTTGATCTAACGCAACAGCAGCTCTTCGAAGTTTAACAATGAGCAATTTGCATCGTTTCAATCAAACATCCCCCCTCCCCCGGTCCACTGTGTGAGAATCCAGAGACTGTTCATAAATACAGATTCCCCTTTCCCAACTTTCATCTGTGGTTTTTTAAATAACAAGAATGAAAATGTTGCATTTGTGTGCATTCCCAGGAGGTCACAGAGATTCAAAACATTTCACCAGCACATTGTAGTTTTTATCTATTACCTTACATTTTTAAAGTGGGACAATGCAACGCTGGAAATGGTGAGGTTTTAGGGTAGAGATCTGTTGAAAAGAGATTTTAATATGGTAGAATCAATCTAAAATCTGTACTAGGCAGGCAAGTGGCAGGGGATAACATGAGCAAAGGGAATAAAAAGAGCTCTGAAGAGCCCATACCAGTTGCTAATACTTAATCTCTTTAAATAATGAATTAGCTGCTCATATCTACTGTCGCTGCTAAGAGAAAGCACTTTCTTTGTGAAGTGAAGTAAAGCTTGAATACCCATGAATTATTCAATATAAAGTGTGCCAGTTAAAATGCCTTGATATTGGAAGTCAAGTGTAAGATTATCTTTTGTCTGTCAGAAAGCATCTCTCCCATGTTACTGAGACTTGAGGGGGTTGAAAAAGGGGCCAACCAGTGCACAAACACATCAAGAAAAATAAGGGAGGTATTGTAGTAACTCACAAAACCATTTCCACTTATGGATGAGCTTCAGTTGTATGCAGGAATTATTCTGTTGGGCTTTATTCTGTTTACTGTTTCTGTTCTCCTTTGCCTCCATGATCGCTCCATCGTCTGTGACTTCGAGGGAATCACTCGTGATGCAGCGATGCTGCTCCAAGGTTTCTTCCAGCAGAGACAGTATTAGCTATTGATCGGTCAGCCTTTGCTGACATGGAGAAATATATTTCCTTACTTAGGTTTCTAAGAGCTTCCAGAGCTGAATAATGACCTTTCCACTGCATCAGAATGTGTAATCTAGAAGAATGCGCCTTGCAGGAGAGTCTGGCACAGAAAATGACTGTTTCTCAGGAAGGTTTAGGTCATCTAGCCCTGGGGTATGACATGGGCTTTCCAAAGGGCCGGATAATCAGCTGCTATTTTTCGTCCTTACGGTTTTTTTGTGTTCCCTCTTCATACAGTCCACATTGTTGGCGGCACCTCCAGATATCTCAAACATTGCTTTTATTTTCTTTTATTTTCTATCTGTGTTTTGAATGGACTCTGATTATTTTTTCTTTTTTTTTTTTTTTAAGATTGCAGTTTTGTTCAAAATATCATGAAGCCCTGAAGCTGCAGAGAAAAGCAGGCTGGTGTTTCAGAGGATAATTTCTTTTTTTTTAATCCCTCTTTCCCATCCTTCCACCTCAAATTATCCTGACACTCAGATTCTCTCTACCTCACTAGTGCCTCTGTGGTGCCTTTTGGTTTTATGGGTACGTGGTTTGGTGATTTTTCAGGTACAGTACTGCAACATTAGCAACTAACCCACAGATGTAGCATCCAAAATACTAGTCAACAATCTGGAAAATCAAAATGGGCTGTATACAGATTACCACTTAAAAATGCCTAATTTAAACGTCCTTACTCTTCATCAACTATGCTGGCAGCCAGGATCTAGTAGCTCTGAACAGAGGTTAACCAGGGTGGGTCGTCATGATACTGAACTGGGATGCTATCCTAGATGTGACAACCACACTGAACATCTAGAAGTGGCTTGAGTGTAGTCCAGTGTAACACTGAACACCAAATTGAGATGATTTAATCATTTCTGGAATACTTTAATTGCCATTATTTTCCATGATCTAGTTTTTATTGATATCAACAGAAGAGTTTATCAAAGCCCAAGACCTCTCAGAAATCCAACCTTGGACTTTGAGGTGAGACTGGAGAAGAGAAAAAGTGTCTTGTGTTTCTGGATCACTGATAACATTCTGTGGAGGACTGTGCTGGTACGCCCAAGGATGATGTCTGAGGGCTCTCTCTTCCCTAATCATCAACTGAAAAAAAAAAAAAAAAGGTGAAACAGAACACTGAAAAGCATTCCAAACTGTAACAAATGTCATTAAAGGGATTAGACTTTGAAGTGACTTACCTAAACTGAAGAGAGATGGAAGAGTTACTGCATACTTTTCAGGTACAATGTCAAACTGTTCTTTCTCTGTATTTAAATAAGATTGTTAGCACTATTGATCAGACCAAGTTTGGATAAAATCCTCAATACATAAGAGTGATTTACCTCTTTGTCTTAATGGAACCATCCATCCCAGACCTCTTCTGTCCATTTTCATGTTTATGTTGAAATGCAAAGAGCCAGACTTCATAGCCAGACCCGCCCAGGCCAGAGAAAAAGCTTGTGATTGTCTTTCTATGTCACCTGTGCTGCCCATGCGTTAATAAGGAAAGCTATAGTTTCAAACATTTACTATTTCTATCTTCTTGGCCACCTTTCTACATGTTGGGTGCTATTCAATTTCCCTTTTAACAGATATTAGTCAAATTGAGCAAAGGTAGACTAGCTCTCTTTTCTACAGCCTCAAATATACCCCAGTGAGAATAAAATCTGAATCAGCTCACGAGATGAAAGGGAAAAAAAAGAAACAAAATTAGATTCCAGAACTTTTTGTCTGGACAAAGACAGTTGCATGATTACATGGTTTGAAGGTATTTTAAATTGGAATTTTTTCTTATTGTAGCATTGATATATAATTAATATAAAGAAATATAACCTTAGCAAGAAGAATCAGAATTGGAAAAATTGCATTAATTCCCTTGTTTTGAAGGGAGATAGTTGCGTGATGTCTTTTAAAATATGGTTTGCAATGTCCTCATTCAACAGATTAAGAATATACAACATGTTGCATGACAAATCAAGGCACAGTCTTTAGAGTCATTTAAGATTGATGTTTAGCAACAAATGAAAACCATTTACCATTCTCCCCAGAGAAATTTTGGAATGAAAGATTAATTATCCATATTATTGTGAAAGCTAGATCCAGAAAAACTCTCTTGGTTTACATCTTTTGTTCCAGAAATTAATTTAAATGTCTTGAAAAGATTGCTCAGAATTTATATGGTGCCTTTCCTCATTAAAATCCATGGATATAAATTTCACAGTATTTAAAAGTACACAGATTTTAGCAGGGAAAAATTAGAGGCCTATGGCCTTTTAAATGTCAGGGACCAGATTATGGTCTCAGTTGTATGTATCTAATTCTCACTGAAATGAATAGAAGTCCCACATATACACTGTCTTCATAATCAGAACCAATTGTTTTTCTGTTTGCACGATTCAGTCGGGATGAATGAGAAAACATAGGAAACCAGGCATCACAGGGCAATATCATTCTTTAGTTCTTGAAATGTGCAACATACTAGGTCTGATTTCACTCATTTGTGGTTTTAATAGGCTTTATATTAGATCTTCCATATTTTTACAATGAGAAGAACCTCCATAATTTCATATAACTCGCCACTTTACATGTTTTGTTGAACTATTACCATGTTTTATTTTTCTCGCTGAATAACAGATTTTCCTTAGCTAACTTAAGTGAATGTGCTTTTGTGCCTTTAAAACTACAAAAGCAGAGAATAGGCCCATACACACTTGAGTACATTACCATGATGTTTGGGACAGGGTATGGTTTGTTTTGGGTGTGTGGCATGTCTGAAATTTCCCCCCAGAGTGCCTCCAACCTGCATTACAGATTTTGCTTCTAAGAAACCCACAATCTATTTGCAGTATGGGGTTTCTTGTTTTGGTTTTGGGGTTGTTGGGGCTTTTTTTATTTTTTTACAAACCGACAACTGTTCCTGACTATTTACACACTGTGCAATATGTATGCCTCTTAGAACGACCTAGTTCTTGCAGAATAATGCCAGATGTCCTGTGCTCAAAAATACCTACACTAATGCTACAACCACCACTATCACTGTTTGTTTATGTAGTAATCAGCTGTCTYGCTGCCTTTTTATATCAGTGCTTGTATTGTTTTGGAACGAGGTCTAGAAGAAATAGAGGAAAGCACACAATTTAATTGGGCCACATGCATCTTTGTAGAAAAAATCCTGAAAAAAACAGTTTTCAAAGTACTAAAGCACTTTGATCTCTGCTGTACCTGCTAAAGAGGCCAGATATACTTTTAAGATGCTGTGTGAACACTTAAGGACCCTACCTCGCAATGGAGATTTGAAACATTTCTTTTTTTCTTGGGCAGGGTCAAAGGTTAGATTTCTGTTTTTTCCCTGATACTTTTTCTTGGCAGGCAAAACTCAGATAATTGCACATCCACCTATGGGCAATCAGGAGTTGTTCAGATCCACTTTTTAGCCAGACTTTTTCTCTGCCAGCTGATCTGGCTGACTGACACAGCTCTGTTGACTTCTGAGCTGTAAACTTAACATTTAGAAGAAATCTTTCAACAAGAAAGTTTATTGGAATGGGTCCACAAACAGATTTAATTTGATAATAAACATTTTGGTTGAAGGAATACAACATGGGACAAAAAAGTTCTGTTGCCCCTCTCTAAAAAAGCACTTGGACTTCTTAACCCAGATCCTCTCTTCAAAATACCTTCTAGACCTAAAAATATCAAGAATTCAATAATAGTCTTGAGTGCTTCTTGTGCTGGTATGGAAACTCAAGACCTGTTGGTTACTAAAACRTTCCACTAATCCTTAAAAAAAAGTGCCTCTCACAGCTAAAGGAGTATCTGCCACACCTGTTAGCCTTCATCTGTAGCCCATACCCAAATAAAAGACCGTATCTGTAAAGCTTGTGCATCTTGAGGAAAATTCTTGTTTTGTTAACATTTAAGATACTACTGTTGACTTTTCCATCAGTCTATAATAAATGTAAAATGCTCCAGTGTAAGTTTAGTTTGCTGTAAGTGCAGCAGGTTGGACTTCTTACCCCATTCGCAAAGATGGGGACATATGAAAAACAGAGGGGTGGAAAAAAGTGACATGCATTGAGAAAGCTAGCCTTCAGAATCAGACAGAGCAGAAAAATGTTGCACAAAAAGGACTGACTCTTTTCTTAGCTACACCAGAGTAACTGCGTTGCTTTCAGTGGAGCTTTATTCATTATTTTGGGGGGATCATATTATGAGCTGACTCAAACAGCTGGCAATTTTCCTCCTTCCTTTCCTTCCTTCCTTCCTTCCTTCCTTCCTTCCTTCCCTCCCTCCCTCCTTTCTTTCTTCCTTTCTTCCTATCTCTCTCTCTTCCCCCATCTCCTTGTCTCCCTTTCTTATTTTTCTGTCTTTCAAAAAGCAACATATTAAACCAGTAAATCAAGGAGGAGACAGTAAACATGCCCACTCCAGATAGTAAATAACTATTTTGACCAACCAGCTGCTGGCAAGTATAAAATCTGAGACAGCTGGTTAGCCAACTCCTTAGGGCTAACTGCTCTAAAAATCACTTCTTTTCTTTTCCTTCTTTTTTTTTTTTTTTTTTTTTCCTTTTCACAGCACATATCCAGATACAGAATCTCTGAGCTAATTATCAGGGCTGGGATTCTCAACTTAATCATCACTACCAATTCCCTGGAGTACAGTGGCATCTATGAGCTAACCCCTGCCATGCTGAATCACAGCCACATAGGTGAAGAGCCAAAACCCACTGAGATTTTCAACGGAGGAGTCCTGTACACATATATAATATAATCCTGTACTTTACAATTGAAGTGTAAACTAGGAGACACTAGCTGATGAAATGCAATTAAAAGTTAAAGGATGAATGTTATAGATTATTAGTTTAACAAGGCTTCAGGGAAGAGAGAGTCCATCTGTCTGCTTTGTCTAAAAGCAATTCTACGGTGGGCTATCTGTAAGAATTAACTCATGCCATGTTCTCCATGAATGAAAAAAGGTAGAAAGATAAATAATCAGTTGACTAAGTAGCTGTAACTTTGCACAAAGCATTCAGCGTCTGGTTAAATTAAGAGCAGAGAAAGGTAGATTGCAGAACTATTTCTCTCCATCATCCTCATTAAATTTCATTTCAACAGGGAATGGTGTCACTGCTGCTTTAGTTATCTATTATGAATTCAACTCGACATTCAGCTTAAGTACTGTCTGTATGTTACTGCCTGTACTTGCAGGTATACACAATGGCATGCAGTTATATGATGCCAACAAATGGCAGGCTTAATTGTTTTGTAATTATTCCATGAAATCATTTATTTTGCATGAATAAACACAGATGCTTATTTCTCTGCTGGTGTAAATCGAAATCATGCCACTGACACCAGTGGAGGTGCACTAATTTACACCAGCTGGAAATTTGGCCCGATTATTTAAGGACCTGAGCTATTTGGCAAACGCTCAATAGGCACAACTGAATTGTGAAGTTTCCTCTTAGGGCATTTTGGCAGTAAATTACATTCTATACAGAAACTTCAGCTATCTGGATGTAAAATCTTCCTGGACTAACTGCGGTAAATTAGTTGGTCTGTCAGATGCATGCTATTTGCTACACCACTTGCAGATGTTCAGTCCTATGTGAGATTTCCTTGATGCAACTGCCTATAACAAGAACATATTTATCACACTTATAGCTGTTTAACCTTTAACTAACGCTGCTCAGATGGAAGACACTTCTTTACAAGAAAACTGAACTATGCTATTATTTTTTGTTAAGGTTGGGGTATTAGCAGCATTGGCAGCTTACAACGTTATTGTTCATAGTGCACTGTTTGGTGTGTTGTTTAAGACTGCAGCTTCTGGAGTTATGAAAATATGTCAGAATTTATGCTTAACTTTTTTAAGCATAAACGTCTTCCTAGTGCGCATCATGGAACAAAAAATTAAGAAAATGTGCTGAATGGACATGGGAAGTTCAAAACCACTCGTTTAAGAAACTTAGCCCCAGACATTTTGTCTCCTTCATCTCACTATAGTTACAACAATTTCATAATTTTGGAGCACCTTACATATTGTTTGATTTGTGACTTTGGCAGCACTGCAGTAATACACTCTGTTTTTCACAAAATTATAGTGGAAGATACAAACCTTCTGCCAAGAAACCATGGTGTAATTTAGTGAGATTTCAGACTGAGTGGAGCAGCCATAGATACATTGGCAGGATCTTGTACATCTAGACAGAAGAACGTGAAATAAATGAAAGTTTAAAGTTTAAAGGACACGATAGGGACAAAAGAGCTCTGAATTTTATTCCCAATGCTGCCACAATCACCCTTATTCTCCTTTTGTTTCCCTTTCTCTGGACAAAAATTAAGAAAAGCGACATTTCTTCATCACTGTTAATTTCTTCAGTTTTGGAGAATCCTCCAGAATGGGGTCAGTCGTACTAAGTGTCACAATAACTGCAAGAAGTATATAATAGCTCTGTAACCTCAAAACCAACTGTTTCTCTGCATGTCTTTAGGACATAAACCTCTAATTCTCATTGTTGTGTAACAAGCTTGTCCTCAGCTGTTGCTAGACGAAATTCTATATCCAAGAGAGTTCTGCAGCAGTCAGATTAAACTACAGGAACACTTGGTTAAATAGCTTTTTAACTGCTTCAAAAAAAAAAAAAAATCAGGTTTATT
Organism: Phoebastria nigripes; assembly: GCA_035582835.1. Classification (NCBI taxonomy): domain Eukaryota; kingdom Metazoa; phylum Chordata; class Aves; order Procellariiformes; family Diomedeidae; genus Phoebastria; species Phoebastria nigripes. Next base: position 2,584,139 of record JAYKAV010002821.1, on the reverse strand, counting down.
CCATGATTTCAGTAATCAGTGCAGTGTGATGTGCTAAATAGTCAGAGGGGAAACCTTGGACAGATTATACTAATTTTTCTGGTATACTTCTAGCTCTCTGTAGCAGCATGGTCCTCCATATTATAAGCAGAGATGTATTTTATTTGGTTTCATTCCATCTGCTGGAGAAGGATCTGGTCCCTACTTGCATTTCCCTTAGAAACAATAGGGGAGGGGAGGTGTCAGTATTATTTTCATCCCATTTTCCTTCCCGGGCATATACAAACAGTTTAGAGGTTTTCTTCCAAATTACCGTTGGACTAGGGGGAATCTGACTTGGCAACTTTTTTCTGCTGCATGGTGTTATACCATAGCTGATGAGCAAACAGAGACTGCCTTTAAAGGACTATCTCCCGTAGATTATTCTGGTCCGACCTTAGGCAAACTGTAGTAATGGGAGCCAACTTCTTTAACCATATAGACCATATTTTGAAATATTTATGTATATTTATATGAAGTCAAACATCAGGAGGTTCTCAAGAGCTCTTTGTCAAGTGCTTCTGAAATTCTGCCTGTGAAATCATCCCTACCTTGACTGACTAAATACCTCTACAAAAATCAGATCCCTGGTCTCCACTAGTGGACGGTGCCAAAGGTGGACGCTTTGCTGTTTGGTTCCTCATTCGTATGTCCCAGTGCACAAAGCTGAACTGGGGAGGTTTTCTGGTGATGTTGGTGCTGTTACCTGCACAATTGCATGCACATGTATTACAGTGCACGGGCTGCCCTTACCCTCATTACTTCATGTAAATGTTATTGAATTCAGAGAACGGGTTGGTGATGAAGAGGTCTCCTTGGGGGATTCACATGAGCTTGGAAACAGGCTCATTCATTTAAACATATCTTCCAACTACGTTATGATCTTAAGCTTATATCTTTTAATGGATTTTCTAACAAAATATGATGAACACTCAGAATTTGACATCAGACATCCATGATATGAAAACTCAATTTCTTCACAGCTTTAGTAAAGTGAATTCTAGCACATACCTTTTAGCTACCTGTTTCTAAAAACCAATTGCAGTTTGCAGTAGCCTCTCATTTGAAGAATCACCTGCTTTGTTTCCTTCCAAAGAAAACCAGCTGCAGCTCCAGTGTCCACATTGCAAGGATGGACAAAGATTAACATGTGCCCTGCCGAGGCACATTCCCTTTGGGGACATCGATCTTCAGGTCCTCTGCCCCAAGATGCTGCGGCACTAGAGCACACGGGGCTCTTTTCACGCCTGTCAAGTCAAGATGTCCTGAAGCATTAGCTTTCCGTATGGCAGGGCACTACGCCAAGGTTTCACAGCTGGATTTGGGGGCAACTTTTCTCTAGCTGTTTTGCACGTTTGCAACGCAGCCTTTTAAGCATGGACAAACTGCTCCTGCTTTTCTTTTGTTTTCACAGTGGAGTGTGCTAGCAGTCATCTCCTTTCCCGCAAAGCCTGCTGATTTTTTATACCCCTTTGCTGCAACTTTGCTCGGGAGTTTCTCACAAAAACATGTAGGAACAAGCAGGTTTGTAGGTACAACTCCACTGCAGACTGCTACTATTTCATTACAACCAGCTCTTGTTGTAAAGACATTTAAACTCCGTCACAAAATGCATGCCTAGCTCTGATGTATTGTCTTTCTTCCCACTTAATTTGCCTTAAGCAAGCTAGTAATGGGTACCGTGTAAATCCCCTAACAAGCACAAGGCAGTATGTTTGAGGCAGCTCAGTTTGAGCTTTGGTAAGGAGCTGTGGCCTCTTCCAACACATTTGAGTCATTGCCATCTCTCAAAACTGCAAAGGAGAGTGTGCCAGAGGGTTTAGATGAGAAAGGAGGGTGGCTTCGGGGCACAGTGGTAGCAGACGTGTCCTGGAGGGCCTTGAACTGTCAGGGAAAGTGGGAAAGGTTGAGAGCAAGGAATAGCAAATCCTGAGAGCTGGGACTCTGTGGGCAGACAAGGGGCATGTGGGACCTCGTGGGTCTTCAGCTGGTTTAGAGAATCACTTAAACTTTGGGATATTGACCTGAAACTTGCTTCTGCTAATATCACTGGCACCATTTTTCTGCTCCCTTGTCTAGCTACAAAATGTCATGTTGTTCTTGTAGACATAATTATCTAATTGTTATTTGAATCCTCCTAAACCCTTTCGCTGTTCGTTTAGCAAGTTACCAGCGAGGCTAATGACATCAAGAAAATTGCTCTGAAAGGAGTTGCCTGTATACTGTGATGTATCATAAATATAGATGAATGCAAAGTAAGATGCTAGGCATAAAATGCAAATGAGCGGGCAATGAGATTCAGTTGTTCACCAGAGATTCAGATCTTGATGGAGAAGCCTCTGTAGGGCTACCAAGCAAAAAACAGGCTTATGTTTCAACTCCCCAGCTGCTGCTGAATAGGGACCACAACCTGTCATAGAGCACTAATTGAACAGGATGCTGCTGGAAGGAAATATGTGTCAGTGCCAGTCCCCCAGTGAAAAGCCATAAGGCAGATTCATGGAGGAGCAACACACAAAGAACAGCTTGGGCCAAAAATGTAGCCTCGAATACAAAAAAGTCAGGAGGGTAAGCAGCCATGGGAGAGCTCTCCTGTGGCTGAGAGAAGTAAAAGAAGGTTAAAATGCCCCAAAGATTTAAACGGCCTCTGCGAGAGAAGTGGCAGAAAGACCGCTGAAGGGGATAAACAGCTGTCATGGGAGGCAGTAACTCGGTACAATACAACTTTATTTCACTATGCATCTTTTATACAAACCATCACCCACACTGTTTCACTGGCTTAAGCACCCCAAGGCAGCCAACGGTCCAGGGCAAATTGCAGGAGGCGATGGAAGGGGAGCGGGCACTGCATCCCTGCCAGCCCACCTCCGCAGCGGGCAGGGGTGGAGGGCGATGAGGAACACGGACACTTCTTGCAGCAGTTTTGGAAGGGCCATATGTCCATGCACCTGAAACAAAACTTCAAGTTTTGTAATATTTTAAATTATTATCTAGTTTTGTTCCAAATTAGAACCAGTGCTTACAGCACTGAGGTCTCCCAGTTAGCCAGCCTGAAACACCCAAAAGGACTCTGAATTTCAAAGGCTTTTCTATTTGCCTAGCAAATCTTACAGATACAGCTAAAGAAATAATCACAGCAGGTTTTTTTATGTGAGTAGTAGTTTGAGGTGGTGGAAGACTGCTTGCATCAATGGAGCCTGCAATCTTTGGTCAGCTTGAGCTTGCAATACCATTCCACAAGTAAAGATATCTTTTTCATACCTCTCCATGTCTGTGTCTCTATTTGGGCATACRGGATACTCAGTGGTGTTAAAACCTACAGTGCATGAGCCACAGAGCTACGTAAAGGTTTTGAGAGAAGTGCACTCCCACAATATCTCAGAAGCAGGTGTGGACAGCTTAGATATGAGTTTGCTGTTACAGGACTGCAAAGTCTTTGATCAGCTTCCTTATTTTCTGAAACTATTAATATTTGCATCCCACATTTTTTGAATACATTGTGAATTAACTCCTAGGCGATTAGCACCTAGGACTGAGATCAAGAAGCCCATCTAGATCATCATTTCAAAAAATCTTTGTGCTTTCATTTGTCTGGTGAGTCAGGCATGTTGCTTGTGGTCAGACGTGTTGTTCAGTTACATAAAATTTATTTTTTGTAACAGTTTTTTTTTTTTAGCTTTAGCCCAGAATATCTGATTATTTGCAGGTAGGATGATATTCTAGTGCGGTTTTTCTCCCCGCCTTCCTCAAAACATCCCCTGTAAGTACCCTCTATATCCTCCAAAGCATGCTGAGCCTTGCAGCGAGACATGTGCAGGGCCAGGCACAAGCCCAATGGCAGTCGGATGAAACCCTCGGCACAGTCCCAAATGTACACAAACGTATCCTCGATTTTTCCTCTGGCTCCTGCCAGACCCCAGCTTGCACCAAAGTGAAAGTAGGAGCACAGCATAAATTAGGGAGATGTGAGGAAAGAGAAAAGGTGCCCGAGATGATAATAGCAGAGAAAGAAAACCTGGGAGCAGCAGGAAATGAAGGAGCACAGAGGCTGGAAAAGATGCAGACGGGGTGTGGGGAACAGCAGCCGATACCGAAAGGGAAAAGAAGGCAGCATGGGTAACAGGGAGCTTTGCAAGGTCTTTCAGTGCATACATAAATAATTCTGAGTTTGAAGCAGAGTCTGTATTATTGTTCAGATAAACAGTAACGTGATGTACACTCAGAGAGTTCGATATTCCTCAAACAGACTTACTGCGTAATTCAGATAGATAGTTTGTTATTACTAACCATCCTTTCATTAATAATCCTTGTCCTAGAGAGGTCCTAGGAGTAGGTCTGCAAACCACTTTCACTAAGAGAAAGAGATTTTGTATTTTGGATATTGTTTTCTGTTCCCTAAAACCTCTCCCGTCAAAAGTCAGGTAAGTTCCTGGAATTGCCTTTATTGCAAGGATGCTGGGGAGATGCCCAGGGAAATCATTCCTGTTCCAGCAATATGGAAAAGTATTTTGCTGCTGAATCCTTTTCCTTTTAGGGGACAGCCCTGTTAACAATCCTATCTATATCTTGCAGAAGAAGAAAATTAACCATAAGCCTAGTTGAAAGAGGACRGATACAAAGGAAAACTTAGAGGGGAAATATGGAAATATATTTTTCAAAGTCGCTCCCTTTTCTGAGCTAGCAGCTATTTGCATATGACTGTTGTGCAAGAATCCACTGATGTGATTTAAAAATAAAAATACTCTAGGAAAATACCAGTGGTTTTCATTATTTCTCCATTGGGAATATCTGGCTTCGTTAGTAGATTCAGACTTCATTGTTAGCAGCCAAATGCTGAATACTAAACAAAGCATTTCCTCCTAAATTAAATGAAGCTTTTGAATTATGCAGCTTTAATGCTCACTCCTCTGCAGAGAAGAAAGGGTTAACAGCATGAAATATTACCTCTCTGTGAGAGAGGAGGGATTTAATTTCAGAAGGCAAGATCTTACAGCATATCCTGACTCAGACATGCTTTTACTGATTCAGCCATAGCATTCACTTGGAAAGCTTTACATCATGGCCTTGGCAGACTCCCAGGCTTTCCCAATGCAGGCTGCTATTTTTCCTTTAGCTTACCAAAAATAGCCATGCATAGATTTAGTGTACTTGGTTTGCTGGTGTTTACAGGCATGTGAGTGTTGTCAAGATTGCTCTGGGCAGGCAGAGACTATTGCAGGTCGGGGAAGAATGGGGGAAATACCAATTTGCTTTGCTGGCAGAGCCACCCACCCTACATTCTGGGACTTTAGAGACCTCCAACCATCTGACCTGTGCGCTTGTCTTACTCATTGCACTGGCCCCATCATCTGCATTTGTGTTCCCAGCTCAGGGTCAGCCTTTCTGCCAGCTCATGGTAATTTCCAAGGGRTTAATCGCTCCCCTCCCCGTGACTCGTGGTACACTGACCATTAGGACGAAAAAGGTAGCTGCAACTTTCTTCGGAGCGAGGTGTGCCCAAACTCTGGCTTTAAAATGTTGAGCGAAAAAAAAAAATCACTTGCTGCACAAAGGGATGAGCATCACGACACCTCCGTACAGATTTGCTGACCTCTTTCCAGGCCCTTTTCCTGCAGCCGGGAGGACAGAGCCTCAGCTGCTATCACAGCTGTCACACATTACAGCTCCTGGGCGGATGGAGCTGCCTTCTGCTTCATGCACTATGATGTGAAGTGACACACCCCGGTGCAGAGGATCCTTGGGTATGTATCACAGAAAATTGTGAAGGAAGACCAACAAGATGCCTAAACCMGGACAGCCTTAATGCTCAGCTGCCAACACAGGCATCCCCAGCGTGCTCCTTGTCCGGGGGGCACGGCGAACACCAGCACTACCATGTTGGCCACTACAGGACTTCCTAAAGCAACATATCTAAAAGGCAGTGCTCCTGCCAGCATCCAGGCTTGTGACATAGACTGCAATTTCAGAAGGAACACACAGTTGTTCCTTGACTGTAGAAGGCAGTTGGCAATAGCAGTGAGCACTCAACGAGGTTTTCCTGAGACAGCTTACCTAAAACAAATCACAGCAAGAGTTACAGCAACAGGTTAGCACATATTTTTGCTTGAGCTTGCTACCAGCCAGCTTTGTTAGCTTCCTAGCATGACTGCAGCAGGCTGACACACTCTGCGTCAAAGCCCAGGGTTGTTGCAGTGATCACCTCCAGTAGAAAGATGAAAAGACCTGACAATCTGGTAGCTTTTGGCCCAAATTCTTTCAAGTAAATAATCTGAAATTATCATCTCAAGGCCTGGAAGGCTGGTGAACAGGATAACAGCAAAATGTCACCAGCTGTCATAGCTCTCTCTGCTGCTCTTCTTGTCTCGTTGGTCATCAMCACCCAACACCTGTGGCACAAATCCAGAGAGAAGAAAAGACCAAGGCACAGTGGCCATATGGTGTGTCACCATAGTGTACCTTCCCTTCACTTTTCTCACTCTACACCAGGAAAGCCCAGTATCAAGCATTAGTCTAAAACAGACTTCAGCCTGAATCTCACTTGGAGCRTGAGTCCTGTTGTGATGGCGTTAGTGAAAACGCCTCAGTTAGAGCTCACCTTGAGAAGGCAAAGATCCTGAGCAGATCTGGGGGCCTGGGAAATGGTTTGCTTTTGGATGTATGAAAAGTCTAAGAGGGGAGTTGAGTGCCCCATTTAGTGACTGGAGTTTTCTTTGATTTCTTGGCCCCCACAAACAATGAGGACGAAGCTCACTGTTTGGATCACTTCATCCCAGGGTCTTTCCCTAATGTTTTTTTGTATTAATTTACAGAAGACCTCGCTTTCCAAGTGGACAGAAACATATATATCCTCTTGTGATACCACTTGTCCCCATATCCTTTCAGTTGCATGCTCTTCTCCTAACAGCATGCTCTTTATTTCATCATCCAACACCTTCCTTTGCTATTTTTCTTTCTTTTTACAGGTGTTGCTCGTAAGAGCTGGAAAGGACAGGATATCTGTGAAACCAGACAAAAGACGGTTTCTTTTACCTAATTCAATGTATGGGATAGAAGGCTGTGTATGTGCATTCATCTGTCCCTGGATACATCCACATATGAGTGTGTGTGCGTACCTTCTTTTGAAAATCTTTTTTAAATGTGCCCTTAAATGCTGACTATGCAAAACCAACAGCCCCATGCAACTCTGGCAAGTTAGAAAGTGTAGGTTGGGCAGCCAGCACCAACCTTAATAACCAAAAATAACTGCTTGGGTCTGAACCAAGTATTTTCTCATCAGTATGCAGCACCAGGGTGTAGGAGGAGGAAAATGAGGAGTGGGAGGATATAAAACAAACAGTGAAAAGGAAAAATGTCAACTGTGCTCTGGCCTTCCTTTCTGCTTCTCACAGCCCACCCCAAGCAATGCAGTTGCGGTATGTGACGGGCTGCGTACAGAGCCGGGGTAGCACGCATACAGCTGAACACATCTGGTGAGCAGTTGCCTGGTTTTTGTGCTGCAAGTCAGCCAACAGCATTCACATTTCTAAGCAAGTCCTCTGCCATTGTTGCAGAGTGGTTTATGACTTAACTTTTCCTTTGTAATAGGTTCATTCCTCCATCTAGCAATACTGCTGTCACTCTTTCATCTCTGCCTCTCCGCTCGCTACAGCCTTCATCCACACATGCATACATACAGTCAAACCCAGGGCGATTGCGTCTGAGAGGGAGTCATTTGCGTGGGAGAATTTGATACAAGTACTTTATCTGAAATGCTAAATACCTTCCCCTCCTAAAGCCGTTCCCTTCAAGGCAAACAATATTTAAGTGTGTAACACCAGTTCACAGGCCTGACTTTAGCATCAAAGTGGAAAACTGGCGTCAGTACTCCCAGGTACAATGCAAGATGTATGTTAACCCTATTTCTTGGGCAAGCTGTGGTTGCATAAGGAAGTGTAAGAAAATGGAAGAACACCCTTTTTCAGATTAGCCTCAGTCAGCCAGGAGCAGCACATCTGTCCTTTCCCTCTTTTCTATTGCCCATGCTATCAGGAAAGTGGCTAGGGACAATTTCCTCCTCTCTGAGCTTTGTTTGATGTAATAGAGATGGTGGTGGGGAAAAAAGCCATCACACAGGYTGCTACTGTTCTCATTTTAATTATTTCTACTTTCCCACCCTGCTAAGAAACCGAGGTTTCAACGAAGCTGGAAGTCAACAGTAGTAGCACAAGGAAGGTTCAGATAGAGAGAAGAAGCTATTTTAGCTAGACAAGCAGACACGTATCTGTGAGCTGGTCCATGGCTAGGACAGGAAGAAAGGTTGGAGAAGAAACTCTCCCTGTGCACTGGGAGTTACACTAGACAAAGAACAGAGATACAGCCATGGAAATACAGCTGTGCACATGGAAGATGTGATAGACTGGCAAAGTCAAATCGCTTCAGAAGCAAAATTAACTGTGATTACTTGATGCAAGACATCACTCAAACCAATCAAATTGTTATTTTGGGAAATCATAAATTTGTATCCAGAGTCAGTTTGTCACTCATTAAAATCTTATAAGAATGATTAGGAAATGATCTTAATAAGTAAATGTTCTCCTCTTTTTCATTTAATAGCTTAAAATATAAGATGATCTCACCTGGCTCTCACATGACCCCTGACCACCTTGCAGGTAATTATTTTTATTCTCATCCTTACTGCTAGGATTGGGTGCAGTCTAATTCTTTCTGGCACAAACCTCGCTGAAGTCTCCTTGCCACTGTCTTTATTTGGGTGAGGAATATTGCCCCAGTACGGTACATCCGTAACTCATTTATGCCAGCTTATTGCTTGCTTCCCAGGGCTAGGGGCAGAGTAATGATGCTGTGACCATGAAGTACATGAAGAAAAAAAAAAGAGGAGGAATCCTTATGAATCCTTGTGAAACAAATGAAAGGGGTGTAATCCAGAGCAGCCTTGTGATTCCTCCATATTATAAGGCGAATTATTTTGGTGGTTACATGTAAGAGATGGAAAATGGTTACTTAGGCCACTTCTACCAGCCTTTTTGGCTCACTTGAAAAGCTGTTCTTGCTAGGAAATCCCCTGCAGGAGGGACTTCACAGATCAGTTCGGTGGCTTTTCATGTGTGTTGCATATCTGTAGACTCAAACTGGGGATCTTATTTTATTTTAAGGAGCTTCCGTGAAAGGCACCATTGTTAAGATATGCAGAAGTAGGCACAGTCATTATTAAAGTATCGCTTAAATTACATTTTGAAAGGGGGGCTTAGGTGCATATCATTTCTTTTGACTACACAAGGGCATATTTTGCCCACAAGCATATGTCATATTTCTGAGTGAAATATTCCTCTCTTTCCAAGAATTACCCTTGTAAAATGATGGACTGGATCTGTACATGAAAGAAATACAGATCATTCTGTAACCTTAAAACTAACAGGTAAAACACATTGGAGAAACCATAAAACAAATTCTCCAGAACGCAAATTAAAAATAAAAAAAAAACCAACAGTTTTTAAAAGGGAACAATTTCAAGTGCAAGTTACTGTAATACAAATGCAGCAGTGAATTCACTTTACCTTTAAATTTTACCTTTCCTTACATGGAGCTACAGGCAATTGAAAAGCTGTTGAAATCTGTACTTCTTAAGCCTCCTTTTCAATAGAATAACTACAGGAAACCCAAGGGATTCAAGTGCCCAACAGGTTAAGAGCAGTTTTATTTAATACATTGTCCTGCTTTGCTGAAAGAGAATGGTGATCCCTTTAAGAGACCTTTTTGATTTGCTTTCAGCTCATCCCTGCTTCACAGTGCAATTCTCTATTTCTTTCTCTCCATATCTAGGAAAAAAAAAAAAATGCTAGTGTGACACATTTTCAGAAAGTGACAACATGGTTTAGAAACTGTCAGTACCTAATGAAGCATTTCAGCTCTATTTTATAAGCTGTGATTATCATGATCATTTTACTGATACATATATAGATTTGACATCTGCAGCCCTTTAGCCTTTTAAATAATCTGGTCAGCAAAACTGCCAGTATGTAGGTCAATTTAACCATTTCTTTTTAGGGTTTCTGGTGTTTTTTTAGTCTTATGCGCTGGGTATATTTTGCTTCTTCCCTGTAGGAAACAGAACAGAGAAGACTTGGAAGATATTCGACAAAATCAATTATAAACTCAGGAACTTCTTATTACTTACTATATTTGCTGAAGGCAATGCATCACATAAGTAACACTGACAGAAAGGCTCTGACCCAAGAATTAAAGCACAGACCAGAACTATTGCTCCTGCTGCTCTTAGGTTATCAAAATGTTTGGTTAATTGTAACTCTTCTCATATAGATCTTGAGATGACAGGACTAATAACGTGGCTGTAGGAATAAGGAGAGGAACAAAAGGAAATGAAACCCAGGGATTAGGTTCTGGACTGGCATTAGGAAAGAGCCCGGCTAACATTTCTGAAACCAGGAGTAGTTAATGCTTTTCTCCAGTTTTCAGACACATTTAGTTTGGTACCATAGGAAAAAACCCTGTGCCCCGTGTCTTTCTGCCTGCCTTTGCACGGCAGTTGCTCCCATATGACTAGCTCGGTTTCAGTGGTGGGATTGTAGTGGTCCTGGCAATGCTGAGTGCAACCGAGCTGCTGCCAACACAACGTGGGGAGGGGGACGGTGCAGGAGCTGCATATGTAAACCCAGGACAGCAGTTGTGCAAGGCACACACACCTTGCTTGTGCATGAAGGTGCAAACCAGTAGATACACAAATAATCACAGAGTAATTTGGGTTGGAAGGGATCCCAGGCTCAAGATCGGTCAGGTTGCATAGGGATTTGTCCGTGAAGACTGAACTCTCATACTTGCAGATGTTCACGGTGGTGGCTTGCTTTTGCTTTCCCTGGAAGGCAGCTGATTCGCGTCCAGGTGTGACCTTACACAAGTAACCGCGACACTGAGTGAAGTATTTGAATGTGTGATTCCCTTTAAGCACACAGGTGGTCCTGGCRAAGTTCAGATACCTTCAAAACACCCCCACGGAGATTAGGACTGAAGTGATTTCACATGATGACTGTGCAGTCTGACACACAGCATGAGTGGACCTCATCAGCAGTTTGTTATCTTGTTCATAACAGAAATCCTCAAAACACTGATTGGGCAGTGTCCCCACGCCTTGATTACCACAAAATTTTGGTAATTTTTGTTAGTCTCAAAGACAAGAATGCAAATTTTGCGTGATTTGCCTAATGATTTTATTTTCCTTAGAAAACTAGAGGTTTTACATTAAAAATGTACTACTGTACCATTGCTCCAGGCTGAATGGAGATCTGTAACTAAACTTGCTCTTCAACAATTTTGAAAAGCATTTTTCAAACCAAGATTAAAAGCATTTTTTTGATGTTTGTGATACGGTTTGTTGGTTTTCAGCTTCGTTCTGCCATTCCAACATATTAAGTACAATCTTTTCACAGAAATAGGTCTGTCTATTCTTTTTCACTTTGAAATCAAGGTGGTTGGTCAAGCAGCCAGACACAAGGAGTGCAGAAGACGTTACACAACTCTGAACCTGAGTGCAGCAGTGTAAGTGCTGTAAATGATGATCACAAGGTAAGTGCCACAGCATTTAGACACCTGTGCTAGAAATTCACGCTGTGCATGAAATGCTTTCTTAGACCTACACAGTGCTGATGGTAGGTCTAGCACCACAAGTCACCAAATTCAAGTGAAATTTATTGATTCATGTGTGTGTGTGTCTGTGTCTGTGTGTGTGTACACAGAGCTACTTACACATATAACAAAATAAATAAATGCCAACTAGATTTTAACATCAATTTATAGGTAACTTGGCTTTCTGCAAATGCTGATTTGTGCCTCTTCCTGGAAACCACCTACAGATAGCCAAGAACTAAAGAAACCCTGAAAACTGTCATAGCAACATTTCAGATTGCAGTTGGGAAGCCTGTGCAATATTGGTGCCTTGTTTCAAAACTGACATCCAAAAATTCAAGTTTAACATCCAGCACCTGTTCGGTGCTTTTCTGAATCAGGGCCATTCACAACAATAATCATTTGCCCGTGCTCTTACTGCACAACCAATTTTTAACCCATGGGATGCATTCTCAATAAAAATTGACCTCATTATGAATTGCCTCGTGAACTTTCCTGAAATAAAATATGCTCACTCTCTTTCACATGAAACTATAGCATAATCTTCATAAAGCAGTACTCACAGATGGGAACTCTTTCCCCTTTTCAGTCGTCTTTGTAAACAGATTTTTCCTATAAGAAACGATGAGATTAAATTCATTCCTGGAACAGTGAGTACAACCCTGTGTCAGATCTCAAGGATCTTGTTTTCATTTTCCAGTTGCCATACAAATGAAATAATCATGAGTGCCCAGTGAACAACTATGCTGGGTCAGAAGGTCTTCTAAATTATTAACAGTTCATTGCACCACAAAATTTACTACTACCTACCAGAGTTTAAGCAGGGATGTACAACAGATTAGCTACTAATTAAGGACTAAACTCTCAGCTGAAGTAGAGACAGTGAAAACACTCTCCTTTAGGCAAGCTGGTGGTCTGATTCCAAAGTTCATGAGTGGGTCTGTGGTTCAAAGTAGCAACACCTTTTATTTTCAAGCAGCAGAACCAATGGATGAAGTCAGAAGCTCAATTCTAGTGCAAGAGACTGGAATATCGAGTGTCACTTAAAGTATACATCAGACATGTTGTCATCTTTGACAAAATCTCCTGAATGCCTCTTTCCCTATTTTTTCATCCCAACAACACTGTCACTCTATCGGAGCCCTGGACGAGAACTGTACGTTGCTCTGCTGCCCCACAGCAAACACTCTTTGTAGATGAGCCAGCCCACCCACCCGTGCACACTGGTACCCTCATGCCTGCAGCAGAAAGTCATGGCCACAGCTCTGCTGCTCCAGAGAGGCTCTCACAGCTTCCCCGAGCACAGCACCCATTTCCTTCCACCTCCGTCTGCACCCAGAACTGCATGCCTGGAGTTTCATGTTCATTTAAGCTCGGTGTCTAGGACCTGACATGCTGCCCTTGCCCACAATCGTGCAGCTGCTATATGTCTCTGTGCTGTTAGCCATGAAATGACCAATGGATGCGGAGGTCAAGGCCCTTTCTTAYACTTTCTTACTGTTCTGCAAGAAGCGCAGGTTGGTCTACAGTTTTGCTTATTGTAAGGGCTGAGTGCAAGACCTGGTATGAATCAAGAAATTGTAATCTCTCTCTGCTTTTGATGGCAGATTTTCTATACTCAAAATGCATCTTGAAAAATGCAAATGCTCTTCCTTTCTTTTAATTTTTCTTTCCACATTGACCCTAGTCACAGGGCCATTTCTTCAATGACTTCCTGGCTAGCATTTGTAAAGAAGAYGAAAAGCCGCTCGCTCTTTCCTCCTGGTCTGTTTTACGCGATGCTTGCAGCCCAAGGGAGCGCAAACGTTCATGAAGAGACTTTGGGCAAGTTCAAGGGAAGCTGGCTGAAAAGGACACAAACACTTTGGGTTTCTTCATCCCATAGACTCAGCTGCTCTCAAGTCGGACTGGCTTAAAATTAGCGCACACATTGTTTCTGTCCTCTTCTGTTGGCTGAACGCTTGCAGACAGCCACCCTATAAAGCATGTGTACCGTCTCTCTTTTTTTGCCCTCTTTTTCTCTCTCACACAAACCAAAACACAGACACACACACACACATGCGCACACACAGAGTCACAGCTTGTCAACAGCTTTAGCAAAGTAAAATACAAATGATAATTAGAAACATGTGACCCTAGAAAAGCAGCACAGAAACTAAAAGGTCATCTTTTTTCCAAATGACCTAATTAGAAAAGCCTGGAGTGTTGGCTACAACATAATGGTTTTACACAGCTTTTTAACATAGACTTCCTGTTTTAAAACAGCGCAATTTAGTGCTCCTGCAAAAAAATATGAATTGGCATTTAATGCCAGCAAAATTAGGCCTCACAACAACACCTGCCTCAAGCAATCTCCAGCCTGTTACATCTATCAACGGAGCATTGCGGATTTGCCATCCCATAATGACCGTCGAGAAGCCAGCGCCAGGACCGCTGCCAGCTTACGAGGGAGCCTGAAGAGGCACTCCAGCATCACACGGAGCAGGCAGGCACGCGGGGCTCGCGCACATCCCTGCCCGCAACCCCTGCCYGCACCATCCGGCTGGAGCATCCTCGCCTCGGCTGAGCCGGAGGCAACGGGCAGAGGAGAAGGGGGAATGGAGCAAGGAGAGGAGGTGGAGGCGTGAAGGAACGCAGAAAAAGATGGGAAAAGGAAGGTAGGGGCCAGGGTGCAATGGAAGGAATGGAGGAAGAATTCTTGCCCGGGGCCATCTCAAAGAGAAGAGCATGGGCTAAGGGCTGGGGGATTTGCTGAGTTTAGTTTCATCTCCYCACTTCTCACTCCACGCTCCTGTTTAATAATTTTCTTTGTTCTGGTGAACATGCATGCCATTTACTTCTGCAAAACTATTAATCCCAACTTATTCATCGTTTAGCGAAGCTATATTTAGTTTATGGCTTTTCCCCATAAATCAAACCCTGCAGGCTCCTCGATTTTAAACGGTTTAATTATGGCAGCTATTCCCAAGCTGTAGGGCATGTCCCCACCACGGTGGGAGTGCAGGGGGCTGCAAGATCGGCTCAGGACAGCAGCGAGGGGAGGGYGTGAGCTGGCTCCCAGGCTGGAAGCAGAATAACCAGGACACCGTGGGTCTGGCCTGAGCTAATTAGAGAGAGGGACAGAGTTCATGCAGGAAGAAAGAGCTGGAGAAAATAGCTTGGGAAGCGCCGAGTTAAGGCCATACTCTGGATTATTAGAGGCAGCCAAAATAGGTTTCTGTGAATTCAGCTGAAGAGGAGCCCTAGTTTTCACATGGCAGACAGGCTTAATGCTTTGCAGCCATCGTAAAGGTGGGAGGGACATGAAGTTTGTGCGTCCATGTCCCCCGGGGCTTAGAAGTTCTCCGCTCATAGTGGTTTCATTGGGAATCGACGGCATTGCCCATTTCTCAGGCAGTCTCCGTGTCCCATAGGATTGAGCTGGATGAAGCAGCATGGAAAAATAATATATACTGTGCATGTAATATGCTGCTTAACCATTTTTTCCAAACTTACAAAAGCATGTGATCTTCATTGAAAACTGTGTACATGCCAAGTTTAGAGCTTTACATTAAAACTCTATTTGAGAGTCTGTAATGGAAAAAAAAAAAAGAAAAAAAAAAAGATACACTTAGTTGGTAAAAAACCCATAATATTTCCCCGGCTTCATTGTTCTGAAATGCCTGCGTGGATTTTATTCAGCTGTTTATTTTTTTTGTTTGCTCTGGTTTGAGAAGAACAAATGTCAAATTTTAGCTTCATAGGTAATTTTACTATGAAAGCCACTGAAAATAGGGTTGAAAAATAAAAGAATCATAACAATAGTAGTGATAGTACAATGATATTATGTATTAATAATGGTTTCCTCATGGTACTTTTAGTAATAGTGTGTATGTCATCCTTAATGAGATGGGGGCATTCAGACATACTCGGTGCTTACAATACACAACCCAGAATGAAAAAAGAAGCATCGGGAAGATACCGTATCATTTGTAATACAAGTTATGTGAACGCTTAAGGTTAGAGAGTGGCAATTTGCATCTTCCCTCTATCGCACTGAAAATGTAGCCTTTATCCTCAAGACTCTTCTTTTTTTCTCTCCATACATGCAAGGGGTACCGAGTCCCACCGAGGCAGAATCAGGTCCCCGTAAAGCATTCACACCTGCATGGGGCTGTCTGTTGATCTGGGGAGAATCAGGTCAGTAAGATGTAACTTGGTTTCAAAGACTGAAAGGTACTAATTTTATATGCCAGTAAATCCATCAGATCACAAGGAGACTGAGGAAATGCTTTTATCTTTAAAATGACAGGCATT
The DNA here is from genome assembly GCA_035582835.1 of Phoebastria nigripes. Classification (NCBI taxonomy): domain Eukaryota; kingdom Metazoa; phylum Chordata; class Aves; order Procellariiformes; family Diomedeidae; genus Phoebastria; species Phoebastria nigripes. The sequence continues at coordinate 2,568,188 of JAYKAV010002821.1, read as the reverse complement.
AATAATGTTACCAGAATTTCCCTTATATATAACTTTAATAGTTTTGGGACTCTTCAATATCTGCACAATGTGAAAGCTTCTGAAATATAAAAGGCAGTGTCCCCTTCAGAGTCACTAGCATTGCCAGCATGAGTGTGAGAAGATGAAATGTGTTCTCGGGAAAAAGAAAAGGTTGGACAGAAGAGAGGAAAAGCCGTAACCATTTAAGGAGAGGTATATTATATAGACACTTGTACCGACAGCATTGTAGCTGGTTCTGTAAAGAGAAAGACCAGCTCTGGAGTGGGGTTGCAGCCACCAATTCAAGCAGGGAAGATTTGTGCTGAATTCCCGCTTGCAGGTGCGCACAAGACATGGGTTTCAAAACAACCATTGCTAGTGACCTTGCAAAGTAAATGGGAAATTTACTACCCAATGCAAAGTGATGTCCACAGCAAGCACTCTGGAAAGTCTGAACCACAAGGTTCAAGTGTGATCTCGGTGAGAAATGTCTCGCCTGTTTCCTCAGAKCATCATAGTCTCTGCAGCTTCCCTCATCCTTCCTCAGGTGAGGTCCTGGGAGCCAATGGCCAGAAAATGGCTGCTTAATCTTAAACAAAAAGTGGATGAATAAAGGACTCTATTGGGATTGCAGATCATGTTTTAATAATCTCAGGTTAATGGGATGTCAATCTTCCCTCCACTCCAGCATAAGAAAAAAGGACAAAAACCATTTATTTTTATGTACGTGCCATTAAAGGAGTTCTGCATCGTGTATTTCTGATATACATCTGCTTGGACCACAGCAGTAAGTTCATGACAAGAACATGATAAGCACAATCTACCTTTGCACTTACTCAAGCCTCTAATAATTTCCTAGCAGGGTGCCAACATGCATCTCAGCTGGATGAAGCTGGAGTGAGCATGCCATGACCTGAAACGAGACTAATCACTCCCTGAACTACACCCAGGACGAATTTCTCCTGATACAGGTGAGAATTAGCAGGGAGAAAGTACCTCACGGGCAGAATATAATGCAGCAATGAGTCGCATGGGTTGAATGGATGTCGTTGCAGGTAGTGCTTACCGGCTGCCCCATGTACTGAGCATTTAGCAGCCTGTCTGGATTATTACTTTTTTGCTCTTTTCTTCCCAAGCTAATGGAGTTCCTGGGAACAGTTCAGTAATGGAGCTCTGCAGGGAGTTAGTATCCCTGCTTTTTTGTCTCCTCACCTTACTTAATCATCTATCTAATATAGGACCTATATTAGCTATCTCATATAGGAGCTGAATCTTTGCCAAAATATGGCAGAGCTCAGAGGGTGGGGAAGAGAGATCACAGAAGCAGTAAACCACACAACTTTTTGGTTTTGCAGCGTGAATTAGTCACTACTACCCCACACCTGCTTCTCTTTAAAAATCAATGAAAAAAATATCCCAGTAAAATGATACAGGTGAACAATCAGGTTTATTTACTGAAGTTCCTGTAATCTGAACTTCTGTTCTTTAAGATACTTTTCATTAGTATCACGTTAGTACAGCACACTGAGATTTTTACAACAGCAGCAGCGATTCATTGCCTTTGTTAAAGGTTATTTGAAAGTATGAGCAGAGCAGATCTATAGAAAATCTACAGGATATTCCGTTTAGTTCGTATGATTCAAGCTCGCTGCAGACTGTACAGTCACAGCTTCCCATTTCTGCTGGAAATACTACAAGCTATTATATTTTTTTTTATTAGCTATAATGTGCAGATATGGAAACTAAAGGATACCCAGCTCCTTCCACTTCTCACTTCCAGTCGCCCACTCTCTCTTTCTTTCCCTTTCACACACACGCTTCATTGATCTGAATTCTACATTTATTTTCATCAGAGAACAGATTTAGTTGATCACAGAAAGTTGCTCATTCCAAAGTGGAAAGATTTTTGCTTTGTTTGGCAAAGAGAAGCATTTTTAGCAGGTTTGGGCTTTCAGAGTTCGCATTTCATAAGCTAACTCTGTGACTCGACTGAGGCAGTATGAGCAGAAAAGGCAACAGAGTATGCACAAACAGCTCTGTAAAATAAGGTTCTTCTAATACCAATTGCTTTATTGCCTCAGTACTGGGTTTACAAAGTTTCTTAATTCACAGAAATCCTATTTAGGAAATAATTACTGGTTTTCAAGGTCTAATGTTTTTTTTACTTTTGTGCTCAGTGAACACCAAACCAGAAGACTGGCAGCGCCTGTCATTTCTGTCTGATTATTAACACAAGCTGCAGGGTTTACAGGATCTGCACAAGGGACTAACTTGTTTGTGCTGACCTACCAGAACCCCAAAACACTCCTGCATCAACGTGAAATACTGAGCGCCAGCTGCGGCGAGTTAAACCCCAGCTCCTGGATGGACTCATGCAAGCATCCCACTTGTGGCTGACAAAGAAGGAAACATTGCAAAGGTTATCTGTGCCTCGAAGGCAACACCAGACCCAGGAACTCACATGTTTGAAGCTGTCACTTGGGGACTGCTGAACATGTATATTATGACTGTAGGAGTGAAGCTCAGAAGCGTGGCGTGCAAGAAACTGAGTTCTCACTAGGGGCTGGGAGGAGAATAATTCAGAAGAAAATCTTTCTCTTTTCAAATTTTTTTTTTTTTCTTTACATAACCAATTCAAATAGCTATATTCTTCAACTGCTGGGAAATCAAACACAGAGATAGTTCCCGGATTGTATAAAACTGGCATCCAGAAGGTGCAGGAGGCTGGGGGGGGAAGCAGGGGCCCCCTGTTAGTGCACCCATGGGGAAATAAAGCCACTCCAGCACAGCCCCATGCTGCTGCATAAAAAAGCTGCTTGCAAATCTACAAGGGGTGGAGGTACGGCTTTTCCTCCAACGAGCAAATCCTGCTCCAAGAGGGTATGTTTAGAGGTTGCATTTTGGAGGGTTGTTCCATGTTTCTCTACCCTCCATGGAGAAGGGAAGCGAAATGCTGGGTGGTGGAAGAGCGGACGGCAGCGCATATGAAATACAACTTTATGGGCATGCTGGGCGGCCGTTAGGAAGCGGCAGCGCTGCACTGAAGCTCCCATTCCCAAAGATTTTAGTCCAGCAACAATAAAATATGCCGCTGTAATCGATCCCTGCAGCTATGGCCCCTCTGGTATGTTGCTCCAAAGCTTGAAGGAGCCGTGCCCAAAAGTGCAGAGCGTGGCGTGAGGCGAGCGGGAGGCCGTAAACTTGACTTCACCGCAGATTTTTAGACTCACAGAAAGACAATAAATAGCTCAGTAAGCATCACTCCAGGCAGGCAGCACTGCCTTGCACAGGAGGGGTCAGTTTTACAGTTTCTGGAAGTCACAGTAATTACTGGAACAAGAAGTCCCTATTGTTTTAGCATCGGTATAAGACTAGAAGGTAGATCTTGTCCTCCCTATCATCTACGAGGGTCCTGATATCTGACTTGGGGAGCCATGGGCAAAAACAGAGCCAAAATCTTTGGGCCATGGAGCTGAATAATCAGATTTTCAGGGAGCTGCCTGGTGGCACAGCCATGCCGGGCAGTGGTTGGCACCGCAGGGACCAGCAGCTACCTGAAATCCTTGCAGTTCATCACAGCAACACTTGCACCTGGAAGGAGGAGGGATCCCGTGCTGCATCTGCACAGGAATATCTCTTGTTTGGTTAATGCTATTACAGAATAAGTGGCCTAGWAAATACAGCTTATCATGGTAGTTTGGGGTTGGGCAATGCAGTGAAGACTTCCCATAGCCTGCTTGGGGCTGGCACAATCTCCACAGCAAGGACTGCTCTGAGCTCAGGGGCTCCACATCCACAGTCAGAAGTGACCCTGTGAGAGCACATTGCTCTCAGATTAGGCACATGGAAGCACACGACCTGCAGAAGTGGTGTTTCCATCACCACTTCCAGCACTGCCCTCATGGCTTGTTGCTGAGTGTAGGGGAGAAACTGAGGTGCTCAGAAGCATCAAGCATCTGCCAGGCTAACTGCCCTCACAACCACAGGCCAAAGGCAGGATTTTACAATCAGCATCTCCTCCATAAATCCACCCCTGAGGTTCTTCCTCAGGGCTTATGCAGTTATATTTCAGGCCAGCCTGTGAGCTTTCCTGAGAAAGTCCCATGGGGAAAAGTGTACCTGTACAGATGCTGAACAAAGATCTCAACCTTTTTTTCTTTTACCTTCTAAATTGTTTCCTTAGTGGTATTTGGACTAGACAGCATTTTGCTAAGACAAACGACAGCTTGAATGGAACATGTCAATGAAACACACATGCACACGTTATGGCTTGTTAATATTAATAACGATATTTTCCTGAATGAGGGTCCTTGACAGGTGGACCAGTTCTTGATTGCAGTGCACCTTTGGATGGCTCAGACAGAAGTATCTTCCTTTTTCAGCAGGAACTTAGGTCTACTGTTTAATGACGTCTAATGTCAGGGATATGCAAGTACATCATCATATTTTATTGGAGTTGGTAACAATTTACTAATTATCAGCAGCAGGTTTCTGAAAAACATTTTTTCTTTCCATTCAGTTTGTTTCTTACCTTTCCTCAGAGGCCAAACTGAATATTCATGTGTAGATCAAATCAATGTTAATTTGGCTTGTTGCTATTTTTTTCAGATGGACTGTTAACCCATCATTTCTATGGCATTTTTATGTTTGCTATATTTTTAGAATCTTCACTGGTCTGTTTAATTTCTTGGAAGGTTGGTTTTTTTAAAGCTAAATAAAAATTTTGTTCCAAATCAAACTTTTATAGATTAAGAGCCATACACATAGCCTCTTGTATCTGCACCTACAATTTTGTGGTTGGAATCAACTGCACATGATAATTAGGCATTTGGGTTTATCAGCATTTTTTAAACTGATCTTCAAAATTAAGCATCTGGCCAGTCGTGAGTACAATTACCCAGTTGCACAAGTAATTGTAATATTTCAATATGAATACTCAGGGTTCAGTTCTGCTCCATTCAGCATCACAGGCAAAATCCCATTGATTTCTATGGCAGGAGCAGACTAGGAGCATGTGGCCACTCAACTCTCATAACTGGATAAAACCTAATATTTAAAAGTGTTTCTTCAGTCATCTGATCTCACCTTACTGACATGCATGCAAATTATGAGTATCCAGGGCTTCCTTTTAGTTTTTTAAAACTACACCATCACCACAGACATCTTTACTACTACTTGTGAAACACTTAAGCCAGAGTCCCGTTGTGCTGGGCACAACATGTGTAGAAGTCAATCACGACACCAAAAAAATTTATAATCTATGTAAATTTTTACTATTCAGRTTTTTCTTTTCCCCACCCCAACCCCATCCCAGCTTATTTATAGCAGAATTTAAGTCTTCATGTTCAGCCTACAGATGAGGGTAGCTCAATTTATTGTATCAGTTAATTTAATTTTATGACCTTATATGAAAAATATCCTAGATTGACTTTACACATAAGAAAGCCGGGTATGAAAAATAAGAGATTTAGGGTTTATTTTTTTCTTTCTTTTAAATGAGCAACAAACTGAACTTAAAAAGAGGACATCTAAGTTAAATTCTCAACTTTGCCAGAAATTCCTTGTGTACTCTTGGGAATTAATTTCATTTCTCTCCGATGCTGCTTCCCATCTTTAAAAGTGGCATGAAAAGCTTTTCCTTTTTCTTTCCAACCTATTTAGATCCTTAACACTTCCTTGGCCTCTTGCTGTTTCTAATGATCTTAATACTTCCAGATGCCAACATGATACAAGTAATAACCGCAGGTTTCATATGATTCCTGCTGGGGCAGTGTGAGACGGACTAGGTCTGATGGGTTTGTCCCAGGGTCACATTCATTTGGGAATGAGGTGCTTTAGGAGAAAAAAAAGAAATAACATTGCTTTAGGAACTTTTGCCAAGTCTTCAGCCAAAGCCCATAAACGCTGTATACCTTAGTTTCTTTCTATATACGGGGGGGGGGGGGGGAGAAAAAAAAAATCTTTACCTTCTACAAGGACTATCAGTAGTCATCCTCTTATGCTGATGAGGCGCTCTGTTAATGGGAGTGAGCTCCGTAGAAAAAGCCCATCAAGAACAAAGCCTAGTTTTCCCATCTCGTGAATTTTGACTTCAGTTATAAGATCACTGTCCCTTCCTCTGTGATACTTAAATCTGGCACTAGCTGCAGTAAAACTTCTCAAAGCTCTTTTACAACTGGGAAAAAAACAAACAAACAAACAGAAAAATTTAAATTGGAAAGTAAGGAAATACTCTTAGGATATCAGAAAGCACTAAAGGAAAAGAAATGGGAGACAGATTCACATTAATATGTGYGAGTTCATAAAGAGGTTTTCTTTTAAAATTCTCCTCCAAAATGTTAGTCTGTATAATGAATTGGACTAGCAGGTATGCTATAAATGTAGCAACTACTGTAAAATGCCATAAAAATGATGGGTTAACAATCTAGATGAAAAAATAGTAACAAGTCAAAATAACAGTGATTTGATCTTTCATGTGAATATTCAGTTCAGTCTGTGAAGAGAAGTAACATTAATGATGAGAGGATATAACTGTCAAAAAATCCTGGGAAAGAAACTTAATGGAAAGGAAAATATTATTCAGGCCCCAATGCTGGTAATAAGTAAATTATTACCAACTTTGATAAAATTGGACAATCAATATGTAGAAGTGCCATAAAAGTGTGTAGAGTCTCTAGCATGCAACATGAGCTGTTGCTTAATAATAGAGGATCTGGTTTAGTCTCAAACTTTCATAAACAACATCTTTTTATATTGTCCTTTACATTTGGAAAATTATCCCATTTTTCTTGAGATCTTTTCTTAGGGTGTTAATAACAGAGTAGAGAGTTTTTGAAAAGGCTTTTCAGAGATAATCTTCTCAATTTTTAAGGAGTGACTGCACTTCTCCTTTCATAGCAGCAATTTTACTTTGCGTATAAGTTGCCTTTGACTATAATGAGGTATATTAAAGATGTAAATATTACATAGGCACACATCTATAAGTGAGTCTATGGAGCACATGAAGGGTATGTACAGGTTATCCACAGTTATTCAGGAGTGCTTCTCCTGTTATGCAGATATATATTGAAACGGTAGCTGAGACACTGTGAGACATCTTTGGAAATGTACRTAAGTGGTAATATACAGGCAATGCGTCTTATAGCAAAGCTAATGCAGACAGCCTTTAAGGCGTCTTGCTGCAGATCCAGAAACGCTAATTCAAGCCATGCCCCAGACTCACTCTGAAGCCAGCCCTCACGTCTTATCACCCCAGCTGCAAAGAGTTAGGGGTCATTTAGGACAGAAAAAGCACCCAGATGTGAGCCTTTGTGCGCCCCTTCTTTATGCACCTACTTTAAGGAGACTTCAGAAACTGTCCAAGGGCACTAGCCTCAAGTGAGACTTTGTTTTAATATGATAATGATGAACATGTTCTTAAACGTTACAGGAGGGATATCTACAACGAGAACACCTCATGGGAAAATCTATTCCAGAATAGGTCTGTGCGAGAGGGCATGTTTTCCTATCTGCGAAAGACTTGGTTTGCTTTCATAGCAAATTCACGGTGCACATCAGGGCTCACCCAGAAACAGGGCTCCCCAGGCAAACTCCCTCCCTTCGCTTTCCTTCACAGAACTGGCCCCAATGATAATTAATAAATGTTTTTCTCCTGTGACCTGGCAGGTAGATGAAGCATATAGGTTTAGCCATAAAAGCAGAATGGCGAATTCCAGAGACATCTGATATAGGAAATTACCTAAAATGCCTCAAATAGGTTGAACTGGGATGAGATCTGATATTAACCAGCTATTGAGGAAGAAGATCTTCTCCATCTAGGAAATGCTGCCAGAAATGCAGTCAGCAGAAACTAAATGGTAAATGAGAAGAAGCCAGCACAGAAGCGATGTCCTTCCGCTCCCAAAGGCTGCAGTTTGGGTCCGTTCAACTTGTTTTTCCTGCCCAAACGAGACCCAGCTAATAAAGCACTATATAATGTATTCAGATTCCTGTGGTAACAGTGGATCTTTCTTTTTTGCATGACATTTTTTCAGAGTCAGCTTTATGTATATGATTCCTGCCTGCCAAATATCTGCCCCATTTGAAATCTATATCTAGCCTGAAACATTGTGTTTTGCCCTCTGGTTGACCGTCTGCGCCAGTGAAAGACATCCTTGTGAAGAAGTGCCCCTTTGCTCCTGTGGTTGCCAATACTGTTCCACACAGTTTCCAAGGGTGATGCTATTATATTGCTCCAGCCACTGTATGCACCCTATTGAGTAATTTATTGGCCAAGATCCTAACAGAGGAAAGGCCTGTCTAGAATCCTGCTGAATTTTAAAAGGTAGGAATATTGCACTTCGTAACAAGCAGCCATTAATGATAACCAACAATATAATTCTTATGGAATTATGCCTTGCATCTGCATCAAATTCCCAAGCATAATAAAAAGCGAACCAAAGAAGTTAACCTCTTGTGTGCTGTGCTTCCTGGAGCGTAATTATGGAATAGTGGAAAGAGCGTGACCCCGTAGCTTTCCAACATTATAATTAGCATTCCCCATACTGAAGCCTATTGTCTGGAGGACAGTTTTGTCTCTCCTCTGTTCTGACTTGTGCAAAATTACACCCCTAAATGTGAGTTCATGGCCCTTTCTCAAAGCCAGCCTTTTGTTTTCAGTGTAGTCCCAAAATCAATGGACTGGCAGGATGTGCAGCATACACCCACAGGGTCAGTTTGATGCTCATTCACGAGATACATACGGTGCATTGTAAGGATCTATATGAGATAACAATGACTTTCCACTTTTCAAATGTAGCCATATGAGATTAGAGTATTCGGCAGAAAAATGCTGCCAACTCTTTAAGTCATCCTATTAATGGTGAGTAGCAGAGTCTGTACGTTTTGCTTGGATTATAGAGCAAAACCTGTTCAAAAATCTTCCTGTTTCTCTTCTCATGTAGCTGTGCATTGTACCTCATTAAAACAAACTAAGGTACCTCATTAACACCCGCCAAGAAGTAGTTTGAATGTCAGAATTGGAAGGCTGTATAAATCTGACACGAAAAGTTTTACTGAAGAAAAGCTCTGTTTAATTAAGGAGATACTGACAGGTTTTAGCAAAAGATTAACAATCAGAAGTTCAGAATTTTGCCTAGACTGAGGTCTGGCGAAATATCATGATCCTTACCTCAATCTGTTTTTTTTTCTGGAAAAATTCTGGCTGCCTTAATGAAGGGGTTTCATTTTTTTTATTTTTTTTTTACCATTATGTCTTTCATCTCTCCAAGGGTAATGAATGGACCTGCACAGGTAAAAATGTAACTGTTGGGCAAGTTTTCCTAAATTTGGCACCAAAATAAGCAGCCTGATTTTCAAAAGCAATACTCATGTAAAGCTCTGACTGAGCTCAAGTGAAGGAAGTCAGCTAGATAACGTCTCAGATAGATTCACTGTTTATAAAGCTGTTTTCTCGTGGGACCCTGACTGGCGCTCTGGGTGATCAGCACTGTTAAAAATCAGGCATTTATTTAAGAATCTAACAGGGGTTTAGGAGCAAAAATTAAGACTCCTGTTCTTGAAAATCTTGCATTAGATGTTCACAGAGATACTATATGTAAAAACTTAATAAAAACCCTCAGCTTTTTCTTATGTTTTTTCTTTTTCCTGCAATGGTGGTGTAAGAAAATATAAAGTAAATTACAGTGTTCTCAGGTCTCCGTTACTCCATTTACTTTCATAAATTCCCAGACAAGTAGGAATATTGTAGTCCAGAAAAGAGCAACCCTCTAAAACTGAGACACAACTGCTGCTGCCTGCTCAGAAACACTTGTGTTACACGTGGTACTGTACAACTTTATACTCAATTTGCCTCGGCTGCCGAGAATAGAAAAAAATCCAAGCCTAATCCAGTTTGAGTACTGTGAGTACCCATCAGTTCAATTTGTCTTCAATGAACTTTTTGTCCTTAGGAAGATTAAAGCGCTGGCAGCACTGGAAACTGAAGTCTACCGTTTATTGTAGCAGGGAATGAACGACAATTTACAACACGATCGTGCTCCAAAGGATGCTGAGACATCGTGTTGCACGTGATGCACATCGTGTTAACCTGGTCCGGGATCAGAGCTTTGGACCATGCCAAAACCATGCAACGTGTCTTTGCAATACGGGTATAGCACCCGTATTCAGCATTGGGCTGAAATCAGCCTCACTTTTGCCTGGGATTTCCAAGTAGCTGTAGGTAGTGTGTTAAAGGTAGCAAGCCAGCATCTGACTACTGAAGCTTTTCCCTTATACGGTGCCTTTTGACTCATTTCCCATCTTACTCATAGCCAGAGCTGAGTGAAAAATTTGCGGTAAATAATTAACACAACAAATTTAGCTTTTTTCCCTGCTCTGCAAGCAAATAGTGATTTTTCAAGCAAACTTTTATTCAAATTTATCAAATGCATGCTGCGCAGTTGTTTGGTTACTTCATGGCTGAACACAAATACCTCTACAGGCGTATTAGATGATCGACTTCTGAAAGGTGTCCTATGCTGTTTAATTGTATCCAATTAACTAGGAGTTTTAGCCTTATTTTCTGTGTGAAGGATCAGGAACAAGTTGTACAACTTTCCACCAGTTTCCTCCTTTTTTCTGAGCCTGGTGCATTACTAATTTTTCTAACTCCATGAGGTACAGTGAAATTAATTTTTCTAGGTTTTATTTTAGTATTTGCTCTGAAGAGTGAACCACTCAATGTGTTCTAAAATTTTCCTTATTCTTATTGAAATAAGTAATTTATTTTTAGTGTTCTTATACAGCTAACAGCTTTTTTTTGTTTTCCATAAGGATGAAGGAACACATGGCACACACCACACTGACGTACGGCCCTTATGGCTGGCACTAGACAAGAACTTTCATTGTAAATTTATGTTAAAAAATTACCTGCTCAGCTAATTGCAACAATGATTTCCAATAAATTGACCTCCATAAAAATATTTCAATTTCCTCGTGATTTGGAATCCAAGATTTTTCTGAATGGTTTCTTTATTTTATATCAGTTGTACTTTTGTATAGTTAGACAAGTTAGATTCCTATATTAATGACAAGAAAGTTAGTATTGTAAGCTTTTCATAATTTTATAATAAATATATAAATAGTCTTAGTTCATGAGAATTTTTAGCTATTGTATGCAGCGGCTTTTGAGTCATATAGCTAACCCTTCCCAGATTTGCTCCTTTTATACAGATGTATTCAGAGAAAAGAGCTGATATTAAGTTTGTTTCCATTATTCAGTGCCAACTGAAAAAAAGACGACCTTGAAAAAAAAAATATTGACCTGGTTTTTAGCATCTGAAGTTCCCAGTCCAGTGCAGAAGTTAAATGTCTTTGCTTTTCCACTGTGCAATGCAGAGAATGTGGTGGGAACAGAATAGCAAGGCAACTCAGCTGGAAAATATCTCAGATAGATGAAATATTTGTCAAGCAGTTTTCTCATGTGAATATGCCTCTAGTTGGTATATGCCAGTCACTAGAGCATGGCATTTGTTTTATCTTCTGTCCCAAGGATTTATTTTAAAGGAAAAACTGCTGTGTAAGGCATCAGAACCGTGGAGACAACAAAGCAGCGCAAGTTTAACAAGAGCTCTATCTTTCATGAGGCTAACAGAAAGAGAGTCAAGTTTTAATATCCTCAAAGGTCCTTTTTTCAGATAAGAATTTTATAACAAAGGGACCTTAAGGCAGGTTCCCTTTTTTCTTCTCTGTTAGACTCGTGTTCATTATTGCCAACAAGGCATCATTTTGCATTTTTTAAAGATGCAGACATCAAATATGATAGTGCTGAATTTAAAATGAATAACAACAACTATAATATTAAAAAACATGTTTTCCCCAGATGTGCTGATGTCTCAATAGAATCTTTATGCAGAAAAGGAAACAAGGCATATATAAGTGTTTATCAGCTTTGCAGCTTACAAAACCAATGTCCTGAACAAAGACAGCAACATATCCAGTGGGTGTTATCTGATCAAAAACATTCCACATGTACAAATCAAAGCTAGGGGGGAAAAGAGCCATATAAAGATGAGATAGCTGAGAAAGCAGACACATTAGGAAAGGGTCTACTATTTAAACAGTTAGGCTTTATAAAAGGCAAAATGAGAGCTAAGTGAATCCCCCCTCGGGGTTCCTGTTCTCACAAATGGGTCTCTGAATTGGATAAAGATACATAATGATTCTGTTTTCCAGCATGATGTGGACACTAACCTCTCTGCAGGGCATATTTGAAGGTGTGTGTGGACAGAAAGGAGAGAGTTAAGCCCAAAAAGGCATGCAGGCAGCAATTGGATTCAATTAATATTACAATTAATGTTACAAAAGGAAATAATATTAACATTATGAAAAGAAAGAGCCCTGTGGTATGCTAATGCATAATACCTGCACCATCCTAATTTACTGCTGACCCACATTGAGTAAAACCAGCATCTGCCTATTACTCATCTGCTGGATGAGGCAGTTAAGCAATGCAAAAGAGAGGGGGTCTTTGCTACGAACTGATAAAGTTCCCATGGAAAAGTTGCCCAGTTACCGGCACTTTCCTCTCCAAGATGACCGTCCTGGAGATTGTTTCGGTTCTTATTTGTAAGTTATTTGTGTCTCTAACCATGAGGGTTCAATAAATAGTTCAGTCAGTACTGAAACTGAAGAAGCTGGTTCATTTGCACGTCCTCTTTGACTTACTTTCATGCCTAAGGTGTGAATTCTTCATGAAGATTTTCCTGGGGGACACACACACATATATGAGCTCTCTCCCACCTATGTTCTTGGGGGTCCCAAGGATGTCAGATTATGGTAATGTCCCCACCACCACCCTGGCAGCATATTTAGGTGCTTTGTTACCTAGTTCCACAAAATATGCAGGTATTTGATGACCTTTTTGTTGAATATTCATTTTTGAGCTTTACATTTTTAAGGTTTTATATCCAACCATTCAGTCCTGAAAATAAATTTGCAAACAAATAAAAAATTTTTGTTAAGTTTACAATAAAAAAGAATTGCTATTATCACATGACTTCTGAGTTTGGGCCCTTCAAAGTAAAAAGAACTAAAATTAATAAAAGTTTTTATTTAAAATAGAAAACAGCATTAGTGCTGGCAACACCATGATAGTTCCCACATTTCACTTGCCAAAGGAATCTTCCAGGAGCTGTTTCTAAGTAAATAAAACCCTTGCTGGGAGGATGAAGAGGGAAAATCAATAAATGTGGGAGTTGAAATTAGCCCTGAGTAAGTCTTATTTAGTTCTACCTCTTTCATTTTTACAGTATCATTTTGCTTTATGCTTTAAAAGAGTAATAATTAGTAATCTGTTGGTGCACTTAAGGAGAGGAGCAAAAATGCTATTAATACAACTGCAACAAATATGCTGGGAGGACCAAAAGGCTTGGATCGGCCACCACACTGAACTCATCCATGGTCTTAAGTGCAATGGGAATTACCTACTTACTCAGAAAAATGTGAAAGATTGTTATTTATTGGTATACGATGTGGAGGTGCAGTATCACGATCAGCTTCAGAACATAAATTGTTCTTCCACAAATGGTGTGGAAGAACCAAGGCAATGGTCAACATCTTGCATGAAAACTGTAGTGAATGGGATGGTTTGAATGCACACTGTGCAAGCCAACGTGTGTCTGAAAAAGCCTCTTTCAATTTATAGCCTTCTCTTGACAATGTAATCACCATTTTAAAGCAAGGTAGCTTGTGTTTTAAGCAGGTATCTATGAAAGACAAGAGTCATCAGAGGCAGACTAATGCAGTGTGGAATGACATAGACATCTCCACAGAGATGCTACCAACGTTGGACTGGGACACTGAAGGTGACCGGTAAGTCTACGGGAATCTCCTTTTTGCATCTATCTCTTTAGACAGGCACCAGATGATGGCAAACAGACTGAACCAAAATCGCAATTAAGCAATTCCATATCCTAAACCTCATACTGCATCTCCTAATGCTGTATGAACTTAACACTGTCTCCCCTAGCTCCTGCTTTCAGGACTTCTAGTTTTGAAGTAAGAAGATGAGTGTGGAATTACTCTGAGGTTGTCTGTGCAGGATGACGATGACACAGAATATCTGTAATTCTTAAACTATTGTTTGGGGTTTTGTTAAGAGAAAATAACTTTGAAGTGTTTATTCAGCTCAGAACATATTCACTTTGCATATCAGGTAACAGGGCAGTGTAACTACAGCCCACCACACCAGATTTATTCTCCTGGTGGCAAGCAGGGAAAGGAAATGTACCATAAGAGGAAAAAAGAGGAAAACAGAGCGGTTATTACTGGGGTGAACATTCAGTGTGTGACAGGGTAGGGAAGGAGGCACCAGTTCTGGACTTTTATACTTCATCACAAATTATTCTGCTTTGCTTGCTGCCCATGACACTGCAACGTCCCCGGTCTGGGATCCTTCACCCTAGACCCTCAGGAGCCTGGGGGCTAGTCTCTTTTTCAAAAGTTCGGCTCATGACAGTTCCTCCTTCAGCTTGCTCTGATCTGAAATTGGGCAGGAGATTTATTTTACAATAACATTTGAAAGCTTATGTTTTCTAACATCACCTCTTACTTGCCTTCGTTCTCTGATACAATGTAAAGCACGGGTACCTTGGCATTTTAAAACATAATTTGCAAAGGACCGTATCATCTGATGCTACCTTCCTTTAACAGGCAGCGTCTGCTGCCTGTGTCGGATGCCTCATTTGCTGCAGGTAGCAGCACAGCCTACAGCTAAGGTTCCCCAAGCCTCTGCAGTATAAGACCTTGTTTTCAACTGTTTATAACTCTGCCAAATACATTTGTATTAATCTTTTCACTATGAAGTAGGTTCCATTTTATTTTCCTTGCCAGTGATGTCAGAGGTGTTGTCTGTTTGCATCTGGAAATCTTAATCAGTCCAGTCACCTTTCACGAAAGAACAAAGAAAACTGAGTTTTAGCAAATGAGAAATATGAAGGAAGTATTATAATTGGCATCTCTTGGCTCCCAGAGGCAGCTATTACCTCCTCCCGCAGGTCCTCCCACAGCTGTAACCCCAGCCGACTCTTGTCGAACTTGGCTTGCAGTCAGTGCTGTGATACTCAATAGCTTTGAATCAGTGCTGATGACTGAGATAAGGCAAACTACATGAAATGCCGGGTATTAAAGACAGAACTTCTTTTGCTATGAACACGCCAAATATTGCTGATGCACCTGTTTTATGTTCAGAGTGGGAAGACGGTCAAAAAGGAAGTGGCCAGCTTTAAAAGAGAAGCAGCGCTTTCAATTTCTGAAAATAGCCCAGATACAGAACTGGGTAATAAGAATACGTTACTGAGTAAATGCATGTTTGAAATGTGCTTGGGCATTTTTTCATCGTCGCACACAAATAGTATATGCGATGTTTTCAACGTATAGATTCATTTTCACTGGTCTGGAGCACTGCTTCTCTCCATCTACCACTGGCAGGGTTAAGGTGCTGCTTGGTGACAGTGGACAAAGGTTTGCAAGAAAGCCTGCAGTGAAATCCATTATATGAATTGATTTGCCCTTTTTTACTGATTTTCACTGCAGTTCTCGCACAGATATAATGGAGAGCACTCGAGATGGTAGTGTACACAAGTTAACATCCTCTGGCATACAGATTTTCTAAATTTGAAGGTGATTTTTCTAGGCAGCATATTAATTTCCTCAGTACTCAACAGGAATGCTGGCTGAAACTGCACTGCAGGTAGGGAAATTATAACAGGTCAGAAACTTGTAGGAGCGTTAGAGAGTAGAGGAAAATGTTGGTCATTGGTAAAAGAAACCTCCATTAGAACATGAAAGCGTGCAATATCCTAGGATGTCAGGGACGAGGAAAAAAGCATTCGGCATATGACATCTCTGCTCTCCTTTGCTGGCTGAATCCAGTTAGATGGTACACAAAAGTATCTCATAATGAAGTGAACAAAGATTTTCCACACCTACTAGGGTGGTAACCCTGGAGCTATGAAAGAGAAAAAAAAGAATCTCTTAGAAACTGCAGAACACTTGTTAGTACTTTAAAAGATTGTACAAGCCAGGAGAAAAGGTTTTTATGTTGGCTAGTTGAAAGAGACAAGAGAACTTACTAAGAAGTATGGTGTGATTTTTTTTATTTTTTTTTCCTTTTCRGTTTGACCACGAGTCCCTCCGAGCAAAGCAGAATCTTTGCAGCCTGGGAGCTTGGTTATGGTGTAAAAAAGAGCATGAAATGTGTGGCGCTCRTACTTGAAAAGAAATCTTGATTCACTCCCACACACGTACGAAATATCTATGCTACACAGTAGTACATAACGGAATCACAGCATTTTATCTGTAGGTAAATACAGATCTGTAAGGTAAATGTGGCGATTCTTCTGCCTTATAAAGCAAAACAGTCATAGAGACTGATTACTGTGGCGGGTGGACTGCTTGGTGCCGAGCTTTCAAGCCTGCTCCGCAGGCAGGTTTCTGAGCCTCCGCACAGCACATGGGAATCGTGCGAGGGAGTGATTGTGAAGGGGGAAGGACAACCCCCGGGGGACAGCCCTTGAATCATTAGAGTTGTTGATCCAGCATACCATTCACAGGGTAATATCAGCGCTGTGGGACCAGGAGAAGGAAGGGGCTGCTGGTGGTGCCACTCTTCACTGCAGCTATTGAGTTCTGCTGAGAAGGGAGTCCGGAGAAAATTAATGCACCAAAAAAGTGTGTGTCGAACAATTGCCTCTTATTTTTCCCTCTGAGTTAAAATTCTATCCCATTTGATATGTTAATAATCATTCATTCCACATATGGAATTTAAAAGCAAGAATCTGCTTTCAAAAACACACGCGGCATCTGGACATGCTGCATATAGAGAATCAAATAAATAGCTTTGGAGAAAATGTTTAATTTAGAGCAGAGATATGCCTAGTGTTTAGAGCACCAGGTTGCGTTCAGGACCATCTCGACTCCAGAATTTGCCATCTGAGGATTCCTCTAATGTTCAGGACTAAGGGCCAAATTCAGGATCAATTCCCTTTGAGGATATGGATACTTAAATGCTATTCCCTGCCTACGTATTTAATTTCCTATAGGTACACAAATACGTCGTGACACTGAGAAGGCCAGAAGGCATTCATCACTATGCCTTTGGGAGGTGCCTGGCACTCTGTGGAAAGGTACAACACATGCATACCCCAACCAGTTCAAATTGCCAACTCCCAGCATGCATTTTTTACTAAAAGGACGAATTTACATTTTCAAAGGTCTTCTGTGTGCTTGACCCAGCTCCTCGGTTTGTTCTTCAGTAGACAGTGTTTTGCTAAAAGCTGTGAGCAGCTGTCAGAGATGCAGAGAGCAAGGATTGCAGTGAAATTCTCCCACCTGTGTCCTCCAGCCCGTATCCTCCGTTCTTGGTGCCAAGTGTTGTTCCCAGCTTGGCCCTGAACGCTATCTGCCTGCAGTATGCTAGCTAGATAGAGGGTATTCCCTGTGTCCAGACAGCTGGAAACAACAACTGAAACCTCTAAACTGTGCCCTTGAATAAGGCTTTGAATGTGGCTTTTTTGCTAACATGGACAAGAAGCAATATAATTAATACGGGGTTTTTTTTATGATGTTTGGATTCTTTGATTTCAGGATACTTTCCAGCCTTCTGTAGTACATGCTGAGGTGTGAGACCAAATGCAAGCTCGGCATTCGGGGATGGTAATCACCCGCAGGCAGTGTCTCCGTCTGGAACCGTAAGGAAATCGCACAAAGAGCCAGATCACCCGTCCCTATAAATCAGCCCCTTGATATCAACAGGGCAAGGCTGACCCACATTATCTAAGAATCCTACTCCAGATTCCCCAGATGTCCAATGACACTGAGAATCTGAGGTCTGGGACGCCCAGGTTTTGACTCAAATTAACCTTTCCCCTGTAGTTTTCTAACTTTAAGACGTGAAGTTCATCTGCACTACTACCTCCATCCTTCACACTTTTTTTTAAGACAGTCATTTGGAAAAGAGTAAGCTATCTTTATAGAAATCTGAAATGTCAGAAAGATGTTCAGACAACTCATTGTTGTAGTTAAAATAGAACCATAGTAAAACCAAATATTCTCTCACTTAAAAAACAGCAACAAGCACACTGATATAAAATCACTGCAAAAGTTTTTAATGTAAAAGGCTACAAGAGCCTAAAAAAGTTTTTATCGCTTTTGAGAAGCACAGTGTCTTCTGAGCCTTGAGACACTACTGAGTGCTGTATAATTTACCGACAGCCATGGCTAGCCCAGCATACTATCAGGATTAGCTGCCTTTCTTTACAAGCACATTGTAGCCCGTGTGGATCACACCAACGACTTGCTCTGCCATGGCTTCATATGCCAGTGTGCTGAATTATTCACTGTCTGCTATCTGAGTGGCAGAGTTTGCAGAAGTCCTTTCGAAGAAATAAGAAAGG
Organism: Phoebastria nigripes; assembly: GCA_035582835.1. Lineage (NCBI taxonomy): Eukaryota > Metazoa > Chordata > Aves > Procellariiformes > Diomedeidae > Phoebastria > Phoebastria nigripes. The sequence goes on along the minus strand of JAYKAV010002821.1, from coordinate 2,549,754 downwards.
GGAGCTGGTGAGGGTGGTGCTAGGGGAATGAGGGACAAGATTTGGTCCACGAAACATGACAGGAGGCACTTGTAGATTCTTGTGTTTTGATGTGGTAAACAATCCCAACTATTACACAGAAGAATAATCTTTAATACAGATGATAGCTAGTTAATAGCTACGCAGAGTGCGGTGAAAGGAAAAGTGGAGTGGAAAAAGCTGACTGTCTGCCTCGGATTATGTATTTCGGGAAGCTACATTATTTTTTATTACATCTACGTATAAAATTCTTCACACGGAGCAAGTTTAATCCTCCCCAGATCTGTGAACAGTGGTTAGCATCAAAATATTACTCCAGAAAACTCCCGTGACACTTCTTGTTATTCCAACCAGGAAGATTTCTTTTACAATTACACTGCAATGATGGAATTAGCAGGGTCAGAGGAGGTAGCATGAGAGATGAGAAACAAGCGTATGTGACAACCTCCAGGAGATGATTTACATGCGCGAAGCAAAATGTTTCCAAAACTAAGAGCCGTGCGAGCTTGACAAGCAAGTATGCAAGCGCAGTCCTTTTGAAAGCTGGGCTGCCTTAAACAGAGGGGCAGCCACCGAACCAGAATAGGGGTTTATTTGCTGGTAAAAGTCAGAAGTTAGGCTCCTATGGGCACTGACAGAGGGGAGAACCCGAGACAGTATGTTTTAGGTTGGGGTGACCCCCAGTCCCAAATTTTGGTCAGTGTCCATGAAGGGAGGAGTTAATAGCTGTTGTTGGCACTGGCATTAAATGATGCTGGTGCATGTAGCTGCCTCCGACCTTGACACACTCGCAGCCTCCGGCACAGCCTGCAATGCCATGGCCAATTTTGCCGAGCAGAAGTCACCRCGAGCGGTTGTGTTCAAAGAGGATCGAAGGTTTAGACTGAAAAGACAGCTTTCAGGAAGTCTAATCTCGTGAAGTATTACAATGTACAAGGGCAGCGAGAGTAGGTGTTCACCTGTCAGTCTGCTGCATCGAAGACAAGAGCCTATCTCCGCTCTCCCATGCACTGACTTTAAAAAAAATCACATGGGGGAAAAAAAAAAAACCCACAACATCTTTGCTACAGAGACATTTTTAACAAGTATTCCAGAAAGAGCACCAGCTATCAAAAAGGCTGCCAGGACCAGAAGGAGCCATCAATCGAACAAGTTTACATTTCAAAGTTTTTTGAGAACAGTGAAAATGTCTTTACCCTCCTTGATGGGAAAACTGCAGTGCTATAGGAAAGTAGCTATTTGCTGCTTCTTACTGAAACACATTTCTCTGAAGTGGCCCTTTAACCCTGCGAAGGGTGCTAGAATATATAGACATATATATATATATATTAAGTGGCTCTCCTGAGAGTTCTGCTCAGAGCTGCTTTAAGACCGTGGAGTCTGTCTGCTCCCTTTTCTCTTTGTATATGCCATTGTTCAGCTCCAGAGCTTCTCTCTGATATTAGAGATGAACTGGTTAATTTTTTAAAACCCTTTCCTGACAGTATTTAAGAGTYGGCAGAATGCATCTGTCTAATTTTGACATTTATCAGATAATTCAGTCAAGTTCCCTCATGTGACACAGCTTTGTTCCCTCGAAAAGAACCTGCTGCAAACAAAAGGCCATAGTATATTGTACGGCATCGCTGCTCCCAGATGTTTCAGAATTAAACTACTAAGCCTCCCTGGCCCTGTGAAACCTGGAAGAGTACAAAAAATGGAGTGACTCTTAACAAGCTGCATTTTCTGTTTCTGTGCTCCTTATTTCATCTCTGTGCTTGATTTTTCTGAGTCATTTGAAAATGATTAGGCAGCTCAAATAATTGTTTCCTGGGTATATTAGCGGCACTATAATTGTCATGTTTAGAGCTAAAGTTGGTAAAGACTGTAGTCTGCTCTGGAATATTCTAACTTCCAATATACAACAGCTCACGGATAAATATTTTGAAACTTTTATTACTAGTTTCCCTCCCAATTTTTTCTTTGTTTCTTTGACAGGACCCCATGTGGATTCGGTCTGACACTGTTCTTCATTACCCAACGGCACTGCCTGAACTCTGGATGGAAAGGTTGTCATCTAGCCTTTGGCCAGCATCTTGCAGTCGCTGGCTTTTGCGTACTCTCCTCTTCTGGGTGGGAAGGGTAAACGACGGGCCTTTACTTCTTTGTAGATGCAGAAAAAAACAAATGCCATCTACCGCGATATATAATTTATGTGAACGCAGTCACAGCCKCAGACTGACTTATTGAAATAAATTATACTTGGTATAATTCATTTGGGGAAAAAAAAAGTTATCGGTTACCATGCCAACCCTCTTTGTAAATACCATTGGTTCTCAATGAACTCCTTTTGACCCGCTGGTCTGAGGTTGTTCCTGTGTGATGTACATAATTCTCTCAACACTGGTCCATTACTTCTGCTCAGGGTTGGGGGTCAAGCCTGTAGTGTAAAGTCAAAGAGAATTAGCAGCCCTATCAATAACCAGCTGCAGGACTGCAGCCCAAATGATAGACCAGAAAAATCCAAGGAAAGATGAATAAGAAGTAGAGGAACATGCGTGTAATATTCTATAGTTGGAGCAGCTGCTGTGGACTATCAACATCATCAGGAGACCTCAGTGCATTAGCATAAATTCAAATGACAAATGCACAGTGCTATTCAGAGACTCATTAATTTGCAATGGGTGCAGTGCTCATGACATATTAGTGAAAAATTCAAATGTCTTTGTAGCATCGTGAGTTTAGTTGCGGGACCTAAGTTGCTAAAACGAAAACGTCTGCAATTTTTTAGCAGTTTATTAAATTATGAAGTGTGATGACTATATCTGTGCATCTTTTTAAGCAGATGAGGTCCAGCGTGCTCCAGCACCAAATTGCATGGTTTGTGTTGAAATCTCCCTGTCAGACAAATTTCGAGCAGGAGCTGAAATACAGGCTGCGTGCTCGCTGCTGCAGGACGCAGGCTGATATCTCCCCCTTCTGGGTGAATTGCATTGCCACCGAGAGAGAAGGAAAATAAGGTTGTTTCATGGCTTGTGCTTTGTTACGCCTGTCTTCTCTACCACTTTAGCCACCGATTTTGTTGCACGCTTAGCGGAGTCAGTGAGAGGAGAAATAAAATAATGCAGTATGGTTATGTGTGAGTGCAGTGGCTTCCTCTGTCATTCCCTATTCACTCCCATAGCCTATACGTGTAGGATAACTTACATGTGTAGGATATGGAAAGCCTTAATTACAAGTATCTTGTCTTAAGCAGTGGCTTTGTTTATCTGTATGGAGAGAGAAAAGATTTATATTTTTATATGAGGAACAACCTGGCCGTAGTAGTCTTTCATAACATTTAGATCAAGCTTGCAATTATAGCATACGACAACTGAAATACACAGCGGTGGTGGTTATTCTTAGTGCCTTGACTCTGCCCTGTGTGTGCAGCTCCGACACACTGCTATATCTTTCCGACCTCAATGAACGCTGCAAGCTCCACCTTATATTTCTGCTTCCTCTTAGACCTCTAACTATAACATTGCCTGGCCCTGAGTTTACATATTTTTCTGTCCACCTGGCTGTCACAGATAGTGTGGGTTTCCTTTACCAGGAAAATATACTGTAAGATAATTGCTAGTACTTTTTTTGAGGAATGAAAACCTTAGTTTTAAAGTACAGGAGCCACAATACCTAGCTACTAAAAAATAGCTTACATTTTCAAAGGCACTAGTGATTTTAGCTGTATAGCCTCTGAAAAATTTTGAAACAACCTGATTTTTAAAGACAGGGGAATCAGCTGCCAGTTGCATGTCCAAAACCATTAGTTGCTTTTGAACATTTGGGTGTCTCTGTAAAACACAACAATATTTTATATATACACCAGTCATTAGGTAGCACAATAATAAGAGCCTTAATAAGGTTTGCAGCATCTCCCAGCATATGTCACGCCTCAGAGTGAAAGGAAAGCCATTTCTCACTCTGGCTTCTCATCTGTGTCATGCCACCTGCCATGCAGGATATGGTATGTCACAGCTCAAAAAAAAGAAAAAAAAAAGACCAGAAAAGAAAAAGATGGTATGCCTTTCACATCCCTGCAAGGAGTGGCACGTTCCCCCGTGCCCCCCAGTATTTGGATAACCATGATGCTCACCGGGTGACCTGGGCTGCCAGTGAGCCAAGTGCATGTGGAAAGTGCTTTGCCCTCTCCACAAAGGGAAGAAAAGCAGTCAGTACATCACCAGACTAAGACTATAAATCACTATAAACTGGCTTAAAGCTATAGTTTCCAAATTACACAAACAGATTAGGATGCTCATCTACCCTCAGTTTCCGCCCCCTCCAAAGGCTTTCCAGGTAGGCATCTGGGGTGAGACCATAAAAACTCTGCGTGAGCCTCCCATTAAAGTCAGCTGAAGCTTCATCACACACTAACATCATTTATTTTCATTAACCTTGCCCAAACCTGACATGAACCTCCACATCACTTTGGATCTGAGTTATTGCAGACAGAAGGAAGGAGTTCGAGAAGGACAGGGCAAATACAGTGGTGAGGTGCGATGCAAGCAAAGAGTGCATCTGGGTGTGCAGATGTCAGGATCGGCTYGGGGCCACGCCATTCCTTCCCTTTCCAGGTTTCAGCCGTGGGAAACACTAAAAATCTGGAGCAATGGTCAAGACTGGACCTACAGTTATTTTAGACACAGAAGGGCAAACATTCAGCCACGGAGGCTGCTCCAGGGGATTGCAAGGAAGAAAGAGCCAAGAGCGAGCAGAGCCGTGCCTCCACGGCCCCGACCAACAGAAGAGGACAGCAACCACCCCCCGACTCTCATTTCCCCTTCGCCACTGAAATCCCAGTGTTAAGCAACAGGGCAGAGCCCTGACATGGGCCTGTCAAACATTTCAAGTGCAAGGTCCCTGTCCTGACCGGAGCTGATGGGGCAGCTGAAGGTTGTTCTCCAGCAGAGAAAGCCTTTGGTGGCCCTTAGCTGGCTCCGGCTCTCCAATATTTCCTTCCCTCCCCTCCGCCTGGGATAAGACTGAAGCAAACAGCGCAGTGCTATGGATGATTGCCTAACGTGATTGTTGATGCCAGCAGGACCCTAAAGCTTAAATGACAGCCATGGGATCAGAGGAGCCTGGAAATGAATGAGTCGCCCTTCTCCTCCCACCACCCACGTCAAAAGTGAGGAGCAGGAGCTCAATGCAGCTGAGGATTCAGACCATTAGCTAAATGTCACTTACGCTGACTTCTGTGGAGAGATGAAATGCTCAAAAGCCCAGTTAAAGGAAACAGGGCACAGGTTTCTTTTAAGAAAATATCCTGTATTTCTTATGAGGAACAACTTTCCTTCATTAGCAGGCAACACTGAACAACAGGGTTTGGTTTAAAATAYAATTGCCTAATCTCTGCAACCAGTTGCAGAGGTTTCCATATATTTATGACAAATGCACTTGAGATTTAGGCATCAATGTAGAAAGCATTTTGTACCAGACCAAAAACACAGGCAAAAGAAAAGCTTCATTGCAAAAAAGTTGTTTTCTGTTACTGCAAGAGGCGGGGTTTTGCTTTTTGGAAAAGCCCCAGTCTATTTTTCATTTTGKTTTTTTTTCATACATCACACCACTCAAGAGGCAAGCTTCTATGGACACCTCATTTCCAGGGGTGAAGCTGATTTCAGGAACATGTTCCAAGAAGAGGTACCTTGTCATAGATGTTGGGTGGCTGTCTGGCTAGCAACAGGACTCGAGTGGGGGAATGTCCCATCTTAAAATCCTACAACATTATTATTATCTGCAGAAGAATCCCAGCAGAGGGAGTTTGATAAGACAAATGGAAAATTAGATGGTGTCTACAAGCTGGCAGAACCAGTGAGCTCCCCCCAAAAATGTGATCACCAGGGAAAACTCCAGTCTGAGCTACACCAGTGAAAATCCAGTCAGTTTACCGGCTTCAAAAGTAAAACTTGGTCCGAAGTGCTTAGGAAGAAGGAGGTGACAATATTATTAAGCTTATGACACTGTTTGTGTTAACATCTTTTTTTGTGCAGAACATGTTTGTATTTCAATTGGCAAAGTATTTACAATGAGACTAGATATACTCACCACCAAGGGCAATTAATTCAGGGTTATAAAGCTTGTGTTTCAGAACAGACATGAATAATTCAGTGTTAGGTTGTTTAAGTGTGTTTTGTAAAATAGAGCTGCAGCTTTTGTTTTTCTTGAAAGCTTCTGGAAAAAAACGTGATTTTTGTTTTTTTCTTTTTCTCTTCACCCCTGGGGAGAGCAGTGGCCTTTTGATGTTCCACAATGACCTGCATTCCTTGCTTGTTTCCCACTAACTTGAAGAAAATACAACTTAAAATGAGAGGATTGCATGTAAGGAGTAAGGAGTGCAGCACTAGCCCTGGGTGTCAAAGCCTATCAAACAGGCTGCGGTGCTTCAGACTGCTTTAATCATTACCAGCCTTGCCGGATTGTGAACTTTTACGATGGTGATAAGCAGAAGTGCACAGACACACAAATGCAGTACTTGCTTTTGAGTGCAAGTCTAACTTGATAAATGAATTTACGGAGCCGAGGGGAAGGTGTCTGTGTGCAGTGTCTCTCCATCTCTGCTTCAGGCATGTCACATTACCTTCACGCTACTCCATGGACTAGACACGTAAACCTAAAAACCGAGCTGGGGTAACTGCTGGCTGGTGGCTGAATTTTGCCCAGAATCGTCTTTACCACCCAGACCAAGCAGACAGCAAAAGGGAGGAATTCTTTTACAGCCTTTGCAAACTGTTGCCATAGTCTAACGTACGTACAAATCTCTTATAGACCCTGCTAGCGACTGGGTGGGCAGGGGTGTGTCAGGGGAGAAGCTGTGGCTTTCGTGACGGTTCCATCATGTTCTTCAGAACTTCCATATTTGAAGGGCCTTACTGAGGAGTATTTATAATCAAGAAATAGCAGAAAGCCAGAAACAATATGCATGGGAGGTGTCAACTGCCTCAGTGAAGTAGTAAGGCATTAGCTCAGATAATCAGTGTTCATAATGTAAACCTTGCTGGACTTGGTGTCTTCACAGAGCTTAGGAAACTTGAGGGACCCACCAAAAATGTTCTTACACAACAGGGCAGGCATGGCCAATCACGCCAGTCTTGGTAAGTATCATGTGCTGAAAATCAAAYCACCTCAAATGCGTAATATGGGAGACAGCTTCGGTTTTTTTACTATCTACCTAAACTCTCTTCAAAGGATGAAACCTCATGGTACTTAGGTGGTAGCTGAGCTGAGCCTTTTCAGGCTAGGACAATAACCACTGCTAGCTGGAGATAATCTCTGTATCTGTCTGTACCTCCACAGMCAGAGAGAAAACAATGCATGGTGCAGCTGAAATGTCGGATTTTCACACTTTTCTGCCCAAACTCCTTTGTGCAAGTAAGCCCCGAGACTTCTGAGAAGGAGAGTATGTGCACATCTCCTCTACCATCACGCAGACCATGTCATGCTCACCTACACCTTTTCCTGGGGACCTCCACATGAGACATAATATTTGCTCCCACAAGAGCACAGCCCAGGAAGATTATAGAGAAATATTGAGCCTGGTGACTCAGTGTTTTCAAGATGTTTTTTCACATTTCTGTAACGAATAAAATAACATGGCAGTAGGCAGGGCAAACTCCCCATCAGTTTTTCCCCATGGGAAAAGGACAAATGGGAAAGTCAATACTGAATATTTGCAGTAAGTTGTGTAGCTTATACAGACTGTCTGCGAGGTTAGTGTGATTGAAGATTATGATTTAAAGAGAAACGTGTGCCCCAAACCAGCATTTCTCTTCAGAAAAAATCCACGTCTTTAATTGTTACCTCTATAGTGCATGTTGTAAGGTTGATTTATTGTTTTCCCTAGAGTGATAAATCTCAAACCAACACTTGGATGCTATAGTGTATGGCAGTGTATAGCAGATTTGCTTTCTAGTTAGCATTCCATATTTCTCTTCGTTTGTGCTGCAGCACGAGAGCGGCTGAGTGAAAAGTCCAGACCTCGTGCATCCTAGGATCGCTGGCTTAAGGAGGGATACACCAAGTGCTGGGAGAGTGTGGGAAGGAAACAAATTGACAAACAGCCAATGGGAAACAGAGAAGAAGGCATTTTTACTGCACTATGTTTACAACTTGTACTTTCTCAGATCCTAAAAAATCCGCTGTTTTGCCTACATGTCTGCAAGACATTATAGTTCGCCTTGGTAAAAAACCATGCATGTCAGTGCACAGTTATTAAAGTCATAGCTTCCCCAAGCTAACGTGTGCTGAAATTCAGGTTTAGAATTGCCTGTAAACTCTGGCAAAATGGAAGATTTAATGAAAGGATCTTCAGATTACTGAACCTGAATGGTGAATTTGCAGTCTGCCCCTTCTTACTGCTTTTATTTCTGTATGGCAGTATTTTATCTTCAAAAGTTGCACTTAAGATCTCTAATATGACAGTGAGCTAACATAAAAGGGAGGATATGTGTGTGTGTGTGTGTGTGTGTGTGTGTGTGTCCTGCGCCCGCTTCTCGAGTTTGGAAAACAGCTGACGTGCAGAGCAGCCAGGAAATTGCAGCAGAGACAGTTCAAGATATTCCTGGGTACACGGGGCGGGGGGGCGGGGAAATAACATTTACAGGACTCCCTCCTTTTTTTTCTCTTTCTTTTCCCACTGGGGAACGGTGCTGGCTTGTGTCGCGTGGCTGTGGAGGGGTTGTGTGCCCGTGGCGCTCCCCGTACCCCCGCTATCTTTTCGGGGGTCACAGGCCGTTTGCATCCATCACTGGGGACACGCAGCCAGTTTCAAATGGAGACATCCTTTCCTTCTGACAGTTTTAGACTTATTTTTAACTATAATTAGAATAAGTTAAGGTCCAAGCCTTAATGGCTACAAAATGCATTCAGAAAACTTAATTTACACCCGACGCATTTTCGAAAAATGCATTTGTAAGTGATAAATAAATTATTTATTAGATATGTTCAAAAATAGTGACCCAGGGCTTCCTTAAAGCCCTTTTATTATGTGATAGCTTGTTTTTATCTGTCTTACAGTAGTCTTCTCAGCCCTTGTTTCACTAACGAGGCCATTGTCTTTGTTTTCATCATACCTCCTCATTATATTAATTATTTTCTGTTGTTCTTTACCTGTCTTTTGCTGTTAGGAAACTCCTCTGTGGTTTGCAGTGTGACAGAATTGTCAGAAATTCTGCATATTTGGTTTGCTATTGTCTTGTTTAATGAATATGAACTCCTAGACATTTTGCAATACTGCATTTCCCCGTCAGTAAAACATACATACACAGTAAAAGAGGTCATGTGAGAAAAAAGACTATATTTACAATACCTCCGATAACAAACCTGGTACAGAGCTCACACCAGAGCCAATCTAAACGTTACAACACTTAGTAACTGAGCCACAAAACATAATCAGCCCAAAGTACAGTGCATTATGAAATATTTGGAATATTTACCATTATTAGCAGTCCTGCTGCTACCAGCTGAAGTACTGGTGAAGATAATGAAATTTGTTATTGATTTCTTGAAAAAATTTTCATAAAATGAATTCAAGGGAGTAACTGTATCTTCAGTTTAATACAATTAATCATACCTATTGCTTTTCAGTTAATAAGTAATAATAAATCTAACAGTTAAAGATACTGTGAGACTAGATTACTTTCTTCTTAGGCTTGGTCTAAGTATCATCTTTGTAAAGACACAAAGGCCCACAGGTGATTAGTCAGAAGGTGAGTTTGGGTCTGAACTGTAAACACATCAGCTGTTTCATAGATGCTGCCGATGTCCATAGTCTTACACTCCATCACTGCATGCAGAAAGGCTTAATGCTTTCACGAAGGGCTTCGTCATCACAGATCATCTTTGCTTGTGGACCTGAAGCAAGAGGATCATACTGGTGTCACCAGGCTTTTGGTGGCAAATTTCTCAGTAGGTGTTTTTTCAGAGCTGCATTCAGTTGCGCTATCCTGGTGTTGTCCAGTCTTTCTGACCAAGCAGATGATGCACCTTCTTCCACTAGATGATGGATGACAAATGCTGCATTTGCTCACCCAATGTGGAGGACAGTTAGTCTAAATAGCCTAGGGCTCCTTGCCAGGGGTTTGCATGGCCTCAGGAGGTGGCCAGGCTGGAGATGACCTGGAGACATTGCCTGAGCTCAAAATTTGAGAATCTCTGCTCTTTCCCATATCAGGACATRTGAGCTCGTGGTCCTGTGAGAGCAGGAGTGGACAGGTTTCACCTTAATCACAGGTGAAAGAGACAACGTAGTCAGACCCAAAGACCAAGTGAGGTTGGGGGGGCAACTTTCATTTTTTAAAAGGGATTCTAATGCCATGGGTATTTTTTATCCGCCTTCTCATCCAATTCTTTTTGTCATCTTCAAGACTGCACAAAAGTGAGCGCCCTGTAAGAAGACTGTATTTCATGCTCTGACACCAGCTACTCCCTTAAGACAGTCCCTGACAAACAAATGCAGAAGGTGCTGAAGATAAAGGTTATACAAAGTTTATCTTTTAACTTCATACAGATTGCCTAAAATGGTAAAGTTTTCTCAAGAAAATCTTTACTCCATAGTTCACCAAGCCTAGTTAAGGCATTTTAAATTAGATGTAAACAGTTTATTACTCTATTTTTTTCTTTTTTTTTCTTTTGTTTTTCTTTCTTTTTTTTTTCATGCATTGTAACTGAGGTGCTTTGTTTCAGGGAGAGAAGCAGACCGAAGAGAGAAACAAGGCTTTCTGAGCCTCTTCTCTATTATATAGTGGAGTGCATAATTGTTCAGAGCTGCAAAATAGTCTAAAGGGATCTGATTATGCAAATACATCAAGCATCTCTTAAAATCTTCTGAAATCATACCATATTAGCCACACAATTAAAGAAAAAAAAAAGATCATCTTGTTCGAGTGTGCATGGTCTTTACTTTATTCACAAAAAAATATGTTTTTCAGAAGGAGAGAATGGAAAAGGATCATGATATAAGACTAAATCCAGGTTACAAGCTGGACTGCTAGTTGTCTCATGAGATATAACCCAGTGACAATTGACATTTTGTCCTCTAACCTTACCTCAGCCTTCACACAGTTGTCTGTTCCCCTTGAGCCAGGCAAATCTAAGCTGTCAATTAATAGATAATGTAAGTTTACTTAGATGTCATGTAATGCTGTTATCCATGTGGAAATACATCAAATGTCCTAGTTTGCTCTAAAGGCTATGGCACTTCGAAAAAATCTTCTCCCATGGGAAGCCTAGGCTTGACAAATGCCTGAGGATTAGTCATAGTCAGCCATCTCTTTGTGATGCAAAACGACATAATCATTGACTTTTTCAAATGGTATTACACTTCTACTTTCTCCAAATAAAGAACCCAGTTCCAGGTTTGCAAACAGTTTAGACTGTATAAATTTGTTATTGAATAAAGATATCTTGCTAAATCTCAGGACAGAAGAAACACAATAGCTCAAAAGCTTAAATTTTCAATAAATTCAAGGATGTCTAAAAACCAATGTTTTCTTCCAATATTTGGCATGGTTTTGCATCACATTGCTGCAGCACTAGATAATCAATAACTTAGACCATTCTCTCCAAAACCATCCTGATTTTTGCACTGAAAGCACCAAAAAGTTTGCACAACACAGGTTGATATTCCATTGTATTAATTGTGAACTTTATTTATATTATTTGTCTTAAAGTAGAGCATCTTTAAATTAAAATTTTATGTTTTAAATAGGACCAAAAATTCATTAAAATGCTTGTTTTTCCTAGACCCCAACATCCACAACATATGGAAAAAATTGCCTCTAGGTATTGAAAGTTGTTGCCTTTATCACACTGTGCATCTAAATTCCCAAGGATGATTGATTTAACGAGGTTTGCACATTAAAAATCTTTTTTCTTTGTTACAATAGAGGAAATCACAAGAAAGATTAATGCCCTCTGCATGGTGCCACCGAATTAAAATGTCTTTCAAATGTCTTCACTCCAGGAACACTTTGCTATCTGGGCCTGTACTTAGTAAAGCTTTTCTCAGTGTAAAGAATGTATTAGTCATGGCTGACGATGCTGGTKTGCTATAACCTAAATACCTGGAATATGCATATATTAGGACAAACTGGGCACTTCAGAAGGCTTTAAAGAAGTGTTCATTTTTTTGGGTTGATATAATGGATTCCATGTCAGAAACGCACAAGGCTACCCAAAGGTATGACATTCAGTCTTGACATATTTTTCCATTGCAGTGGTGTTATCTGACATGAAACAGAGTAATACGCCCCACCACTGCTTCAAAACTTTCTTATGCATAAACCCTCAGAAGTATTTTCTTTGCCTGATATGACGTGTCGCCCTAGCATCTACTGCATGATGTTGTACAAAACCTTCTTTTTTTTATTTCATCTGCTCTCACAATCATGAAGAGTAACCTGCTGATCCAAATATTTTCTCCATATTTGTATGTAGATTCAGGCTATACTTTCTTAGAGAGCACCTCAAAGGTAAAGGGACACAGACCAACTTAAACATACACTTCTTTCTTTAGGGGAAGAGCTTGCATCCATACTGCATATTGACATATCATGGAGCCAGAGCTTTCCTATCATACCCACTTTCAACCACACACCCTACTTTTGACTTGAATGGAGGGATGGGTAGAGGAAGAAACAAGACTGCTGAGGTGGCCTTGGAGAGTTGGACCATGTCTGCTGGAGATGATATCCGTGCTGGATATACTAAGTGCCATTCTGTGTGATCCACCAGAAGACCACTTAATTCACCCCCAGGCAGAGACTGGGACACAGATGATGTAGGTGCAACATGGATGACTGGAGAGTACACCCCTGTGCAAAGCAGGGAGCTAATCAATCAGCCTGGTAATACAAAAGAGTCAGCACAGCATACTGGCTGTTTAGGTTTACACCTCCCTTAAGAAAAGTATAGGTGCTATCACATTAGTTCCTTATGGAAAAAAAGCTTAATTCAGGAATTCCTTCAAGGAAAGTGCATTATATAGTAATATGCATGTAATGCCAGTATATTGGAAAAATAGCTCTATTCAGGCATAAAGTATGGATGTATTTTCAGTGAGGGAGAATAAAGGAAATATGGAATCACAGAATCATAGAAAATTCCAGGTTAGAAAAAAATCTGTAGTTCATCTGGTCCAACCTTTCGTTAAAAGCAGGGCCTTGCATTAGGTTATCCAGGGCCCCATCATGTCAAGACTTCAATATATCTATCAGGTGACATTCCAACACTTTGTTGGGTAAAATATTCCAATGTTTGAGTATTCCCATGGTGAAAAATATTTTTAATATCCAGGCAGAATTTTACCTCAAGAAACTTGTGCCCATTGCCTCTTGTCTTGGCACTGTACATCGTTGTAATGTGAGGATAACTTATTCTCCATAACCACCTTTAAGGTATTAGAAGACTGTGATTAGATCCCCCTGAGCCTTCTCTACTCCAAGCTGAGCAAACTCAGTTCCTCCAACCTGCCTCCATATGTCAAGTTCTCCAACACAGTGAACATCCTGGTGGTCTTCTTTTGGATCTGGTGGCCTTTCTCTCTTGAACCAAAGGAACCAAGACAGTTTTCCAAAGTATGGCCTAAGAAGTGCCAAGTGGAGTGGGATAATCACATCCCTAATCTGCTGGTTATACTCCTGCTGATGGAATCCAGGACACAGTTGGCCTTCACTGCGGCAAAGTTGCACTTGTGTCCAGCTTCCCATCCACCATGCCCTTTCCAGCAGTTGATGAGCGCCCAGTCGGTCCCCTGCATTTCTGACAGCTAGGGGTGAAGGAAGCATTGATGCAGCACATAACATGACCATGGCCTTGGGGCTGCACCGTCTTCTGAGGTGTAGTATAGGGTTTGTGCTTGCTTCAGCAGATCTAACCAACAGGTCAACAGGAATCAGCCTGCCACCATAAATTCAGTCCATGTTTCATCCACAAAAAAGAACAAGAGAACTTTCCCAAGGACTTTATGCATGATTACAGTGAGAATGCAAGACAGAGAGAATAAAGAGTGAAAATATAGACCCGAGCTCAATAAATAGGCAAAAGTAAATATCAAAAGAAGATTCCAAGCTGAATAGTGTTGGAAAGTGAAATATCAGAAAAGCAGCTTAGAAATCAAGGTATGCTTTCAACAACAAATACAGTTCTTCAGACAATACGTGAAAACTGGGTGCGCTCTGCCATCTACTATAATTACTAAAACTCATTCGTTATTTCTAGTTTAGCAATATGTCATGAGTTCCACCCAGGCAATTTCCCATTATCCTTCATATTCTACAAACATATAGTAAGAGACAGCACCTGTCATGACAAACCTTAAACGCACAAGGTAAAAGATAGGAGAAAACATGGAAATGAATCACAGAGAGACAAGTGATTAAGTTTTTTAAATAATTGAAGTGATTTTGAATCCTTTCACATTTAATAACAATACACTTAGTGACTGGCCCAAGGACAAATGGGAAGTCTGTTGTAGAGCCAGATACTTTGCAAGTATGTTCTAAGTCACCATCCAGAGCCTTCAACAAAGGCCCATGTACCGTGAAAGACACTGACCATGGGGCAGGGGTGCAGCATTATTGCCACATCCCTGATACCTTTTCTTAATGTTTTACAATTCTATTTCATGCAGGTTTTTTTTCAGCAAAGACGACATGAAAAAAGTACAGCTGGTCTCAGAGGGATGGGATGGACAGATACCTGCCATCCCACCTATTTCATTATTTCTCAGTAGAAAAATCTTTGAAATAATTGTTTCTGTTTCTAGGATCTCCATTAAAAGAGATATAAAATTGCATTCTTGTAATTAAAAATTATTTCAAGAATGCAATGAAAACAAGAAATAAACACATAATGTTGCACATTCAATTACATTTAGCCAATAAATGTCAATTATGAACATCTAAAAAAGGGTAAAAMCAGAAAAGACTGTCAATGTCAGGCAATAAGCTACTTTGCAACCATGAATGGGGAGAATTCTGCCTTTTCAGTATCCTTGATTTCTGACCAGCAGGGCAACTATTTTGGTCTGCTCCTTACAGTGGTGCAGGAATGACCATCTTTGTGGCTTTTCTACCAGCTACCTGACAAAACCAGAACAAACCCATACGATATAGAAAACACTGGATCATCTGCCTTGTCTACCTAGGATGGGAGAAAGAAAAGAAAAAGGGGAGCAGGAACAACTTGTGCATCTTTCCTTCCCCCTCTGTGCAAGAGAAATAAGTGTGCTCTGGAGAATGTGGTTGTCCAAGAAGGAAAGCGAAAGGTTAGAGGAGACCTGAGGACACAGAAGTGGGAGGGTTGTAACCCAGTGGGACATGGGAGTGGGGAGAGGGAAGGAGGACACATGGGTGGGAGAGGAGTGGACACAAGGTGGGGAGGAGAGGGGGTGTTGGAGATGACTGCGGAGGGGCATGACTTAGGGCAGCAGTGCAGAAGTGGTAGTGGGATTTGGTCTCTGTCGCAGGGGAGTGAAAATGTGGTAAACCAGTGGMTTATCCGAGTTCAAAGTCATTGTGCCACAGCCGCAGAGATGATGGATTGGCTCCACACAGGGTCCTCCGATTTTAATTACATTAAATGCAAGCACGCTGCTTCCAGGTCCAGCACAGTGGCACAGACACTTTTGGGCACCACCAAATTTGCTGCACTCTGAGCCAGCCACGGAAACCATCTGCGAGAGCCCATGTAAGCCCTGACCGCTCTGCGCTGTGCTCTCCCRCAGCGAGACCCTTCTCATCACCACATTTGCATTACCCACCTTTCCTGGCCCTGCAGAAGGGAACGATAGAAATAATTCAAATAAACCAGCCTGGCACCSGATTGCACAGATGGGGTGGGCAGGAGGCAGCAAACAGCCCTTGAGCAGCCCAAAGCTCTATGCCCCCACTTTCTGCCCCCAGAAATGGGGTACGCTTTCTTGGGACCCACCTCAGCAGCAAGATGTTTGACACAGCCCCTTCTACAAAAACAATTTAAGGAACGTGAGATCTTTTTTCCCCAAAGACACAAGCCATAATTCTGCTGATACATCAATCACTGGAGAATATTTGGCATCCATTTCTTCAAAAATGTCCCCCAGTAGTTAGTGGGAAGTGTTGCCTTTTCAATCCTAACATAGGTGAAAGGAAATTGTGGTCATGATTCATTAAATGATTCTTCAGCTGTGCTTTCTATACTGCTGAAATATTCTCTGTTCCCCTGGACATCTTTATCCTCTCCTTCAACTGGATGTACTCCTACCCTTGCATTGCATGTATGGCCATGAAGCCATCTCATTCATCTCATTCTTTAACAAATAATATCTGCTTTTTTAATGTTCCATTGTTTCAAAAACAACCTAAAACTTCTGCACTGTGTTTTTAACCATTCATTTAGTTCATATACAACTGAAATAATTAATAAAAGTTCCTAGCTGGTAGAGTCCATTCATTCTGGCTGCAATTCCTCAGTACCTATTAGCTCTTCTCTTCCTTCTGGTGCTTCAAACCTTTGGAAAGTGATGAAATGCATTCAATTTCTTGCTTTTTTTTTTTTTTACATGTGAAGCATGTCTTTTGTTATTTCCCACCTAAAGCACTCTTTCAATTCTTACGAAATTAGACTTTTGGTAACCTCTTGCACGTCTATCATATCTGCAGTATCAGGGCTCTTATTTGTGTACTCAGTAGTCTGACAAATTATTTTTTTCTTTTTCTGTCTGCCTCACTTATTCCCTTTTTCCTCCCAGCATTTTGTTCTAATCAGTAGATACTAGTGAGCTCTCTAAAAATGGAAAATTGGCTCATCAACATTAGACTATCTACAAATTCCTCTGTGTTTTTACCTTCTCCCTGCCTTATCTGTGTAAAGCCATGTCACGCACACTTTTTATTTTCATGTAGTAGGTTCTCAAGCTTTGTGACAGCTCTGCTGTTAACAACTGCTGTCTTTCTTTATGAAAAGTTTTTACCACATGAAGTGCTTCCAAACCAAGTCATGTCAGAACAATGCAACTCTTTTTATTGCACTCCTTTCTGGTGGCACCCGCAGAGAAGAGCCGTTACTGCTTTCCCCATATATCTTCAGTAAGTCCAGAGAGTTTTCGCACTGGTGGAGCTGTATTTTTTTCCATCTTTCAGTCAGGGAAGGAATAACTTTGCCTTTTTCCAGTCCTGGTCCCATGTGTGCTTCCAAAGTCACTCAAGCAGAGGCCACAGGCGTGCATGCAGTACGTGATAAGCAACATCCAACACATGTCTGCTCGTTTGTACTGATGTTTCCAGCTAGGGAAGTGCTGCCCATCCTATACTTTCCAGACCAGGAGCCAAGGATCTGGCTGTGATTTCATCATCTGGTCCAATATTTGGCCCAGACCTGAACTGAGCCTGCCTGAGCTAGCGTTAATCTGGGTACATCGGGTAACGAGGAGAGTCCTGCCAGGGGCATGCTACAAGCACTGTGCCATTTAATGCAGCAGGGAAGGCAAGTCCCAGGATTCTCAATATTGGGACTGTTTGGAGGAAGGGCAATGCTTCCACTATTTAATTGCTAAATTTAATTCCCTGGCTTGAGCTGCTACAGCCGCGAGAGCTGCAGACTGGTGGTGCAGAGCACAACGATGCCGGCACGGCAGCGGATGCCGCAGAAGGTCTCCGCTGGCGGAGGGCAGAAGCGGAGCAGCTGTGCCAGCTGGGAAACCTGCTCCGAGAGGCGGCTGGGCTCCCGTCCCCAGCTGCGGAGGGTCCTGCGCCCCGAGAGGTCTCACCCTGCAGGCACCACCGGCCAGGGGAGCACAGCTGGGCAGGGGCACGGGAGCTGCTGCTGCCACCTTACCCGATGTCACACCTGGAGCCCTGCAATCGCCAGGGAAGATGTCCTAACAGCTAACGTTGCTGGAGGTGGGACCGTGCCATCCAGCTGCTCACCATGCTGGGATAGAGCACCTTGCCCCAAGGTCTCTGTTGATGCTGCTGCTGCCTAAAAACCCAAACTTCGGAAAGAATTTAAATGCCGTATTTATGTGCTGACAAATAAATCTATCACTTGCCACAGATACACTGTTTCACTTAAGCTACTGATCTTTATCTCTTAATAATGAAAATAACAGCCAAGGGGGAAGCAGTGCTGCTTTCTCAACAATTCAGTACATTTAGGGTTGTCGTAGCACTTTAATTCAGCATAGCTAATGTGTCATATGGAGCATATAGAACATTGGTTTTGTATGCATCTCCAAGAAAGCACTGACCAGATAGCTTTACCCATTCTCTCTCAACATGAAATATTGTCATGCCTGAACTAATTCCTTTATGACAGTGATCATATCTAGCACCCTGATAAGTGAATATTTGTGAAACTAGCTCTCGCATAGATCCTCGTGAAGATAATAAATGATATTTATCTTTTTCAGCATTGTTGTATACTACTTGTCATTTTATCTGTGATGTATCTAGCTAGAGATCAATGAATCCAACCATGACACTAAACAGCTAAATAAACCATCATACTCTGTGTATGACAAATCTCTTGCTATCTCCTGCTTGCTCCAAGTCACAAATCTGCCTTTGTRTTAAACTTTTTGTGTCTGGAAATGCTTCTTCTGAAGATGGATTTTAAAGGCTACCAAAGTCTGTACGTTTCCACCAACACCACTGTATAATGTAGACCAGAGGTAGAAAGAGGATAACTATTCAGTCCGGCTGGCAAACATAGAAGAGAGACCAAACACGTAACTGTAATAGAAATAAAACAGCCTTCCAAGTAGACTGGATCATCTTCTCCTAAACCATGAATTTTCAGTTAATTTTACCATTCAAGTTTCCACTAACAGAAAATAAGTTCATCAAATCATTCAAAAAGGGGCAATTCTTTTACGTTCCCAAATCTCTATTTTTATTTTCATTTGCTCCTTAAAAAATGCTAGTTCTTATCCCGGAGAGAGGCCAAGCATGTTGATCGAGACACTTTTCCTGTAGCTAACTAAGTATATGTTCTCTCACTTCTCCAGATACTCAGTTAAGTCCTAAAAAACGCAATGGTAGAAAGAGGAGGAAAGCGTCATCTGAGTTTCTCTGCTGATGGCCTCATACCAAGCCCCAGATTTCTGCTGTAAAGATGAACAGCTGATGCTACAACTAAAAATGCTGCTGAGTTAGCTGGGAATGCAGCAGAAATACTAAGAAGCGGCAACAGCTTTTCTGAGGAAGCAACCCAAAATTTATTGAACTTGTTTGGAGACAGGTTTCCCTATTACTGTTACGTGTATGATATTCTATAAGAGGTAGATAACTGGAAAACTCCAAGTATAGATAAATAAATCTATTTCAAAGTGTCCTATGGTAAAGGGCAGGTTGTAGGACAGATACGGTGACTTTCACCTTTAAAGCGTACAGTTTTGTCCTATCTGCAAATAGTGCAGATAGGTGCCAATAGTCCACCTTAATGCTCTCTTCCCAGCAGCTGCATGTACCTCATCCACTTAAACTCTGTGGGCCAGGCTCCTCACTCTTCACCTTGTCTTCCCTCTGGAGCACCCTCAAGGATCATGAAGACAAAATATGAAAATCCAAATTATTCAGGGACCATGACCGTGCTATATTACCTGAGTATCTAAACATATGTTTTACTGTCCCTGAGGTCAGGTCAAATGTCTTGCTGGACTGACACAGACTCGAGCAAATGCTTTTGCCTAATACTGGGCTTTAGGCACTCTTTATTCAATGCCCAACACTTTTCCTTGATTGCATGAGCTTCTTTTTGGCTGGTTGGGCCGATGCTTGTGTGTATTTCTGCCATGTCTGTTGCACAGCACCAGCTGAAGCAGCATGCCAAGTGGGGTAAYAGTAAGTAGGAATCTCCAGTAATTGCTGTGTTTTTATTCCCTTGCTGTTGATCCTTTAGCAATTACTTCTAGGCCACTGCCAAACAAACTACATATTAATGCTGCTGTACATTAAAATAGCAAGCAAAGAGCTTCAGAGTTTAACATGTTGTCAGTTTCAGTTGAAAATGAGTCATTTGGATTTCTTGTAATTAAATGAAAATAAAAAATAAAAAAAAAAGCAAGCCTTTGGCTTCTGTTTGTCATAATCTGCAGAGGCTATGGAAGAATCTCATCAAATTACACAATTTTCATTGAAGAGTGGCACTGTACAGGAGTCAGTGAGAAATGTTATGAAGCTTCATTATATTAATCAGAGAAAATCTAGTCCTGTGACATGCAAGCAGGGAACATTAGTATTTTTTTATAGAGGAGGAGGACAGGGAGAAGACCAGACAGCTTACTGTGATTGTATGTGATCTCTTCAGTATGATCTTATTATGGTGTCTGAGCCCCTCACAGAATAAAATACATTCTCACAATACTTTTCTCAGCTTGGTTTTGGACTCAGGTTTTATAAAGCTTAATCCCCAAACAGTTCCTAGCAGTCTAGAAGTTGCTGTAGGTCCATCCCAGAACACAGGACTGTGCTGGGATTACTTGGCAGCGGCACAGGAACCTGACAAAGCTTTACCGAGCTCTGCCCCAAGGGCAGACCTAACTGCTTATAGCTCAGAGGTCGTCTTAATAGAGGAAACACAACCCTTTAGGATAAGGAAGTCACTTTGTAGTAGGTATTTTCAGCTTCTTTAGTGGTCATCAGAAGGGATGGGTCAGTTGCACTGGTTAGCAGAAACAACAATCTGGGAACTCAGTGAGGTTTGACAGAGTAACTACCTTTTTAAGAGCTCTTTTTTTTTTTTTTTTCCTTAACATCTGAAATGTTATGGCTCATTTTGAAAGTTGAAATTTTAAAAGGATCTAAGAATAGTTGTTTCCAACCAGAAGCAGTCACTACTAGACATCTCCTGAGATCTGGGTGGAAAATTTTCAGTCAAGAGACGTTCTTTTTTACCAGAGCTTCGTTGTCTGAATGGTGACTGCGAAATGCATATCTGCCCAGAGTTTGCATAAGTAGGTTGAAAGGTCTCTGTAAATAGGCACCTGTACACTCGGGCACTAAATTTGCAAGCACAGGTGTAAATTTTGGGGATGGTTTCTGTAGGTGGAGATGGTCCCTTCCATCACCAGTGAGCCTTCCCACTATACCTCCCTCCCACAAAGGACAACTGAATCTCAGGAAGCCAGGAGATCCTTCTGGGTAGATCACCAGGTCCTCCTGGTGAAAGTCACGCAAAAAGGTGGTGGGCAAAGAAGAAGGTCTCCTCCCCGCTTCCCAAAACACAGCCTTTCCAGGCTCACAGTGCCTCATATTTATTCAGAAGGGGCAAACCACCAGTTTGGCAGTACTTTCAGACTGGTTTCAAAATCAAGTCATGGTAATACACTCAAAATAATTTGGGAGGGGGGAATAAAAAAAAAATATGGCTAATTTACCTCCATATAAGAAATTTCAGAGACGGAGGATTCTCTGTTGGGCCCGTAGGCCAGCTCCTGTTGCCCATCAGGTATCTCGATTTAACACTGAATACCATTGAATCAATTAGGACTGAGCCTGCAGGAGAGATCGTTGTGTAAACCACCGCCTGGATACTTCACTGGGGCTCATCTGTGCTGCCCATCTTGGCAGCTCTGGCAGGGTTGGTATAATTTGGGGAAGGTTTTTCTATTCTCAGTCTGCCCAGCTATTCTTAGGGAGTAGTGAGGGCATTTAATATTTTTTCTAATGCTTCCAGTAGAAATCTATAGCTACCCCCATACAACCAACGTACCTAGTCACCGACAAAAGCAGAAGGAAAGGTGAGAATTCCCACCTGCCAACCCATTCACTGCAACAACATTTGGGAAAACATTGAAGCCTGGTGTAATCCCTCGGTTATTCACATTAAGAAACACGTATTAATTCTGTTTTGATTATTTGAAAAAAAAAATTAATCATAAAACCTCATAATGACAAAGCATTTTACCTTTTTCTGTAATTAAGAAAATAAAATGTGAAGGAGAAAAGCAGGGCCCTTCTCCTACCACCTTTTTCCACACAAGCCAAGAGACAGGGCAAGCCAAGGAAACTGGAAGATGTCTGAAAGATATTTTAATGCTAAAGGAACAGTCAGCTAGTAATGCAACCGGCTTTAGCATAACCACTGATACAACAATAATTTATAGAAAAATCCCAGGTTGTGTAATCTCCCAAAAGCTTCCTTTGAATGGAAAGCAAAGAGTCTTTAGCGAAAACTTCCACTCTTTTCAAGGGTGGATACCTCAAGGCAGGGTTCAAAGGATTTTCTTCATGGGTTTTTTTGTTGGCTTTTTTTTTTTTTGTGGTGGTGTTTTCTCAATATATAATTTTATAATGATGTAACTTGCATCTCTGTAAATTATATTCCATGTGTCAGAATCAAATGCTCCTAAAATACTCTCGAAAGACACTAAATATATTTCATACATTCCTTACTAACTCTATGTTATAAAGTAATTGATACACAGCCCACAAAACATCTAAAAATACTCTTTCAGCTTAAGAGATGCCTGCAATTTCTTCTGCTGTGCATAGCTGCAGACCACAGAAACCAATTTGAAAATCCAGTTAGGGTAACATTCAGGAAGTTACAGAGAGAAAACAACTTTTCACAACCTGAGTATTTGCTTTGTTTTATACTGAACTGCCAGCATGTTTGCAGAGCTCAGGGACAGAATAAATTTCTTTTCCTAATGAAAAATATTTTTCCACAGTTCTTGACATTATTGGTGTTTCTACAGTTAATATTGTATAAATCTCAATAAAAAAGGAGATACAATTATATCTAAATTGTTATTGTGGATGTTTGTTTATTTCAAGCTGTGTCTAATCTATCCAGGAATATTAACACTATTTCTAAAATGAGTAGACCTCCATCATTTTTTTTCTGAGTGTGCACAGGGTTGTTTTTGTGKTTTTTTTTTTTTCCCTTCCTTACAACAGTAGAAGCTGTTGGCATGTCCATCCTAATCCACAAATATCAAAAAAGACACCCATAAAAATGGATTCATGAAGGCTTAAAACACAACAGGATTTGTTCTTTCCAGCAGTGGACTCTTTCCATGACTTCAGATTTATTTCTGCTGTGGCGACTTTCAGCCAAAAAACAAAGGGAAAAAAAAAGGTGAGAAGACTGAATTTACGCCGGATGCTCAGAAAATTTTAAGATTTAGGAAAGGGATGGATTTCAGAGGCTCCCAGGGGACCGATCCCATGGAGGTAAGGTGGGGAGCATCTCCCGCCGGCAGTGTGGCAGCAGCCGGTCCCTGCAGGAGCAGGAGGTGGGGAAGGAGCCAAGTGTGCCCAATGGGGACAGCAACGTGCATGGGTACGACTCCTCCRGCACCCGCAATTATTCACTTCACCACCATGCTACGGGCCAGCAAGAGCACAACGTGCGTTGGCTCGTTACTGCTCTTCTGCTCCAGGAGCATTGTCACCCCTGGGTATCACAGGAGGAAGGAAACAACTGCAGTTGTTACTTCCATATCAGCATTATTTGCAGGATCGTATCATAAAAGTGGTAAAGAAACAGGGTGAAATCATATATTCTCAAAAAAAAGAGGAGAAAGGGATGGACAGACAAAAAATGTAAAGAAGAAGTTAAAAAATTATTACCTGTGGCAAATCAGATCAGAAACAGAACCCAAAAATCATTCACCCAAAAAGTCATCGTGCAGTTGTGGGTCTGCTGCGGATGGGGGTGACGACTCGTGGGGGTGGAGAGCCTGGGGCMGAGCCTGGAAAGGTGAGGAGGGAGGAAGGACCACCGCACACTACCCAGGGTGGATGCCTTCACAGGGAGCAGGTGGGAAGACCAATTTCAGGAATGACCTGGACTTTCAACACCATGGAAAGCCATAATGGCTAGGTAGAAAATTCAGTGCTTTTAGCCTATGTCTAGCCATCATTAGTGAGGCTCTAGGGGCACCAACACAGCAGTAAATCGCAGGAGAGAGTGGTTTGCACTTCCTTACTGATCATGTTCTTATCTCACGTGCTGGGGATTTAATTTTGATTTTGTTTTCTCCCCAACAGGCAGTCGCTCCCCTCTGCCTGTAGGGCACTCAAAATCCACTTTTGCAAGCTGATGCCACGCTGCCCGTGATGGATACAGCCCAGCCTGGTCCAGTGGGTGAAAAATCACAAGTCTACTTACATTTGCAGTCCCGGCCAAACGATGGAGCTCTACCAAACCGCGCATGGGGAGAGCCACGGCCAGCAAACAACACAGCCTTCTGTGTTCACCCCTCCCAAACCACCGATGAATGGGAGGAGGCTTATGGTTCCGTGTACAAGCCTTTGTTCCCTGGAAAAGAAAATACCTCTTTTCATCTTGGGGAGAAAAAAAAAAAAGACAAAAAGTCTAGAATTTTTCCTTCCAGTGATAGCTTTCTGAACCTTTGCGAATGGATCGCTGAGGTTAACAGAAATACACAGCTGCTCTCTTCACAGAGGGACTTAAGGTTCCTCTGTCCCACAAAGCCACTTTTTTTTTATTATTGTGAGAAATGAGTCAGCTGGGGGGGGTTGCGCCCAGCAACGATACCCACATGAACTGGCAGGAAGCTGATGGTGTAATTTAGAAGGCCAGCTGTCTGCAGCACGCTGGCATTAGCTAGCTCTTGGAGGTGACCAAGGAATCTTAAATAAAGTGGGGAAACACTTTGTGTTTGACATTCGGGCTTTTTGTTTGCTTGAAAATAAGTTGGTTTTTTTTTTTAAATCCAGAAACTTACAAAAAATACAGCTGCTGTGCAATAGAGAGTGAAAACAATAAATGAATAGAAAAGGGGAAAAAAAAACTCTTTAACTTTAACTAAATGGATAGAGTCCTGTATTTTAAGCCCTGATGAAATATTTAAGGTCATATTGAATGGAAGCACATGAAACATCTCAGGACAAGCTGTTGTAAAACCATCGTGTAAATGGACAGGCACAACCACTTGTCCAGAGAGGCTTTGATACATATTATTTTGAGAAAACTATTTTGCAGGCCCATTACAGATGATGCATTTTGTTTAGAAGACCAAGGTTAAGAGAAGGCTGCTAAATAACCTCTTTTGGAAACTAGCTACCAAACTGGCATGGAGGGATATGGATGGGCTTTGCCTGGAGGTACTGAATGCACAGCTACTGAGCATGGGAGAGTAATGAATAAACACAGGACAACAGGGAAGGGGAGGGAATAATCAAACCCAGTAGACCACCTCATCACAAGACTCCTTATCTTCTTTCTCTTTCCTGTGGAAGCCCCCCAGATGAGTTAGCACTCAGGAAAGAGGGTTTTCCCTAAGCCTTTGCATTTCTGATGCAGAGAGCTCCCTACCAACTGGAAGCACGAGACAGCACTGTCTCCCTCTGTTTCTTTTCATAACCTTCCAGTTTCGTGGCCAGATGACTCCTTGCTTGGCCTCACCAACTGCTAACACACCTCCTGACCTGGCTCCAGGTGAGTCACCTTTCCTATGAAGGCTCTTACAGAGGAGAAGGATCTCAGGCAGAGAAGGGGGGGCTTTAAAAACCAGTTGCCATTGACCACTGGTTCAGACACCTACCCTTATTTCTTCACTGCAAGCTGCTGTTCAACCTGATCCTACTGAAATGACGTAACAAAGTCTAATTTTTTTTTTGTGAGAAGCATCCAGAACAGCATCTCTGAACTGTTTGAAATGAACGATATTCCTATAGCATCTATAAGTGGTCCAGTATCACTCTTTGACATGTCCATCAGTATAAATGTAACCTTGGCATCATCTCTGCTGTCTCAGAGGTGAATGTCATCAGGGACAGTCATAGAATCATAGAATCATAGAATCATTAAGGTTGGAAAAGACCTCTAAGATCATCGAGTCCAACCGTCAACCCAACACCTCCATGCCCACTAAACCATGTCCCTAAGCACCACATCTACACGTCTTTTAAATACCTCCAGGGATGGTGACTCAACCACTTCCCTGGGCAGCCTGTGCCAATGCTTGACAACCCTTTCGGTGAAGAAACTTTTCCTAATGTCCAATCTAAACCTCCCCTGGCACAACTTGAGGCTGTTTCTTCTTGTCCTATCGCTTCTTACTTGGGAGAAGAGACCAACCCCCACCTGGCTACAACCTCCCTTCAGGTAGGTGTAGAGCGCGATAAGGTCTCCCCTCAGCCTCCTCTTCTCCAGACTAAACAGTCCCAGTTCCCTCAGCCACTCCTCATCAGACTTGCTCTCCAGACCCTTCACCAGCTTCGTTGCCCTTCTCTGGACACGCTCCAGCACCTCAATGTCCTTCTTGTAGTGAGGGGCCCAAAACTGAACACAGTATTCRAGGTGCRGCCTCACCAGYGCCGAGTACAGGGGGACAMTCACTTCCCTACTCCTGCTGGCCACACTATTTCTGATACAGGCCAGGATGCCGTTGGCCTTCTTGGCCACCTGGGCACACTGCTGGCTCATATTCAGCCGGCTGTCAACCAGCACCCCCAGGTCCTTTTCCGCCAGGCAGCTTTCCAGCCACTCTTCCCCCAGCCTGTAGCGTTGCATGGGGTGGTTGTGACCCAAGTGCAGGACCTGGCACTTGGCCTTGTTGAACCTCACACAGTTGGCCTTGGCCCATGGACCCAGCCTGTCCAGGTCCCTCTGCAGAGCCTTCCTACCCTCAAGCAGATCAACACTCCCGCCCAGCTTAGTGTCATCTGGAGGTAAATATATCCCTAATGACCTGGCAGTCAAATCTGTGAAATCTCAGTAGAAACCCTCAAAGGCAAGAGGAAAGGAACAAAACAAGAGTTGAAATCTGAGAAATTTCTCCAATTCTCCCCTTTTCAAAACTTTCTAAAACTCCCATTTTAATATTAGCTGCTTTTAAGGTGTAGTTACCGTAAGTTTCCAAAGAAGTTGTTTGGATTGCTGAACTAGGATTTTTTAATTTTAGAAAATGTCAAATTAATTCAGTCTGGCGAATTCAAAACTTTCTGTCAAAAGCATTTCTTAATTAAAATGTAACCAAAAAAGACCATTTTCAGAAAATGTTTTGTTGTAAAAGCACTGATTTAAACAGCTTCTAAGCTGGCCTTAAGGAAAAAAAAAAAAATCAGAAATTCCTCAGTGAACTCTGTTCTGGACTCTGTCAACTATGGCAGGTGTATCGTATGTTATATATATGATGCTTCCACCTATCCGCATGGAGCTCCTTTCCACCCTGCATTTTGGATGCCAACTGAAGATCCAYGCGGGGTGACAATTATATCTGTGCTATTGCCCTGGACTACCCAGGACGTTACGGATAGGCCAAAGGCTACCACAGACATTTTTTCAGATTTACACAATCATCCATAACTAAATGCAACAGACAAACTCACACATTCAGCAGTGAGGAAATCAAATGGACTGACGTGTTTCAGACAGATCAACACAGCAAGTCCACAGTTTAAAAGTTTATAACTTCTGCGCTTAGAGACCTCCAGGTGACTTCAAATCAAAATGTTAAAAACTTCAGACCAAAAAAAAAATCTGGTAAAACTGGAAACCTTATATTGCCAATCAACTTCCCATTTATTATAGTTTAGAATATTTAGCTTTTGCAGCTCTTTCTCTCATGACTGTTTTTCCCTTGTCCTTCCACCATTTAACTTCTTATCCTTCTCTGTAATATTGCACATCAGTGCCCATCTTTGTCTTCATCTGTTTCCTATTAGCCTCCTCTCTTCCTCCCTGATTTGTCCCAGATTATCAGATCCAGACGCAGGCTTGAGTAATCCTAGTGGATTTTTTTATTTATATGTGAAGATACGTAAACACACCCACACACATATATACAACCAACAGAAAAGATATATATGTATATGTATAAATGTATGTGTATATACATGTATAACACATGTATACATAACAAGTATACAATATATATACATACATCCTGTTCAAAAGGTGCAATCAATGATAAACAAATGAAAGCTCCAAGATAATGGACATATATTGACATATATCAGACAACATAAGTGGTCTCAGAATACCACATATAATGAAATTAAAAAAGAAAATGTGGTGTGACCCAAAGACCAGAGAAAGACCCTGATAAACTTTTTTCCATTGGTATTAGGTTCTTCCCAACGTTTCAGCAGACGTTAAAGCGAGGGGGTCTAACAGTAACATGCAAAGCTTTGAAGAGCAGTTAGTTTCACAGCATGAGATGCTCTGTATGCAAAATTACAGAGTTTATAATACATTCCTAGTCTGCAAATCTGATTGGCTTAGTAGACCTAAGTGCTTTATAATAAGATTGCCTCTAAGTGCACATATAAATACATAGGCTGAAAATGCTCCAAGTAGGCCATGACGCAATAAACTTAACTGCTGTGTTATGGGATAATATGTCAAGAATTCCTGCTTTAATAACTACTTGATTACCTACTTACTCAATCTGGTGAATATTATGTGTTTTCTGGTAAGGACCATTGGGTAAATACATAATTAAAGAATCCCTGAAATATTCATTCTGGGGACTTTTTTCCACAAAAAAGAACAAGAGAAGACTAACTTCAGTGCCAGGGGCAACACAACTACAAAAGGCTACACCCAAAAAACACTCCAAGTGAGACGCTGGGAGACAAAGGCCAAAAAATTTAAATTAAGGCTGAAATATCTATGCTGACACACAAGTTGTTCTCCTTAAAAAGAAAGAAAATAAAATAAATGAGGGGAGCAAGAGAGAGAGGGGGAGTGAGCTATTAGCGAATTAACGTTAGAAAGTCAGCCCAGATTTTTAAGCTTAATTCTAAATGTCCTGATTTATGTCAATTTAAATACGATATGCTCTCTATTTATAAAAATACTAATTTATACTTCCTACAGCAGTAGCAAGTAACTCTATTAATCCACACTAGATATTTCAATTACATCACTGTTGCGATGCACGGTGCACCATAATCTGCTTTCCTACGTCTTCTTCAGCAACACCACAGTGGGACGAATACAGTCACTTCGCTTCAGCTTCACACGCAGATTCAGTGATAGAATAAAGTACTTCACAGATTAGCTTAGTCTGCAGCACTTAAAGGTCAGGATTTATTGTAATGTAAATCACAAAGCAATTTTATCTTGACAGAGATTACATACTGTTACAATATTTCTCGCTGAATCTAGTGATGCGTTTGCTTTTTCTTTGCAACTGCTGTGCAAAATTGGACTTTAGCCCAGAAAAGAAAAAGGGATGGCAGCCTGTTTGGTTTTTCAGCAACAGCTTAATTTCTCTTCAGATTTTTCAGCACTCTGAAAGAAAGGTATTTTAAAAAAAAAACAAAAACAAAACAAAATCAAAAAACAAAAACCACCAAAAACCTACCATAAATACAAGCAAACCTTGCAGAATGGAAAAGCGGTTTGTGTAGATGTTAGGCAGGACATCCACCAAGTTACCCTGCAGTGTAACGGGTACTTAACTCCTGTTAGGTGGAACCAAATGATCTCACTACACAATGCTGAAGCAGCATCCTGTCATGTCATTCAAAATGACATTTATTTTAAAAAAATTTTAAAAAAACTCAACATTTATACCCTAACTAAGATTGCAGTGGTGAACAGCCAGTGCTCAAGCGCCTGCTCCACTCTCAGGTGAGCTGCCTTGGGTTGTTGCATGGTGCCAGGACTGCAGTGCACCATCCCCTTCACGAGGGCTGAATCAATTATTTTTTATCATGTTTACGGACAACGAAAGTTCTGTGTATTAGTGCACTACACGGCCACAGCATTAACAAACATGGTAACTTGTACTCATCTTGAGTGGCATCAGAAGGAATCACAGATGGGGTCTCCACGCCTTGTGGCAGAGACTTCAGAGTTGTCTCAGGGACCAAGGACAGGCATACCTGTTAACCTCTGGTTAACCTAAACCTGCACGTTCCCAGGGACGGGACTGTGATGGTTCAAATCCATCTGGAAAGTGCCTTCCAGGATGAGCAGAGCTGGTGGCATTGGAAGGCTGCGTGGAGAAGGATGCTGCTCCGGCTGCATGGCTCCTTTAACACAGCCTAGCCTTAGGTTAGAAGCGAGACAAGTTAAGTACCTCCTTCGTTTGAAAGTCTTGCTACTTTCCCACCCTTTCTTTCAAAGATTTGTAGTTTGGGGGCAAACCAGGCATTTCAGTGAACTCCCTTTTGTGTGGAAAACAGAAGGGAGGAGGACAGGAAAACACAACGCAGGGTGGAGAAACTTGGAGAAAGGCAGCAGCATTTTTATAGTCCTGTATACCGCAACCCTGGATTGATGTGGTGACTTGATAAGACGTTGAATTACGCAACCGTTCCCACAGATGCACTATCGCATTAATTTCGGGCCCTTGAACGTAGCTAGACTTGCTGACCTCAGGCTGAGCTTGTAGTTAGGATAAACAAGTTGCTGTGCCAGTGTACAAATCAAGTCTGGAATCTGAAAAGTCATTAAGACAATAAACATGATGCTAAGTTTACAGATTCACTTTTCCAAGCGAAATCACACTTTAGGCTATATTAAGAAAGCTCTCTTTTTCAGTCAAAAATGCAGAGCTGCATATAAACATACAGTTGTACAACTGCTGTGCATATTTTATATTTAGATGAAATGGCAAGTTAGTACATCCTGATGGATTTTCTGGATTCCTTTCACTGAATTCCCATCCTTTACGTTTGTTTTTCTTTCATGAGGTAGGATTTTAAAACACAAATATAGCAAAGAAGTAAATCCATCATACGCTCCTGGATTGARCTCTGGGGCTGAGTAAGGATGCCAATTAGTATTCACAAACCTTGCTTCTAATGAGCAGGAAAAGCAGGTGTTCATTGACAACAGCAAATTTTAAGTAATTCTACAGTTTATGAAACTTTGTATTTATTTCAAAACGCAGTTAACATTACAGTAATTGAAATGAGGGATTCTTGAGCCATATTAATATGTGTCTCAGAACATCAGCTAAGAGTAGGAAACTGTCAGACACCAGGAACAGTTTACAAATAAATAGTAAGAACTTGCAATAATTTATATTCTTGTTTGTATTAGCTTTTTTAATTGTAGGCATTGGGCTGAGTAAACAATGCTGTTGACCTGGCTAGTTTGGATTTAGGGTATATTGTTTATTTACACAGAGATTTTGTAAGCTACAAAAACAAACAAACAAACAAATAAATAGCAAAATAAATCTTCCACATAAGTTTGAGACCACTCTTTTGGCACCAACTCAGTTCTAGCCAAAGAGAATGCATTTTAATCAATTTCAGAACACACAAGTTTCTTTCGGTCCCTCCAGAGCAAAGATTCCTTAGTTTATTAATTTTAGCATCATTGCCCTTCCACGTAAATGCTTCTTTCCAAAGCTGAAAAGAAGAACAGCCTCAGAAGCAGCCACCAGGTTCCTGGGTTTTCTAAAGCACACGTTTTACAGACTGCAATCAAAGCAGGTTAACAGCACATTTAGGTAATTTTGATTTTTAGATCTGCCAGTGCAAATAAATAATAACCTTTCAATGATCGCAAATGAAATCTGATATAAATACCTACCCCCTGCGCATTTTTAGGTGGTCATTTAGCAATCAGAAGCAATAAGAAATGAAATGCTACTAGCTTGTGCTGAATTAAAACAAGGTATTATTATTATTATTATTATTATTATTATTATTATTATTATTGGGGTATTATAGCTCGTTTATTCTTTTTTATCTCATATTCCTATCAATCACAGATCTTCACAGCAGCTTAAAAACAGTTTCCACAGTTGGTAATTTCCTAGTAGATTGCATATGCTGTCCTTTTTTTCTAGAACAGAATCTGAATCAACACCTTTCTTTGCGTTTAAGCATGTGTCCTAACACAAATTAGCCTGATGTGCTCAGTGCGGTGGCATGAACTCACTCTCTGATGTTATCTGCAGAAGGATCCCACGGAGGGCCCCCGAAACTACCGCAATACAAAAATCGAGAGCCCCCAGACCCTCTCCATGACTCCCTGGGGCTGCAACAGGAGGTGCAACAGCTCCACTACCTCATCTGAACCTTAAGAAGCCAGGCTACAGGTCACAGCTTAACTGATACAGCTCAAACTTTAATTAGCATGACACAAGTTTTCAGCAAATTTCAGGCTGGTGCAAAGACGCAGTAATTTCAGATGTCAACATCCCTTCTGTCTCTGAAGCCCCCGTGCCAAAAACGAGTGCTTCCGTAACAAAAGATGCAGAAGGAGTGTGAGTTTGCACCTTATCCAGCTTAATCCACTGGGAAAAGCTGGGAGAGCACCGAGGTATGAGACTGCATGACTACAGCAAGAAGACAACGATGTCCCTTCTGCTGGCGTCTGCTGCGGAGCCCGCGGCACCCGCCGGTACAAAACCTCAGCCCCTGCGCTCCGTCCTAACGCTGCCCCTCTAACTGCTCCAGTGCGACTTCGTGGGCCAGGTCTCTGGATAGGTCCAGCTCTGCAGAACTAGAGAAATTATATGCATTTAATTTCCACTCTCTTTGCAAAGTATTACTCATGCTGAAAACACCTTTTCCATGTTTCTGCCATCCATYGTGTTTCATCTCACTGAAGCATAGGGCAAAGTCCTGCCTTCCACACCCATACTTGACATTATTATTTGTCCTGGATGCACAAAGGCTAGCACAGATCAGCCAACATCAGGTTCGTCACTGGGTGGTACCTTAATCAATAGGGGAGAAGTGGATGCAAATCCTTCAACCATATCACAACCTCACAAAATTGTTTGCAGTTTAATTGTTTTTATCCCCTTTTTAAACTTACATGAATAATAAATACATAGTAAAATAAAAATACCTGGAAGTCTGCCACACGTAGAATATCAAGATTCCTGCACAGGATGAGGGTAATAGTTGCAAAAGCAACTACGTGATTTAGGAAGTTAAAGTCTGTTCCGAGGGGCATGCGGGTGCTTATTTTCCAATGGTAGCAGAGGGATTTGAAAGTCCATTAGGCTCAAGGGCCGAGACCCTGGTGACTGAGATGCCCACCTCCTGTGGTTCACCGTGGAAATCAAGCTGCAGATCCATTAGTTACTCGGATGTGATCTGAATATTTCATCCCAAAGCTCTGCACAATGTGTCAAAAAGAGCCATTGAAAGGAACCAAATAGGCACTTTGCTGAAATACTTTCTTAAATGGTCACACAGCACAATTGCTCATTAGTCTTTTATGCAGGGGGAGAAAATTTTACTTAAGTAAACACTAATTCAAGATACATTTTCACTCATTTGAGCATATTTAAATAAAAAATGCTCTTCGTTAAAAAAAGAAAAGTTACTGCACCATATCCCCATCACACCTAGGAGAAGAATTTAAAATATTAAACGTGTGAAATAACAAGAACTAATAAAGCTATGCATTCTTTCTGAGAAAAAGCACGGTTACTAGTAGCATTAGAAACAGTATTAAAATGACTTCACTCTAGGCGGTAAGCAATAATTTCCATCGCTTTTTATTTTAGCACACCCAAGAAACGTGCTGTCCCCAACTTTTTAGAGCTTGGGTGCCAAATTGATCTTGACACAAGACAACAGAACGATAAAAAGAATAAGAGGACCCAGACAGGGTCAGAGGAGGAGGAGGAGATGAAGCGACCATTGATCAAAAAACGTTGCGTGCAGAAATTTCCAGATCATTTTATTGCTGTTCGTTTTTTTCAGTCCGGTCTCCGCTCATCTACCTAAGCGAGGTGAGGGTTGTGATGGGGGGAGGTTCACAGACAAAGACAAGCCTCAAGGTGCCCGCAGGAGGTAAGGGGGATGCCGAGAGTGGCATCGCGCAGGGGACAGATGATGAGTTAAGGGATGGGGCAGCCACAGATCCTGTTCACTGGAGCATCTCAGAGGCTGGAGGGAGAAAGGGCAGCACGATGGGCAGCACAGCGGGGGACGAAGCAGAGCATCTCCCCCCAGAGATGCGGGCATGAGATGATTTTGCAAGGAGCCTTCTGAAGAGCAGGGCACGGAGTTGCAAAGCCTGGAGTAAAGGAGGGTGCATGCTTGAGGCAGGAAATAATTAGGACATGGGTGAGCTATTTGGTTGTCAGGACAAAAAAAGCACAGTTGTATCCCCCCACCCAGGAATAAAAGAAAACAAAATGACTAGCACATCTTTCAACACGTATATATTTTCTCAGTAAATTCTGCACATCACAAGCAATTACATCTTTTTTTCTGTCCACTTTTATTTCAGAATACAGCTGGAAGGTGRCCCAACATAGAAACGTGAGCTTTCTGTACATGCAAAATGCTCAGCTCTTATTTGTGCCGCATAGAAGTTGCACCTTAGTTTGCAAATTGCTATTATATGGGTGGAAGAGGCCCACAGGTTTTTAAGGTGTGTGTACACGCCAAGAGAATTAAAAGATTCTGGTATAAAAATTCCACCTGACATTTGATTATGCTGGTTTTGTTTTTGTAACTTCAGATCCCACTTTTTAGTCATAACAATGGGTCCCCCTAGTGGGTAAAAGCATAATTGACGAATTTTGTCCTTTCAAATTCCCTCTTAACGCTGCCATCTATCACATTTGATTACCAAGTGGAAGCTGCCCGCTTGTAGAAAAGCGAGCACGAAAAGGTATGGTTAACTTTTGCGCAAATGTTTTAAAACATCAAGCGCAGCTATAGTGATATATACTCCTACCGAGATGTTTCATTAAGCAATCAAGTCACAAATCCTCCTGGTGGATCACTAACGTGGCACAGAAACTGCACCTCAATAAAAACGTAGGTTTTAAAAAAATAATAATATAAATTAATTTTTCTGTTAAGATTGCCCTGGCTAGGGTGTAATCAATTTGTCAGGAAGAACTGTGTGTGAAAGACAACACATATTACCTTTTTTTTTTTTTTAAAAACAAAAATGAGTCACACTAACACTTTTCCAAGTCATGATGTTCAGTGTTTCACAAAGTAATGAATTAGATGCTGTTAGCACTGCAACTGTTTTTATAAATGCCGCAGCCATAATTAGTTCACTCRCGTAGCTCCAGACTTCAGTACCTATTTTATTAGCTGAAGAAGTCTCAGGTAGGATAGTGGGAGTTATGTTTTGCTCTTTTAAAAGTACCAGGGAATTACCTAACTTGCAACGGGGACTGAAGAACTGATTTGTTTAACGCATCCTTCAAACTGCAAAATCTTGAGCAGGATTATTCCTCAGCGTTGAGGAACCCTGGAGAAGGGGGGCCACAAACCATATTCTTCAAGCCTTCAGACATTTTTGCCTTTTTTTTTTTTTTAATTCCTTTTTAAGGGAGGTCTGTTTTATGAGCTATATTAACTATCATTTTTTACTAATTTCATTTTACTTTGCTGGTTTGCCTGTGATTGATTTTTTTCTATATATAGCAATCACAAATACCATACAGATATTTTACTACTTTCCTTTTTGCATTCCTTGGTACAGCACATTACTGTGTAGTTTCGACCTGTATTATTGTAGCTCTGCCTTTCACTAAACAAGAGAGCACTAGGTGGTTGGGTTCCCCCCCCCCATCCCCCCATCACAACTGGATTAAAACAGATGTATTTATTATATGAGCTTGCACAACTCCTTTTTCAATGGGTAACTGTTTTCTAAGACATTTCTTTCTTATCCTACATTTCCATTTACAGTTGGGACACTTGCTGTGTCCAGGAGAGGGCTGGGAAGGGCTCCTTCCAACACCTGGGAAAGCCTTTCAAGCAAGAAAAGGTTACAGAACTTAGTGTAAATTACTGCAAGTTTCTGCCAACACAAATTGTCCAAATTCTGCTCACACTGATAAAGCAGGCTTTATTGTCAGTCAAACTTCAAGGTCACTGCCTCAAAAAAAAAAAAAAAAGACCTTTTCAGAATTTCATTTTATGAAATTATAATTAAAATAATGCATTCATAATTAAGCTCTGCAATAAAAAAAAGTTTATCCAGATGTTATAACAAGCATTTCTGCAAAGCATTCTAGGCAATCTTATTTATGAAGTGTTGTCCAGCTACCCAGCTCTAAATGGATCTCTCTTAGTAAAGTAGCTCTTTCCTGCTAAGCTCATTCTTTATTCCTTTAAGAGGAGTATTTTAAAGGAATTATTTCTTTAATTTTATTTATTTATTCCTTTTGAATTCCTTTAAATATTCCTTTATAAGTGGAGTAGTTTTCAAAATAGTAAGGGCTAAAAAGTGGCAAATACAACCTCCACTGGCTAAACATTCATATGTTGTTTCAAAAAGACCTACATATGGAAAGTTCCCACTTATTATATATTCTGAGAGCTATCACTTCTGACTGCTGGTAATTGCCAACATGTTCAGTTTGCTTAGCAACAGTTTTACAGTAGATGAACCATTTGTGCTATCATAAAAGTAAGATACTTGCAGATTCTCTAGATGTTTATGATGTTTCTACTGATTTTCTGTTAATGTGTGTGACATCTTAGTGGGACTCTCTGAATGGATTTGTCCAGATTTTCCCTCGATGTACCTTAGGGAAGGTAGAAGCACTCAAAACGCTGACCTCTTTTCCTCTGTAGAATCATTTTTCTTTTGTTACTCAAGGATGAAAACATTCTCAGCATCCCTACAGACTTACTTCAGTGGCAATTATCCCCCTGCAAGAGCACTACAGAAAATGACTCCTGCAAAAGTTTTGCTAGTGCCAGCCACTATCTTCTACAAACTCTTGACCTAATGGAAAAGTCAAAGAAAAATGCAGCTCTCACTTCAGATGTGGTTCTGTGCGCAGCAAGGCAAGTTGCGGTCCCAGCCATTATCTGCTTAATAGTAGGACTCAGTTTGACAAAAACAAGTAAAGGGTTGCTTATGCGAGCAGTGCATCCATCAGATGTGAGTCGACAAAAAAGTCCAACTATGTGAGGGGTTATGAGCAACTACTAGCAATATACGGGGCAACTGGATTTAGCGCAACTGTCCTTATCCTCTGTTCTTTTGTAATTTGTGATAAAAACCTTTGCTAACAAAGTTTACTAAGCTGYGACATCCCAGAACTCCACATAGCCTGCAAAACTTGCTTAGGACAGAAGTCTAAAAGTTGAAGGATTTCTCCACACTCAGCTTCATGCCATAACCACCACGCATCACCTCCTACAATGCCAGTCTCAAGTTAAGTGTCATCCTGATCTGCAACCACGGTGCAAGAAGCGAAGATGTGCCCATGAGCTATGCTATGAACTTGAGGGGAGCCCAGGGGAAGAGAGATCAACACAGACCCAGACACCCTCTCCTTTGGGCTACGGTTCCTCTTGCACAGGCCTGTGCCTCAGCACGGACCCCCTTGTCCTTCTGCTCCGAGCTCAGGACCAGCTGGGTCTCTTCCCAGTGCCTCTCTGCTCATCCCTCCCTTCGCAAACTGCCTCTTTGGCCTCCGCTCCGTTGCCAGCCAAGTTGTCGTGGTTTTCCTTTTCCTCTTTGCTGAGCTCCAAGGGCACGGTTAAGCAAGGCTCTGCTGCATGTGGCGAAGACGGCCACATCACCAGAGCGCTACGGAGGTGTTTCTGAACTCAGGCAGAGCCTCCACGTGATGAGGCATATGTAACCTTAACATTGGCATTTTCTGACTTCTGATGACTTAACTGTGCCTCGGAAACTTTCCCATGAATAAACACAAACCAAAAATGTTTGATGTGACAAACTTAGTATTGAAAAGACTGTTCTAAAATAAGACAGCAGAGTAACATTTGGTATACAGTGCACTCCAACATGGTATTTTTACTTGTTTGGAGGTTCTCAATTTCCTCACAGTTGCATGAGATTGATTAGGGAAGTGATGGACTAGTTGGCACAGTTAAACTGTTGTACTGCAAGCTCTTAAAGAGAAGCGCCAGTGGATTTTAGTGCAATGGATTATGACATTCCCTTAGATGCCATTTCTGAACTTCTACTAGACATCACTGTCCTCCATAGCAGAGGCAACAGAGAAGAATTTGCCCCAGGTACGCCAGATCAGTATTTTAACACTAACCCACCTTTGCAAGTCTAGAAATAAAGGCACATGTTCACAGTGCAGCTTTTAAATATGGAATGATGACTTGGACCTCGATACTATTCTACAACTGACAAGATTTAAACGTGTCACCAAATTACCCTCTGCCTCCTCTGATATCAGACAAAGAATGAAAAGACAAAAACTGAGAATCTGTATCCTATGACGCACCAAGTGAACTACCAAAAAACACCAGGCTAGGTGTGAGCCCCACAAAACATATAGAGTTGATGCTGGGGCCAAGCAGACAGTTGCAAGTTCAGAGCTTAGATCTTACCAAGCTGTGGACTCCAATCTATCACAATTACTGTTGGTCAGTGAGTATCAAGAAAAGCCAACAGAAACTGTTAACACCCCCAGTACACAAAACAGCAAGAAGCTCACCATTCAGCAGCACAAAACAAGCATGGTTTTGGAATGCAAAAATCTCCCAAACAATGAAACACGGAGAAAAAGCAAAGCCAAACACTGAAACAGTATCACTAAATAGTATGCTACTACGCTGATCGTTTCTTTTTCTTTTTTCTGTGCCACTCCCACAGTCTAAGCAACTTACAAGACCTCTCCAGTTCACTGGCCTGTGCTTATGGAGCATTGCACTATTGTTATCTCGCCCATAACAAGCGCTGCCACGTCTGCCAGAATAAAGTAAGATTTTCCAAGTACATTGCAAAAGCTAGAAATAAGGCCTCAATCCAGGAGACAAAGTGCATCTTGCTGGAAGAGTTAGAAACAGCAAGTGACACCTATCAAGAAATAATTACCAGCCATCTACAGAGGAACAGAACAGTAACATCCCCGTAAAAGCCAGTCGTTCAACAGCCACAGCAGAGTGTTAGAAAACTGGCACATTCAGAATAAGGGTGTAATTCTCGGGGAAAAAGTTTTTTGATGACTACTAAGGGACCTTTAAAGTTCCCTATCACTTTCACCATCTGCAGAAAACAAAAATGTCCCTGAAATAGTTTACATAAGAAATTAAAAGCAAAGCCAAAACCTACTGAAGTGGACAATATCCATACTGTTCCTAGAAAATACTTGTTAAGAGCAGTTCATAGGCTCAGTCCCAAACACAGAATCTTTTCCCCTAAATAGTCACCTCCCAAACAAATCTGATAAGATTGCAAAATACTGGTTAAAAGTTGGGTTGTTTTCTGTATTTTTTTTTCAATGGTAGGTTTTTTTTTTAAACATAAGTTTTACATTTTACGTGGGTTTTTTTGCTATTGGATTCTAAAGCATTTTACTTGACTTGTAAGAAGTTTGCTGTATTTATTCCCAAGCAAGATTTTCTCTTGCATGGCAGAATCCTTCAACTCTTAATTTTTCCCTTTCCCAACTATTATACTGAAATTAATGTAAAAGAAATAAAGTATGTCCATACTATATGTAGAAGATTTTTTCCCCATAAACATCAGTCTTCATCCTGCAAATATTTCATGCTGTTTACTTTTTGAGCAAGAACCTGCTTATAAAATCCACCTCTGATATAGCACAGAGGAAGTTTTACTCAAACTTTAAGACTGAGACATTAACCGAACATTAAGAAGACTGCAGATTCCTAGCAAATACCAATTACTCCTTCACTCCCACAAATTTCATATTAATTTTATCCCTACCATTTTTCCCCATTATATTTTCATAATTAATTTTGAAAAAAATCAAAATTAAAATATCTCAACAGGAAGAATGTCTTTTCCTAGCAAAGGCTGTTGGAAAGATGTCTCTCTGAATGAGAGTGATCCAGCATGGAAATCCCAGCTGATGGCCACGTACCCACTGCAGTTCTACATGAGGTGTCTCGTCATAATACTTCATCAGTTACATGGAGCCACTGCTGGTCACTTTGAATTGCTATAGCCTTCTGTATGAATGGACTGATATTGATGGCTTAATAGAGAGCAACACAGTATTTCACAGAGAAGAGTGTTACAATACACACTTGAAAAATAACAGGAAAAATCTATTAACTTTGACGACCTTAACTTCTGTCTTCAATAAATTCCAAGCTCTGACTGTTTGTGCAGGGCAAACCTGTTCATAACCCCAGGATTACTGACAGTTAAAAAGCAGCTACTTTTCTGACAATAAAGATGAACAGAGGATTAACCAAGATTTGAAGTTACATTTTTTGATATATAGGAGAGYGAACTTTAAAAAGAAGAAACTACAACTAATATACAGGAAATCTGGAAAATCAACCCACAAGAACTCTTCTGGAAGACACCTGGCAAACTAGAAATACATCCAGTCTCTTCAACTACTTTAAAAGTTCATTCCCTGTGATGCTTTTATTCTAACTAGATACTGCAGAAAGAGCATCTATCCACCATAAACAGTTGTCATTGTCTCCACAGCTATCAGAGCTGTAGATACTGAAGAGCGCGCTGCTGGCTGACATCTGGATGATTTAAGCACATTTTTGACACAGTTTATCATCATGCATAGTTGCCTGCCCTTTGCTATCACACAGGGGTAATACAGAGTTAATAAATTGCATCTCTGAGGATGCAAATGCTTGCTCATTTAATGTCACCATTCATCTAGAACAGCAGAAGCACAAGCCTATAAATGAAAAAAAATTCTTTTCCTTGAAGGATTTTACACWATAGTCCAGTTCAGATTAAACTACAAAAATAAGACTTTCAAGTAGCAATAGTAAAGAACATTTTATTAAAATGGAAGTTTGTCAAACCTTATGTATCAAAACTAAGGCCGCTGCTAATGCTAACACAAAGTCAACCTCAAAAGGTTCTTATAATATGATACAATTTAGAAATCTTATACAAAGCTATTTTACAAATGAGTACTCGAACATTCTGAAATGCAGCATTACTTACTTGTTCTAAAATGATATATCAATTATTCTAGTGATAATATTTAATGATACAAAGTACTGAACTATCAGTGCATATAACCTGTCTTTATTTTGGTCCTGTGAAGAAAGTAATTTTCTGCATCACTCCAGCTACAGAAATGAATGGAAGTACAAAACATTCTAATGGAAGCTGCCAATGATTCCTTCCTTTTGTGCTCAGTTCATTTCTTTTCTTCTAATGCTAAATATCTCCAGTCATAATAGCAATGAACTCTTCTTGATTGACTGTAGAAAAAGAGAAAATCATTAGACAAACAGCAAACATCCATAAACTGTAAAAGAAAATAATGTGTATCTGTATAAAAGAAAATAATGCGTATCTGTATTATACTTTTTACTTAAAGGTTTCTCAGTTAGTGTTCATTGTGTCTGATCCATTACTAATCAGGGTTTACAAGTTTGGATTTTTTGCTCCTAGAACAACAGAGATTTTGCACTTTTTTTTTTTCATGTAAAAGGAAAAGTCAGAATGCAAGCTTAATTATGTGGAATACTTAAGCCAGAATCTAGATCACATATAACAAGCTATTATTTCTAATTATGAAAGTAAAAAAATTCTAACAGTAAAACAAGATAGGAAAAAAAACACTGAGAAAAGTATGCAAAAAGATGGCTATGCAAAACCATAATACTTTATTATTATGATTTTTTAAGATATATAAAAATGTTTAAAATGGTAGATAAATTTTATTCAATAAGCGCTTCTCTAGCAATAATACTGCAACTCCAGTTACAATCAAATTCAGTTTTATTCTTAAAAATCTTGATTCAGACATTTATGTCCAAACCACCCCATGCCCCAAACCATGCTATTCCTCTCTCTCTC
Organism: Phoebastria nigripes; assembly: GCA_035582835.1. Taxonomy (NCBI): domain Eukaryota; kingdom Metazoa; phylum Chordata; class Aves; order Procellariiformes; family Diomedeidae; genus Phoebastria; species Phoebastria nigripes. Next base: position 2,508,105 of record JAYKAV010002821.1, on the reverse strand, counting down.
AAACCCGTAACACTTGCCAAATACAAAATGAATTTTAAGATCATTTACTAATGATTCCATAAATGAGCTAGAATTAAAATGGACTTTTGACAAGCTTTTCCCCATCTGAACTTTCTTCATTCTTCAGTTATAATTAACAGAGATTTTACACAAATGTACTTGAAGAAATTAAGTCATAATAATAAATTAATTAGCAGTCATTAATTATTTTGCTGCACTTATACCTGAGCTATTGACCTTACTCATATGCTCTAAAACAGAGCCACTGAAAAGGAGTTAACCAATGAACACGTTCACTCTGCAACTAATTACTGTGGTAGGGAACGATTAGAATAAGTCAGTGGTATGGAAAAGACCAGACATGTATGAAGAATTCTCCCTGACAATTATCTGTCCCAGCCAATGTGCCCAAGCTATTCCTAAACAAAGCACTGCAAAGTAAGAGCTACATTTACAGCTAGAAGAAAATTAAACAAATTCAACTATGTTGAAGAATTAAAAAAAAAAAAACAAACAAACCTAAATCTGCCCTGTTGTGTCAAATGTCAAAAAATATGAAACAAGTAGATTTAGTCTAGTTTAGGATCCTATACCCTGAAATATCAATCCATCATATAGCTACATCATGTTCTACTACACATAAGYACTACGTTGTCTGTATGAATTTAAAAAGCATTTCCACAGCTCCATCACAGTAGCAGCACAATAACAGCACAAATACAAACATCCTCCCCAAAATATTCTCTGGTTTAAAACATCTTTGTTAAACAATGCTGCAAAGTGGAGACACAGTACTATAATGACAAACAAATTTAACGGTTGGACTTGATGATCTTAAACATCTTTTCCAACCTAAATGATTCTATGATAAATTTTGTAAATTCAAACTGCAAAGAGAAGCGTAGTTAGATTTCCAGTAACCCAGTTAATCCCAGTTAATCCTCCTCAGACTTAGGATCTGTTCACACGTTAAGCACCATGAAATCAGAAGCAATCAGTCTTTCCTAGCATCAGATTTCCCTCAATTCCATGACATAAATGATCATAAAAGAACAAACTAGTATCACAGCTAATATGAAGAAAATGTTGACTTAGACTCGAGAGTTAAAGGAGCACATTATTTCAGTGGAGGTTTTTTTTTCCTAATTCTGTGCCAAAATCTGAGACCTAAGACTGGATCGTGTATCCTACAGATGCATCCACACRAGATGACAGAGACTGCGTGAACTGAGAGCATGGAGTTTCTAAAAATAGTCATACTCCAGAACAGAAGTCATTCCTAAGACCACGAATATGAAAATAAGACTATTTAYGTTTTTAAGGCAGACAGAAATATGTCAAAAATACTTTCTTCTACAGAAACTAATGTACAGTGTACCAGTACAGCTCAGTGGTTTTGCTAGAAACACCAGAGTTCAAGTAGCCTGGGTATCACACAACAGCCCTTATTTCACTATGAGCAAAACAATCACTCAAATGTAAGAAGGGTGTTAAACCACAGGTGATATTATTCCTGTATGTGAAGTATCAATTAAAAATCCTACCAACTAACAGTTTCAGATTTTTTTTTTTGGCAGGAAAAGAATTGGATGACAGCAAGATTTTGCTACATGACCCAGATGTTTGAAGCTAAATSGAACAGTGATTCACAGGATTATTTACTTTTTCAGAATGAATCTTAAAAAGCTAGAAACAGCATCAGTTTTCTTTAAAGAACAGAAAACACACAGAACCTTAAGGATAAACAGCACCGTATACAAACATTATGCTGTCAATCTTCCATATTCCATCTTGTGCTTGACTGCTCTAACAAAGAGAATGAACGGATGAATAAGTAAGAGGAAACAGCCACCCACTCTTAGCTTATCACTCTGAATTCAAAAATGTAGCATTGCCCAAAAATAATTATGACTCAGTAACCTTCCTGAAAGGAGCTAATGGTCTACATTCAATTTGTAGTGACCAAATAGCCACATGACAAAAAACCATCCTTTATCCATGATTCTGACATCTCAGTTGGCAGCTCCATGAGAGCAACACAGTACAAAACGCACTTGTAGATGACGTCTACTCTCGCTCACCTCTACAACTGCACCTTAAAAAAAAAAAAAAAGTAAAATGAATCTTAAAAAAAAAAAAAAAGTAAAGCTAGCAATGAAATGTCCTTACAACTCTTCCTTTTAAAAGCAAAACAAGCTCAAAATTAAAGTATCTCCCTAGACTAGCAATCAATCTAATGGATTGAGAAAACAGGCATCATTCCTTGCCTGCTATACAGCTACTCAAAAGGAAGTAAATAGGTATCCTACTGTCTACCAGAATTCACAGCTGCAATCCTGTGTGTCCCTGCACACAGACAGGTGCCTGAAAACAGGATTAGCAGCTTTCACTATACTGACCTGCTTCAATTATCCTTTAGGAAACACTGAGAAAAAACAAGATCTATTTTCTCAGGATGCAGCTCCACGAAAATCTGATCAAGCAGTGAGACAGTTCAGGGACCTAAGCAGCAAGAAAAATAACACTTGAAAACCTAAATGAATAGTTTTCTCCTGGCTTAGCTCCCTTAAACATCTCACCTGTGGGATCAGATACTGCCAGTGCAAGAAATGGGTGGGAAGACACAGGTGGGAGTGCGGAGGAACATCAGAAATATGCAGTATGGATTTATTAAGGAACCATGGCCTCAGACCATACAAAGGTATCAGAAAACAACAGCTCCAACAGGAAAGAAATCACACACTTTTCTCAACACTTACTTTAGTAGTAACAGTGTCAACATTAACACTCTTCTGGCAGTTGAATCACTGACCTTTCACTATCTTTGCCTCCAGCCTCCATGTTTACACCACCACAATGGAACAAAGGTTCACATTTCCACACCACTGACCATGTTTAAATGTCCTGCTCTTTCTCTTGAAAGAAAAGGGGTTGTTACAGTACTTGAGTAATTGCATTCCCAAGTATGGAATAACATCTATCTCAAACAGCACAGAGGGGAGGAGCGTCTGTCACAAGGCTGACAACACAATTGTTTTTCACTAGTAGTGACAGTTTTGAGTCCAACAGATGTGGCGGCTCACAAGTGGAAATACTACTGTAACTGGAAAAGTTGATGAACTGCTAGTGAAATCTCAGACATGAGTCATCACCCTGAAAGAAAAACTCAGAAGTGGGTTTCGATGACTGTTAAAAATGCAGTGTTTATGTACATGGTCTCAAGTGAGTGGGCCCTGAAATTCAGATATTAAGGTTTCTGGTGTAAACATAAGGGTGTTTTCAAGTTAATGAAAAAAAACTAACTTCCAGTGTTCATGAAGATTTAATAAGCATAGTATCAAACTGGATTTGTTAATTCATTCTTTATCTAGCTAATAAATCCCTTCTGCAGCCCACTCTCTATGGACATTGTCAATTGCCCAGAGCCATTTTTCACGCTATGCTCTTTAGCACTCTGAGGTTCGGAAGTATGTTAAAGACCCATCCAAGCTGATCCTGCAATAGACCCAGGGTGCATCCAGCATGATTTATTACCTTAATACTCCCTATCTGACTAACACACTGAAATCAAAACAGTGACACATCACCACTTAGGAAATATTGACTAGGCGATCAAAAGAGTTTCTCTTAGCACTTTAATCCTTTTACTGATTTATAAGGAAATAAAAATGTAATGTAGGTACATGGAATCTCCCATGTACCAGTTCAGTTACTTCCACCTTCAACTACACTTTCACYCATCTTTTAATAGACTTCGGTTGTGTAAGAGTTAGTGGTGAATCAACTTGAGAAATCAACTTGATTTTTAGACTCCAAGACACGGTTCCAGGACTAGTAGCTGTCAAAAACAACAATTTCCATTATTTGTAAGCTAAATTAAGTTTGAGATGAAAGTTATTTAGAAGGAAAACAAAGAGGACATTTTCACAACAAAACCACATTTAAAAAGGGGAGAAAATTAAGAACAAACTATATGTGGGTTTGTTTGTTGACACGTACTTTCTCCATCTCCATCCTTATCAAATTCTTCAATCATAGCCCGTAGTTCTTCATCAGACATATTTTCACCCAATTCTCTAGCAACCCGGCGCAGGTTTCTCAGACTTATTTTACCAGAGTCATCATCATCAAACAATTTGAATGCCTTGAGTATTTCTTCTTGTGGGTCTCTGTCCAATATCCAGTCTGTCACTGTAAGAAGGATACGTAAGTTAGACTAAAAAATTCTGAAGGGTAGACTCAGAATGACCTTGGCAGACTGAGGCAATATGAAGAACATACACTTCCAATTTCACCCGTTCTTTCATTTTTATATATTTCAATTTAACATGCATATTTGTTTGGCTATTATCTGACCTCTCTTTCTCATCTCTCTTTTCCCAGGCTGAGTTTCTCTTTGGGACAGATATGTTGCAGTGGAAAGCTACATGGCAATTTAGACACAGTCATGCTTTCAACACACTTTTCAATAGGAATTAAAAGTATACACATGCCTCCTCTGTTCCAAACTTACCTTTCAGAAAAACACATAAGCTCTGACAGATGAAGACGTGAATTTTTTTATTTTATATGTTTTGATCAGGATAGAATTTTGACTTGGAGAGAACATTGAAACACYAAGTAATGAAAAACATTCACATGGAACCTCTCTTTCAGACACAAAACCACACTAACAAAGAACCAAGAACACCTAAGCCCAGGGGTTATGAAAAGGACACTGCTATGAACTGCAAGATGTTAATTCTGAAAGGATTCATCAGTCTTTATTATTCCTTTTATCACAACCATTTGTCAGTTTCTGTAACAGAAAAGACAAACTTGGCACATAAAGTATTTTTCTAGTAATTATTTCAGACATTTCTGGAACCAACTGTAAATATCTTCACATCTTTGTACCTGCTAGTCTTGTATTACAGGGCTTGCTATTTATGACTTTCATCAAGCCATTAAAAACACATCAACCCCATTTGTGCATAGAGAACCACTTAGCATCTGCTACTGTCTGCAGATGGAACGCCTGCTCTGGCTTAGTGAACTTGACAGGAGAAAATTAGATTCAACCTCATACAAGCTCACTACAGCAATGAAGTTTATATGTCTACATAAATCCCCCAGATTTATACTAAATTTAAATATTTTCATTTAAAACAACTACACTGCATGACAGTATTACTTAATTTGAAAAATTCTACCTTTTGTGGCAAAAAGACAACTGCAGTGTTAGAACAATAAAACACTAGGTCTCTAAATCCTATAGGTAACATGATTGTACAAAACCAGACAAAATGTAATTGCACTTAATACATTTCAGATGGGCCATTCCTACATTTAAAACCATAAATAACACTAAATTATGAAAAATTGATGGCTTAAGAATTGCTTAGCTATATTCAGCAGCTCTTCACAATTAAAGCTTCTGTAACCTATTTTCTGTAAATCCCTGATCTTTCTGCTAGAAGTGGTATCATGTTTAATTCTGTGTCAAGGTCATATTGCGTCATAGCAGCATTCAAATTTGGGACAGGTTCCCAATATATATATTCAATATATATACTTCCAAGTATATATTGTGCTTTCTGCAAGAATTTTCCTAGCTTGTCACAGCACTTACTGACTGCCCATATTGATAGCCAGGACAGAACCAGGAAACAGTGAACAATGACAGGACTGAACATCAGGAATTAAAAAAGAATTACACAGTAATTACAGTTTATTCAACTATATAATATTATAGAATAATGATGCAATTATATTATTATTGCTATTAAATCAATAGTCTCACTTTTTTTTTTTTTTTTTAATTAAATCAGGACTGATCACGTAAATTTCCCCATAGGCTTTATTTTTGGTTCTTTTCTGACTTATAATTTGCTCTAACCTAGAATACAACTACAAAAATATTATCTGTCATTAACAACGCATTTTGTCCAATCCTAACCTGTCAAATCATTAAAATTTGCCACGTTTCAAACAATAACTGTTTTCTACATTAAGTAGATTGTTATTCATAGCCAAGAGCAAATACATATGTACTACACTGTTTGTTAGTTTTTTGGGTTTTTTGTCCCATTCCCCCCCCCCCCCCGAAAATTTACAGAAATCTAATACCTTGCACACATGGAGTGCAATCATGAAATAGAGATATAAAGCCATACATGGAGAAATCCCACACAGCTTTTTTTTTTTGGTAAACACAAACTGTATGCAAAAGTATAAATTATGTGTAACAACCAAAAAATCTTCAAAGAAACTTAAACTCTAATCTTTAAAAATTCTGCAAATCACTACATACTCAAAGTATGTCAAACTGCGCAACACACAATCTTCTGATGAAAGAAGCAGCCTAATTAAATTCCACTGTTTTTATCAACAGTTGAAAATCCTTGAAGTACAATATTTAACATCTGCTTCAATTTCTCTTATCTTTGTTATATATGAAGTCTGTATTCAGTTTACAGTTTGTCTGTGTATACACTCCTTGCCATGAAATTCAATGCCAAAAACTTTTTCCACAGCAGGAAGGAGAATCTTAACAAAATCCATAAACAACACAAGAATATCTCTATTTTAAGTTAGCATTTATTCCTTTGTGTAAGTTTGAAAAAGATTAGGACTGTGTATACTCTATTTCCTTTTACACTGTGGCTATCATTCATCCCTACATATCAAACTGAGTATTCAGGATACAAAGACTTATTTTCCTCCACTATTGACTTTTATTAAGAAAAATACGAAATGAAATCTCCCACTTCTATTTCTTAATAGTACTAGATAACTGAAAAAGTACACAAAGTACTGCTTCCAAATTGTAGTCACTACTATAGGCGAAATTTCTCTAAAGGTACAAAATCAAACACATACCAACTTCATTAAAATCTTCAAAGGTGATCTTGCCTGTCGCTTCTCGATCATAATCTTTAAGTATTTTCAGTACATCAGCTTTTTTCACATCAAAACCCAAGGCTCTCATTGCCACCTTTTGGAATAAAATGGAAGTGCAACCATATATGAAGATTAAAATACAGATTTAACAGATTTCTTTTTCTTTTCAGTAATTACCTTCTTGCCCAAGAGAGAAGGTGCATATCAGTGGTTTAGCAACAATAATAAATAAAATTAATTAAAGGAAAAAAACTTTGGACATAAAAATTGCCTAAAACTACTACTAGCAAATGGAACATAAAATTACAGTGAAAAAACTAGCCTTTGCATTTTCAGGGATTTTACAGACTGGACCAAATGCTTCTTAGGACAAGTAGATTTATTTTCCTCGCTTCCAAAAACATTTCAAGTACTGGCCCTTTTTTGAACATAAAACTGAAAATCATTCTTCAAATTATTCTTCTTCAGTATTCATACTAAGTGTGTACATGTTCACGGGTTTACAAGTCCTCTTGCAAGTGACTTTACTGCTTTTCCAGTGAACAATATAAACTAACCTGTTTTTTATTTTTACATTAGGTTAGGAGTACACATTTAGTTTCCCATTTCAACTGAGATGGCAATTTCTCAGCACACACTACCTTGACTTCCTCCAAACTGATGAACATACACTAAACCAGAAGTGGAAAACCACAATCCTATTGGATGTAGCCATTCAAAAATCTATGCTAGATGCTGATTTTGTAGAGGAGGAGATAGTTCTTTTCTTTATGTATTTCTGTTCTTCCATAGTATTATCTTCAGGGCCACAATATTTAATTAGACAGCTAAGAAACAGCTTTGCAAGTCATTACGACAGCTAGGAATTCACAGCATACCATAACTGGAAAAAGCATATTAACAGTCCCGAAACAGTCCCCAGTACTACCCCACTCACTGTGGCTTCCAGCAAAGATAAAATACCTGAACTCTGAAATAAAGAGAAGGGGATCGCTATACCTAAGACATTCCTGTAACAGCAATTAAAGTAAAAATAAGACTTTTCCCCCACCACCACCTTTGAGTTACTTGGTAGAGCCAGAATGTGGAGCCAGCAGGTTGGATTACGTATTCCTTCCCAAAAGAATCTCACCCGATACGTGACAGAAACACTGGCCTCTCCAAAGCCACTTTTGGTTCCTGATGCAGTATAATTAGAATAAAAATCCATAAAAGATTTAAAGAGACTTTAATAAACTTCATGTACTACTTCTAGAGACTTCCAGCCAGGATGACTCACTAGGAAGGACTGCCATCCTAACCTCCATTTGCCGATAGCTATCAACAGGAGAAGCCTTCGTTGGGAAGGGAAACTCCTGAGCCTCCCATATGCACAGCAAATAGCATACCTCACTCCTACAATCCATAGGCTCCCTGTTGAAAAATGCAAGTGGGCAAGCTCTGGCTCGTAGTCAACTGTTTTACAAATTTGATTTACATCTTTTACCTAAGCTTCTGAAACCTGCAGATTTTCACAACATCAAGCTATAGATTGTATAGTGCCTTTAAAGAGAACCAAACAGCTTCTCAAGAGCTTTTCCCACTTAGTCATCTATCCAAGCTAAACCCTGGGGAGCATTCAGACCAGTGTTGTGCAGGATGTTACTGTGTCAAGTATGTAGTGTGGGAAGAAAATCTCATTCTTACACCAATCCAGTATTTGCTTTTTTGTTTTTCCACCCAAATATCCTCATTCCTTTAGTCCAGCAAGAGATCTTGAACATGGAGTATTTTTTAAAGACACAGCCAACATCTTAAAAACTTACTAAGACACAGATATATATTATCTGCCATAAAATTGTTTACATGAAAAAACTTTTACCTTTAATTCATGATAATTTATTGCTCTATCTTTGTCTGTATCAAACAACTCAAAGGCATCTTTAATTTCTTGCTTCTGTTCCTCAGTCAGTTCTCTTCTTTTCTTCTTTTTAGTTTTGTCTACTGAAAGCTCATTCCTATATAAGAAGAAAGAATTTAAGCATAATTGATTTCTACTGGGAAGATACCACTGTAGATAACATTTTCCACCAATAAGAAACTCACCATAATTGCACAGATCACTACCTTCCCTATTTAATCTTTTCCCAGCTTGTCCTCCCAGCTTAAAATAACCCTTGAAATAGACAATTCCTTTGTGAATGATACCTCCACCCCCCACCCAAAATAAAATCAGCACAGGCGTTTTGGTTAACAAATAACAACAACAAAAAAAGAGGGTAGAAAAACTACCAGTTAAAAAGAATACTTGAGGTTACAAACTAGATTAGCAGTTGAAATGATACAACTCCTGAAAACACTTTATTTCTAAACTGTAGCTTAGAAGAAAGAATTTTGAGACAGACAGGCCACTGGAGGCTTAACTAGGCCAGACAACTGGGTTGTCTGGCTACTAAAGTGGGTATTAGGTGCCACAAATCGGCTTTGTTGCCAGTAACAGTTCTTAGATAAATAGCATTTATGGATTTTTTTAAATCCTTTAAATCACACGCACGCTGTTCTAAAGACTTTTTGCTCTGTTTTTGGTATATACAAAAGAGACAAGCTCCCCAAATCAGCAAATCTTGCTCAAAGACAGTCCTCTTTTCCTTGGCTAGTCTAGAAATATGATTAAATTTTCAGTAACAGACAGAAAATACGTGATTCATATATTGGGAACAACAGTTGAAAAAACTGAAAAGAATGGCACTGATAAAAGATACTTTGGACCAAGCTAGTAAAGTGTAAATTTTGCTGTAACTGTGCTTTATTCACATCAATGAGGTTGACTGCTGTATCCAGAGTAATTCCTTGGAAAATGTCCATTTCAGAGCAAGAACTCTAAAAAAAAAAATTAGTACATTTGAGGTAACAGGTGATATCAACTAAGGCTGTTACAGTACTCAAGGTACACTCTTGGAAGAAGCGGGCACACGTGAAGCTCAGCAGCACGCTGTGATGAGCATGGCTAATTGCAGTGGTGAATCCCCTCCATTCTGTAATCATGAGGCCACATCAGATGTACTGCATCCCAGTAGAAGAGAGATGTACAGAAAATGGATAAGGTCTAAGACAGACTACTGTGCGTGGTGGCTGCAGCCCATGGCGCATGAGAAGCTGAGGGAGCTGGGTTTGCTTAGACCAGGGTGAGTGGGCCAGAGGGACTACATGAGGAAGGGCCAAGGAGAGGGGATCTAAGTGCTGTCCTTCGCTATCTAGAGGGTTATCACACAGAAGGCAGCAACAGATTCCTTTCAGATCATACTGAAAGGACCAGAGACAACAACTACAAAATGCAAGAGGAGAAGCTGCAGCTGGATCTAAGAGGAAACATTTTCCCAGCGCGAGTGTTTATGAGCTGGAACAGTTGCACTGGGAGACTGAGGAGTCTCCATCATCAGAAGTTTTTGGAACCCAACTGGAAAAGGTGCTCAGCAACCTCATTCAGTTTTGAGTGGGACCTGCTCTGAGCAGAAAGCTGGACGAGATGACTTCCAGGAAGTCTCTTCCCAAATTATTGTATAATTTAGGTTACGCTTTCAGAAAAAGGTTTTTCCCACTCAATTGTTTATTTGCACCAGAAACAAAATGTGTGCTGTGTCACCTACTGTAAAATGCATAAAAATTACTAATGAGTGAACAAAAAACTGCTTTGCAAGGGTATTTATTTTCCAAATCTCCTGTAATGAGCTGTTTTTCTTCTCTTTTGTTAAGGATTTGCTAATTTTAATCAAAACCAAAGATTAAACACACAGCTGGGATTTAGCTTTCAACAACCACTGAAGCTACACCAGTAAAAATTCCAAATATAGAAAAGTGCAAGCTGCACAAGCTGGACCTGCCTCAGACCACAATATCCTCAAGGATACCAATATCCTCAAGCAGACCAATTGAGACAGCGTGATTTCACACAGGCTTTGGATTACCATAGCTTTTGGAAGGACTGAAATAACTCTGAGCTGGATACATAATTAGGACTGGGAGAGCAGCTCAGATCCAGAGTCCACATTTTGTGAGCTGCGATGATGAAATCCATTTAGAAGTCTGAAAGCAGATTACCGTAGAACTCTTCTGGAAGAAGGCTCTAGCTACTCAAGTGTTTATTTAACGCTTAGCGTAAAAGAATTTTTTTAAAAGACAGAGCAGTACTTAAATGCAAGTAGTTTAGCGCCACTTCTTCTACAACCTCTTTTATTATATGAAGTGTGAAGTTCTCAAGACTTGAAAATTAAGGATCACATATGCCATATAAGCATATTAATTACGCTCCAAGACAAGGATTTGCCAGGTATAGCATTTATAAGACGGGCCCCTTTATACAACAGTTACTGCATCTGAATTAAAAAAAAAAAAAGAACCAAAACACCAAAACCCACAGCCGAACATAACGCCTATGGAAAGCCTTTTTGAAGGTGTATTACTTTAGACAACCCAGAAGCGAATCTCTCGGAGCAGGACGCGACGGGCCCGACCCTCCCTCGGTGAACAGACGGCTATCGGGCCTGATCCGCCCCGGCCGCCCACGGCCCCCCCCCTCTTCCCGCAGGGATCAGACATAAGCGGCTGCTGCTGCCCCTCACCGGCGCGGCGCACGCCAGCGCCCAGGCCCCGCCGCTGCCCCCCCTCACCCCGCTTTCCGCCGAGATCTCCCCCGGGCGTTACCGCGGCCGGCGGCCCTCTGAGGGGACAGCGAGGCCCCGAGGGCCCCGCCCGCGGCCGCCCCCCCAGCAGAGACGCCCGCCGCCCGCGATCCGGGGCCCGAAGGGGGACCCGCCCGGCTCATACCGACCTCAAGGCCAAGCTCATGCTGCTGCCGCCCCCGAGCCGGGCCGCGGCGGGCCGGGCCGCACCGGACCGCACCACCTGCCCCTCCGCACGGCCCCGCCGCGCTCCCTTCCCCTTGGAAACGCGGCACGACGCCGGCACCCACCAACCCGCGCCCGCCTCGTCACGTTACCACCGTCTGATTGGGCGCTGGCGGAGGTCGTCCCGCCTCCGAGAGCCGAGTGCTCGCTTATTGGCTGGGAGTCTGCCACTCAAGCGTGAGGGGGCGTTTCTCTTGTGTCGTCCCCCCGAAGGGGGGGGCGGGGTTTTCGCTGTGGGATGCCGCTACCCAGAGCGCTGCGCGGCGCGGGCAGAGGTGAGAGGCGGCGATGGAGGCCGGTGGGCTATGGCGGTGGCTGCCCCGGCCCTGTTCGCCTCCTAGCAGGGCTGGCGGGGGCGCCTCGGAGCGGGTGTGCCGCCTGTCCTCGTCTCTCTTTAGCCTGGTTGCGCTAGGGCCGTGGCAGAAGAGCTCCCCGCGGTCGCAGGCCCTGCCCGCTCCCTCCGCCGCTGGGTGGGACGGCGCCATCTTGAGTGTGAGAGTGGCGGGTGGTGGAGGAGCTGCGTGAGGCGGCGCTCCCGCCGTCCGGAGTCGGGGAGCGGGAGCTGCCTGCGCGGCGGCAGCTGCGGCACACCTAGCTGTCGGCAGTGCCGCGGGGACGTGACCTATTCTCTGTCAACTGGGAACGAGTAGTGGGTATACACCTTCAAGATGGGGTCTGGGAGCTCTGCGTCAGAGCTCGGAAGTGTGAGGGGAGATGTGATTCATAAGCATGTTCTTGCAACGTGTGTGTATACACAGACATCGCATTCAGAGTATCTGGAAACATTTTTATCAAGCCGTTGTGATAACGTACGCTTTGCCTTCCTAAAAATTTTAGGGGGAAGCAGTCTATTATGTGAAGACTGAAGACCTTAATAGAGAGTTCCAGTTCTCATGGCCATTAGTACTTTTGTGCTTTGCACACCAGTGATTAAGCCAACATTACATATTCTGTGGGTGGGGGAAATACTCATTTCGCTGATAAGAAAACACTGACTTAGATAAAGTGCTGCCTCAGCGCTCTGGTCTGTGGCACAGTAGATGGCCCTCGTGCTTTGCCATTTGGGATGTGTCCCGGTTTCAGCTGAGATAGAGTTAATTTTTTTCCTAGTAGTTGGTATAGTGCTATGTTTTGGATTTAGTGTGAGAATAATGTTGATAACACGCTGATGTTTTAGTTGTTGCTAAGTAGTCTACCAGTCAAGGACTTTTCAGCTTCCCATGCTCTGCCAGGTGCACAAGAAGCTGGGAGGGAGCACAGCCGGGACAGCTGACCCAACTGGCCAACGGGGTATTCCATACCATGTGATATCATGCTCAGTATATAAAGCTGGGGGAAGAAGAAGGGAGGAGGGATGTTTGGAGTGATGGCATTTGTCTTCCCAAGTAACCGTTATGCGTGATGGAGCCCTGCTTTCCTGGCGATGGCTGAACACCTGCCTGCCCATGGGAAGCAGTGAATGAATTCCTTGTTTTGCTTTGCTTGTGTGCGCAGCTTTTGCTTTCCCTATTAAACTGTCTTTATCTCAACCCACGAGTTTTCTCACTTTTACCCTTCCGATTCTCTCCCCCATCCCACCGTGGGGGAAGTGAGTGAGCGGCTGGGTGGTGCTTAGTTGCTGGCTGGGGTTAAACCACGACAGGATGTTTTACAACTCGTGCTGAAACAGCATAGTCCAGTGTTACTAGCTGGACCATATGGATGTTCAAATCTTTCCTAATACTGCGCGAAGCAGTCTCGCTAGATTCACTGAAAAGACTGAGGCAGTGAAAAATGCCTTCAGGCATTTATGTCCTGCTCCCTTCAGGACTGACAGCGTGTCCTGAAGGTGTTTTACATCTGCAGACACCTAGTTTTCCAGTAATAAACCAATAGTAGGTTGACCCCGAGTACGCAGTGTTGGATCTGAAGAGCTGGATTCAGCAGGTGTGCTCAAGACACGTTTTTCATGAACAAAGTTGATCAAGTAGGCAGAGGCACTGTAAGAAGTTTGTAGTTGACCTCTGTTAACAGATGGTAGCTTTGTAACTAAAAGCATAAATTACTGGCAGGTTTGACCCTCAACCTGTGTGGTAGTGAGATTTTTGATTAGAGGTTTTTCATTTCACTCCTTGCTGTCTGGATATGGCTGCAATTAGATGCATTCATCTGAGCAATTGTATGTTTGCATTCAAATCTGGTTTATTCCCCAGTTTAAAGGAAGGAGTTGGGTACAGGTCCTGAATATGGATCTCAGAACTCCATGCAGATAGCTCTGCAGTCAGTCCATGCTGGTCACATCGAGGCAGTAGGTACTGTATAGTAAACAAACAAGCAAATATACTCGCAAATTAGTTTTTTTGTGCTTCATACAACATATTTACATGGCCAGAGAGAAAAGGAGAGCATTAACTGAGTGGTAAGAACGCTCATCTGGAGTGTGGGGGAGGTAGGGTCAGGGTCCTGAGTGCACCAGCAGCCCTGAATTGCCCTGTCTCACCTGGGATCCCTGTCTGCAACCCCTCTGCATGTTGGTCCTGGAGCTCAGCCCACAGGCCCTTGGTCCTTGCCTGAGCTGTGTTGGAGATAGACCTGCCCTTGTGCTGTGTGCTGCTGTTGCTGCCTTATTGACTGGACTTTGTGGCCTGGCCTTGAACTTGAGTCATCACCTTGCAGTTGTCTGGCAATCACTGGGCTGCTGACAGGACCAGTTACCCTCACCATCCCTGCCTGTGTTGTGGTTGCCCTTGGCTTCCAGGTTGTCCTCCCTCATGGAGCACCCCTGTCCTTGCTACTCTCTGGCAGGTAGACTCAAATACCTGATACTGAATGACCCTCCAGATATGCTTCCGGGAACTGGAGATCCATCTTCAGGTCTCTCTTTCTAAACTTAGCAGATGAGCTATAAAATTGCCTTCTTACCTCCAAGGCCAATGAGCTTGCCATGACTTTAATGACAAGAGATGCATGGCTGACTAAGCACTTTCCTCTAGCCTTTAGTTACCTAACACACTGACAGCTCTCCTGGCAGAGGTAGGACTCCTCGCTCTTCTGCTGGTCCACCACGGTGTTTCCAAAAGGCAGCACACAGCCAGGTCTGCTGTAACCACTTCCCGTGCCTAACCTGGTTAGGTGACCGGTGAAGGTGGGCTATGGGTGGGGCTGTCTGCCAGCCATATCTTCCCTTTGAGTGAATACATTTACTTTTCTAGTCCTAATTTTATTAGTATTTGAAACCACTCTACTGTTCCCTTGTCCCAAGCTGAATTTGAGGGTCCAGGAGGTTACAAACCTCATCCCAGCCATTCAAAATCAGGTCAAATATCAGAACCTTCTGATGTAAAGCAATAAGCTGCTTTGTCAATAAAATTAATCAAAAAAATTTTAAAGGAGTAGTTTTGCTTGGGCAGGTTTCATGCAAGTTCAAGTGTTGTTTGTTCATGTCACTCTTACAGCAAATCATACAGCACAAAATCAGTGTGAAAATGTAAAGCCATACTAAAAACATGTGTCCTTGCCAGTTTGATGATTGGAAATGTACTCCTGTGTACATCTGGATCAAACTGCTGGGAAGTATCTTACTCTCTAGCTCTGGTACAGTCACAGAAGCATTGGCCAAGGACCTCTCCTGAGTCCTTCTCCCTGTGTCAAGGTTCTTTGTTTTTCCTGTGCTTTCCAATTTTAATTGCTGTTGAATGCCTCGTAACCTTCCCAGGACACTGTTGGGCACATACCGGAACACACACAGACAAAGTCAGTTATTAAATTGGTGAGATTAGCCCGTCCAATAAAAGCCAAATAGTTGGTTCCGGAGGAACCGTGTACTGAAAATGGTTTTGGATAGCACAGCGAAAGCAAAGATAAGGCTTATAACACTGTTGGTTTCCACTTTAATCTATAATTATGCAAGGAAGGCTATTACTTTCTTTTCATGGTAAATTTAGATGCTGCTTTTTGTGCAGAGGGATGTAGTCCCTGGTGGCACCTTCCTCCCATGTGTTCCTCCTCACAGCACAGAACAGCACAGCCGTGCTGCCCCTGCCCTGGAGGCAGCTCGGGCCTGTACTTGGGCCGCTGAACCCCCAGGTGGGAAGTCGTCTACTGCTCCTCCTCCAGCCCAGCCTACACTGCCCAGGCATACTGCACCTGCACACCGCACCTGCACACCGCAGGTGGGTAGGAAGGTAATCATGACTTCTATGGTCTTTCTGTAGGAACATAGGAGAGGAGCAGAGAAAGGATATTCTGCCTATATGTATTCTGTAGAAGCATTAACTGATGCTGAGGTATGACTACACTACAGAAAGCAACGTGGTGTTAATGTGTAAGCTAGTAGTAAAGTGATTTAACATCACACTAGAGTTGTCTGGGCTAATTATGCACCTCAGAGGCCTAGATTGCTTCCTGACTAGCCTGGATATCCCTGTGCTGCACCACTGTGTGCAGTGTAAATATAACCTAACATGTTTTTACCAGCAAAAACCAAAAATATGTAATATTTAGCTTCAAATAATGTTAAATTTAAAATAAAACCTAACGACTCTTTTCTGATTGCTTTTCAATTGTATCTGTTTCTGTGCTTCCTAATTGAATTTGGAAGTGAGGGGACTGAGGAAGAATTAGTTTTGGATGAAATCTGGTTGAATTTTTAGACACGAGGTACTAATGATTTCAGTAATACGTGCATTAATTATAAATAATAACTTGAAACAGTGTTGGTTGAATTCTTAGACCTAGATTTTAGAAGTTAAATATTCATAATTCCTTCTTTGCTATATATTTTTCCAACCTTATCTCCCTCCCTCTTTCCTAACAGATCTCCATTTTTTGTTTTCTTTGGCTACAGATGTCCACTCTTAAAAGGCAAGGTGTTACACTAGGCTTTAACAGCACTTGTTCTAAAGCTCATTCTGAGCTCTGCTATATTGCATCCTACAGTCTAGGATTTAACAGTAAAGATGTTTTTTTTTTCCTTCCCTGCCCCTGAGAATGTTCTTTTTAACAGAAACATCCCATGTTTCTTTCATAGTGACATGATGGCAAATAGAGATGTTCACTGATGTAAAAATAAAATGAGATGCTGTAGTACTGAAGTAATTAAAATGACTGTTTCATTTCCATGTGTATTAGAAAGATGAGTACAAAGACCCCTTACTCATCTGAGATAGCTACCTCACAACATAGCATCTATGCTATGAAATACAAGGTGTAGTTCAATATGACAAAAATAATGCAACACATTCATAGTTGCTGTAAATAAAAATTCTATGTAACCGGTAAGAAACTGGAATCAGATTGCCTGCACAGCAGTATGAAAAATAGAATTTTACATTTTAAAACTTAAATTCAAAGTGCTAAAGAATGAACCAAAACACTGATTGCTGTAAAGAAATCCTTTCTACGTGAGCAGAGTATAGGCTGAATATGAGATGAAGCATAGCAAAAGAAAGGTTTGAGGCAGCCTGAAGGCTATTCTTATTTACACAAAGATACTCTGTGTGACTAAAGCAGCCTCCTCAAACTCTGTGGCTTCCTTCTCCACCTGGTAAGCTGTAAGAAGGACAACTGCGTATACCCTCCACACAGAGGCTGGAGGAGTTACAAGCATGATGGAAGACAGGATCAGAATTCAAAATCGTGTTGATAAATTGACGAGGTGGTCTCGTCAATTCCATCAGTGATACGAGATGGAATGACGGCAAGTTGACAGTGCTCTTTCATAGGAGAAAACACCAGTGCAGAAATGCAAGACGGGAAGTAACTGGATAGCAAATACTATTGCAGAACAGAACTTGGAGATTACAAGGGACCAGAAATATGAATCAGCAATATGACGTATTAGGAAGGGTGCGAACTTGTCAGGCAAGGATGAACCTGTTCTGTTCTGCTTGGTGCTGGCGAAGCTTGAGTGGCGTACAGTTTTGCAGAGCATAGTTTAAGACAGGAATAAACAAACTGGAAAGAAAATCTGGAGGGAAAAAACAAAGGAATTACATCTTTCCTTATATGTCATGTTTTTAAGCTTATGGTAGCTGACTGGTAACAGTTTTCTGCTATGTAAAAAGATGTTATATGGACACTGCATCCAAGAATAACAGCTTAATTTGTAGAAAAGGGTAACTTGGACTGATTATAAAGAAAAGCCTAGGTTGATCAATAAGGCATTGTGGAATGACCTTTATGTCCGACGGTGAGCCATGGGGCTGCCCTTTCTGTGTTGGGTTTCTTATCTTGTGCTCCAGACCCAGTGCTCCAGAGATGGTGGATTTCAGGTATTGTGAAGGAAAAGAGGCCATTTCTCAGAGTCATGAAGAGGGAAAAAAAGGTGGGGCAGCTCATGGGGAGGAGTAGACAGAAGTCTGGGTATGTGTGAGGAAGCAGCAGCAGCGGATGTGGGACGAAGGAGAAAGTTGGTAACAGGCCAGAAACATGAGGCAGTTGAAGGACCAGAAAGTGAAAAAGTGATGGAAAACAGGAAGAAGTGGGGGCAGGCAGACCTGGGAAACTCTAGTTTTAACCAAACATTCTGCTTCTCTGCATGAAGATGGTGCTAGGTGACCTCAAGATGGTCTTTCTCAGCCTTTTCTTACTTGTGCAATAAAAAAGAAGTGCAATAAAGCATTTGATTTTTCATCTGCAAACCAACCCTGACCCCTTATCTGCTGAAAGGCAATGAAAAATACTCATTCTTGCTACTAGGACAATTTACCATATCAAATCTGATGTCAAATATGATGATTTTCAAAGTACATGTAACAAACTTCCTTCAACTTGTTGGCAAACCCATTTATTGAGAAAGGAGTAGTGACAGTGATGGATTCAGCTGACACCTTGGTTTCCTAGTGCTCCTGCTTCAAACACTGGGGCAGAACAGAAGGTGAAACGCTTGTCACTGGGGCACCGAAATCTTTTTGTACTGTGCTGTGGTGACACAGTGCTGCGCACTCTTGATGTGTATCTGAACTTATTACTGACCCCAGATGACAGAGAAAGGCTTTGCACATCCTTCATTAGACCCAGAGTGGAAGTTGTGGGTTGCCACATTTTATAAACTCGGATCTGAGGTGTCTTACTTCCCCTAGAAGTTACCTTGTTCCTAGATGTGTAATGGGGAATCGTTGATGCACAGTTGTACAGCACTTTGAAATGATGACACACCATCAGCTGGGTTGTCCCGATTGTTAGGTTGTATGACAAAAGACTCCTCTGCATCATCAAAAAGGACAGAGGAACAAGGCTGGGTGGGGGACCCCAATAACCTCATCTGAGGAGTGGAGCCTCCCAGCTGGCTGCTCCCAGGCTAATTGTTTTATTCTTTAGATAGAATCATAGAATCATAGAATCATTAAGGTTGGAAAAGACCTCTAAGATCATCGAGTCCAACCATCAACCCAACACCTCCATGCCCACTAAACCATGTCCCTAAGCGCCTCATCTACACGTCTTTTAAATACTTCCGGGGATGGTGACTCCACCACTTCCCTGGGCAGCCTGTTCCAATGCTTAACCACTCTTTCAGTAAAGAAACTTTTCCTAATGTCCAATCTAAACCTCCCCTGGCACAACTTGAGGCCATTTCCTCTCGTCCTATCGCTAGTTGCTTGGCAGAAGAGACCAACACCCACCTC